>CM031602.1:26125897-26159298 GCA_018398815.1 Conus ventricosus
ATTCTCTGCGAGATCTGCGCTCATCTTTAAGGGTTTCTTTTCGCGTCCGCCCACATTTTCCACTCGGTCATATCCATTTGCGCAGATCTCATAGGTTGTGCACAATAATACCTTACCATCACACTTAGAACGTGGTTCTGTAAGTGTGCGTGATCTTTCACGATCGGTGGCGTGTACGGGTAGTTCGAGATTTCGGTCGATCTCTCGAGCACTTTGCACGACACCACACGGCGATCAAGATTAATTGCCTTTCTCGATCGACCACCTTGTCTCCTCTTTGCGGTCGTGTGTTCCGGGTTTGCTCTGCCACCTGTGCCCAACATGGTGAAGGACACCGCCGGGTCGAGCCACTCCACTGCTCGGAGTGCGCTCAGTTTCCCGGAGAACCGGCGGGTCGATTCCGTCTCTGAGCAATCCGTTCACATGGATGAACGTACGGTTCTGGTGGACAGAGACGACTGTTCCGCGGAGGGGACGCAGGACCTTTCCTCTTCTACCCAACCGACGGACGCACGATCGCGGCGTCCGAAGGCGGATGGGCAAGCGGCCACCATTGCTAAATGCCTTTCTTTTGACCTGCCCGGAAAGAAAGGAATATCCAAGAAGTCTAAGGGCAAGGCGCCCCTCAAGGGGCCCACCCGAGCTAAGAATAGCCGACGGAATTCGCCCTCACCCCCCTCCTCTCCATCGGCCAGCTTGTCCTCCCGCCTCCGGACGCGTTCGGAGACCTCTCACTATCATGCTGAGTCACGCGACTCTCGACCCCAGGGGAACCATGCCGAGCCGCGGACCAGCACGGGTGACGGGCCTGGTATGGAATCACCTTCCGTCACTCGCTTTGGTGAGTCCACATGTCCTTTTTTCCCCCGAAATCGACACGTGTACTCACAGCGCTCAGCCCCACCAGGCACAGGTGCAGCCAACACCTGAGCCCGAGGAGCGCTTAGACTCCGGATGCAGTCTTATGGTCACCTCGACGCGCGACCTCGGTGGTGTCCATAATTCTGGGCGTGCAGTCACAACGCGCCATCAGCGCGGTCGTGTACAGGCACAAGGAAGGTCGACCCACCCCGATCGACCATCACCTTCTCCCTAGGGGTATTGGACGTTGGGGACACGACCTTTTCGGGTCCCGCTTGGGCAACGTCCACGGTCCCGCTCCTCCGGGGGGAGGATCTACCACCGGGACCGCGGGTAACCTGACTTATTCCTCCAGGGGGGGGAACACGGGACCGCATCCTGACCAATCCGCACTTTCGCGGGTTGGAGGCTCGGCTTCCGCATCCTCCTCCGTACCAGATCGGCCCTCACAAGCCGCCACCAAGGACGTGCAGGGTGCAGTGCACGGACTTGGGCGGGGACGACAGGCCACGGCCTCTCGTTCCTCCCCACAACGGTGGTTCAGGTTACCCGGGTCCCCAGGGAACTTCTGCCGACACCCAAGGGCCGCCACAGCCGTTTACCTCCCCGGGGACCGTGGCTCTATGCCCCCGAGAGAGACCAGTGGCTAAACACCAACACTCAGCACGACCAACTGTATGGTCGAATGTGGCACCCAGCCACACTTCCTGGGTCGACCTTGGTCTCCCTCCTCGGGCGCTGTCCGATCGGCAGGATGAGGTCCCGGCCGCCGATCATAGGGCCACCTGGGAGACACCGCAGGTACCCCTTGACTGTCCTCCTGACGAAGGGTGCAACGAACCCTTCCAGGACCAGTACCTCCCTGAGGCGGACGATGAGGAGGAGCTAGCCTCCACCTCATTGTACGATGTCCGCAAGTTGGAACGGTGGCGCCCAGACCTCGTTAGGAGGGAGGCCGCACCCGCCGACGAAGTCCTCTCCCTCTCCCACTTCGCCCCCCCCCGGGCCCAGCGGTCTAAACCAAAGATCATCGCCCCCCAGTCACTCACCTCAATCTGGGAAGGACCCGCAACTCATGCCATGGGTGCGCATGCCGTCCCCCCTCCAGGACAGGGTCCCCTCTCAGCACCAAATGCAGCCCAAGTCGGTACCCTCCTCTGGGACCGCAAGAACCCCTCGGTCACCTCTTTGTTCACCGACAACCCGGTGACCAGGGAGATGGGCATCTCCCAATCAGACCGTCGGTTGATCCCACACCTGCCTCCCCCGACGTCGGGCAACATCTCCTTTAAGAATTTAAAGGAATGGGACCGAACAGCCAGGATGGGCATCCTCCACACCACAGCGGGACATACCTACTTAGGCATGCTCCTACAGCAACTGGAGGCTCTATGGCCGGAGGACGACGGTGCCGTCGCAGGGCCTTCGGACCTGGGCTCCGAGGCGTACCAGGACCCTGACTCTCGCTTGTTCAGCGACCCTTTCATGCGACACCTGGTTAACAGGATTTCGCATCATCTTTCGGCTGCGGCGGACAGCGCAGCTAGGAGCCACTTCAACTGCTTGTTGGTGGCCAGAGATGCCGTCCTGGCACGGACCTCTCTCTCCCCGGTGCTTAAGGCAGCCCTGCGGTGTGTCCCGGGCCAGGACCAGTCGCTCTTTGGCGAATACTCGACTGAAGTGATAGCACAGGCAGTCAAGGAACGCAAGCAGGCGGCGTCCTTTGCGCCCAGGCCACCGCCGCGCCCTGCTAGACCCCCCCTTCGGTCCTTCCCCAGGCCCAAACCCTACCCCAGGCAATCGCCTTCCCACGCCGCACGGCCCGCCAAGCACCCTAATCTTCCCCCCAGGCCGAAGCCGAAATCACATCAACAAAATTTTCGGTTCGGCCAACAGTCACACTCCCGAGCTGACTGGGGCCACAACCCCAGGGAGACTTAGATCGGGTGGCACCCCCCCACGCCTGATCGCCCTCTCCGCAGCCCACACCCCCGCCCCCCCTGGCAGGCAGCCTCCCCCAGCATGCCCACCGGGGGAGCCCCGTATGGGCCTCAGCCCGGGGAGTGGCGGTGCACGGGGGGGGGTATCTTTCCTTGGACCCCGAGCACCCCCCCCATCATCTCCTCCTCCTTAAACCCAAAAAACCCCCCCCCCCCCCCCCCCCCCCAGCTCAAGCAAAGCTTTCCCCCCGGGGAGGTCCAGGACCCCCCCAAAAAAGGCCACACGAGGTGCCCACCCAACCCCGGTTTCTACTCTCCCCCTTTTTCGTATCCCAAAACCCAGGAGGATGGGACCCCCCTAGACCACGCCCCTCAACAAGTTCCTCAGGCCCCCCAAATTCAGAGGACACCCCCCCCCAGATCCGAGACCCCTCCTCATCCGACTGGGGCCATTTCCCATAGACCTGAAAGAGCAAACTTCGATCCGTTTCACCCGGCCCACAGCGACCCCAAGGTTCACGGGCGGGGCCGAGTGTTTCCATTTTCAGGGCCTCCACTGGACCCTTCCTCTTCACAAGGGTTGCAAGGAGATGGTTTTCCCACCACGGGAGGACACCCACCTCCTATGTACCAGGACACGGCCGTCTTGGCCCCCCCCCGGGGGCCCAGGCCAAGCCCACCCACCCGCCTCCCGAGTCTTTGCTCCCACTGGTTTTGTCACAAACCCCAACAAGTGGAACTCACCCCCACCAAGGTTCCCCTTTCCTGGAATGAGTTTCGCACAACCTCCATGATAGTTCCCCGCCCCCGGAGAGGCCACACGCATATGGACCTCCCCCCCCCCCTATCACAGGCCCCCCCACACCTGGGCCAAAAAACCTGTCCCCCCTCCTAGGAATGATGGAACCCCTCTCCCCTCATTTCCCTGGGGCGAGTCCCAAACGCCAACTTCGAGGGAGTTCCGCCGACGTTGATCGCAGACCTCCGACCGCTGGGACCAGTCATCCCTCGGGCACTGGTTTATTTCGGTGACAGAGGAGTGGCTCAATCCAGGCACTCTCTCAACCGGGGTCCCCATCTCCCTCCCAACCCAACCACTGGAACTGTACACAGACGCCTCCAACTTGGGCTGGGGGGCCACTTGGAGGACTGTCATGCCTCAGGGGAGTGGGACTCACAAACTGCCCGCCTCCACATCAACATCTTGGAGCTGGAAGCGGTCAGGCTAGCCCTTCTCCACTTCCAGCACAAGGTCGCGCACCGACTTGTACTCCTCCTCACGGACAACACGTCGGTAGCTTGTTATGTCAACAAAGGGGGGGCACGCTCCATCAGCCTCTCCTGAGAACAGAGGCCCTCCTTCGCTGGTGTCACGCGCGGGGGATCACCCTCCGCGCGAGACACATAGCAGGAACACGCAACATCCTGGCGGATTCCCTCAGCCGGTCGAAGTCTCTACTCCACACGGAGTGGACCCTCAACAGACTAACCCTGTCTGTGGTGTGGGAACATTGGTTTGTGCCCATGATCGACCTGTTTGCCACCAGGTTCAACCATCGCCTGCCCCTGTACGTCTCCCCCGTTCCGGACCCTCAGGCGTATGCAGTCGATGCACTCTCCCTCCCCTGGACGGGCCTACTGGCGTACGCCTTTCCCCCTTTCCCATCCTACACAAGGTGATCAGGAAAGCGAGGCTGGAGAAACCCAGGCTGATCCTCATAACCCCGTGGTGGCCGACCCAGTCTTGGTTCCCGGACCTCAAGTCCCTCACCCACGTTCCACCTCTCCAGCTCAGCCCCCGGTGGGACATGCTGAGACAATCCCGTTCGGGTCTCCCTCACTCCAACCCCAAGATGCTTCGCCTACACGCGTGGCTGCTATGCCAGCCCAACTGCGAACATCTTCATCCACTCCCCACTCGGACAGGCCCCAGTCCGTCCTAGACACACTAGCCGGGGCAGGGGCCTCTCAGGGACTGAGGGACTTAGCCTCGGCGTCTCGCAGAGCCAGCACCGAGTCCCTCTACAATTACCGTTGGGAGAAATGGGTAGCCTGGTGCTCAGATAACTCGGTTCCCCAGGACTGCCCCTCCAACATCCAGATAGGCAATTTCCTCTCCCACCTATCTTCCTCCCTTAAGCTGTCAGCTAGCTCCATTCGGGGCTACAGATCAGCTATCTGTACCACCATTCGCAATGACTTCCTGCTCAGAGAGAACCACTAGGGCGCTCGCCCTCCTCCTATTCCTTTAAATTCTGCTATGGTCTGACATGGTACAGTATATGACGCCAAAATGGGGAGTTTGTGTTATACTCCCTGTTTGGCTAATATACTTACCATGTCAGACTCTAATGCCCTCCCTACCTTCCCCTCTAGCGCCAAGGTTCTCGGGGTTACCTTGAACACAGGCCTCGCTGAATGAGGTAGAAGAAGTTGACACCGGCTTCTTCCGGAGGCGGAAGTGGGGTGACGTCACGTGACTGTCTTATGACTGCATTGGCCACGGAAAAAATTCGGCCTGACAGAGCTGGCTAACTGCCGTTGAATGCTATGGTCTGACATGGTAAGTATATTAGCCAAACAGGGAGTATAACACAAACTCCCCATATCAATGGCTCTCTGAGGATGTTGCATCTGATCTGACAGGACAAAAGTCTGGGAGTGGCTTTGAGTAGAGGAGCCAATATTGGCAGCATGGGAACAGTGCCATTGAGGGGGCACAACAGACCACACACACACACACACACACACTCACACACACACACACACACACACACTTTATGTCCAGAACTTTTCAAGACCTTCCGTTTCGTTTTTCAAAGATTATGAGAGCAAAACAATCCCAACAACCATTACCTTCACACACCAAAGAAACATGTCACCAGCAAACTGACAGCCATGTGCATTAACCACTGACAACATGACGATAACGAGGCATACTTCAGGACTGACAATTGACATGGTGTTCCAGACGCCCACCTGTTTCTCACTTACTTGAAGGAAGAAAAGAAAGCAGAGATAAAACACTACATTGTACCCAAAAAAAGTGCAAAAAGTGAGATAAATGTGCAAAAAAATCAAATGAAAGGAAAGAAGATTTTTTTTTTAAATAGAGTAAGAACAAAACTACAGTAGTGAAAACAGATTTCAAAGACCAACAAAACTGTGAGGTTTTCTAATGTAAAGGATTTGTCAGACACTTCAAAGTCTGTCTCAGCCTCATTTCAATGTCACCGAGCAGTTGAGCAAGCAATGGTGAACACACAGCATCATGAACTTCAGCATACAATACCTTTTTCCACCACTGCCTTCCTGCCACACATACCGTGTGAATATCAAAGCCTGGCCCGATTCACAGGTACACATCACACACACAGGCACGGGTCACTGCTTTGGAAATTAGGTGACTTCTACGGACTTCTACAGAAAGTTAGTTGTTTCAATGTGATGTCATGATGGTTGTGCTGTTCTAACAGACTGACCAATATAGTATTAACTTTATCAACAGAAAGTTGTGTGCTGCAATGTTTTGTCATGTTTGTGCTGCATTAACAGACAGACCAATACAGTATCAGCTTTCTGAACTTCTACAGCAAGTAGCGCGTTGCAGTGTGGTGTACGATGTTTGTGCCACACTAATAGACAGACCAATATAGTATCAACTTTCTTAACTTCTACTGAAAGTAGCGTGTTGCCAGGTGATTTAATGGTGTTTGTGTTGTACTAATAAACAGACTCAAACAGTGAGTGTCAACTTACTGGACTTCAACATAATGCAGTCCGTAGTGATGTGATATGGTCATGTTTGTTTTATATTGATACACACCACTAAACCTCTCATCTGTGCATTTGTACTCTCTGGTCTCGGTTACACTCTTTTGTCTTGCTCCTTGAACTGTCTTCTGTCTCACTGATACATTTCAGGAAGTCCAAAACCATGCTGCCCACATCATTTTTTGATCCTGAACGTCTGACCCTGTGATTCAATTATTACATTCAATCTGCTGGATCTCTGTTCTGCAATGAATCCCTTGCAAAATTTCTGCTGCCTACTCTTGTCCAAAATATTTGCAAGCTCTTTCGTACCTGTACATCCCATCACATGAACTCCATTCTTCATCCGATACTCGTCTTTTTGTAGTTTCCTTTTGGTCAACCCTCTTTCAGCCTATCTGGCCCTCTTCATTTGCACTCTGCTCCCATGTAAGCTGAGACACTCTGCCTCCCATCCCTCTTTCAAATCAAATCTGCAAACTGTTCTCTTCTGCTAGGAATGTGTTATGTCGTTTGGCAGCTTGATATGCATTTGGGTATGGTTGTTTACTAATCAAATTTTAACTGCTGTTTGTTTGATAGGAGGGAATGGGTGGACTGGGGGGTTGGGATGGCTAGGAAGAATGGTGGTGAGCCAGCAGGCAGAAGGAGCATTAAACTGTGGCATGCCTTAAATACGTATCGCTGGTTGTTCTTGCTTAATTGCTGTGAGGTTCAGCATGTGTAACAGTTGATTATAAATGCTCCTGGCAATGAATTCATTAGATATATCAATATTCTAAATAGAAATAACATTATCATCATTGCTATTATCATTATCATCATTATCATTAGTATCATCATTATCATTAGTATTATCATTATTACTATTATTATTACTATTTCTATCATTATTACTATTATTACTTTTACTATTATTATCATCATTATTATGTTTATTACTGTCATCTTCATCATTATCATTATTATCATTATTATTATACTATTCGGATCCACGTAGCACCAAGTTTCTGGATTATCATTATAATCATTATTACTATTATTATTGTCATCATTAATATAATTTGGACCCACATAGCACCAAGTTTCTGGTGTATGCACGGTATCAGTGTTCTGCACTGTATGGATCTGTAATGTACTGAACTGCACTGTACTGTGCTGAGCTGTGTCCTTCACCAACACCATGCACTGTACTGAACGATGCTGGGTCTGCACTGTATGTGCAATGCTGTACTGTATTGTACTGCGTTGTTGTCGTACACCTTCAACACCACAACAGACATCTCCCAATCCAATTTGGGTTGTCTTCCTCCAAGGAAGACCATACTGCCACCAAACAGTTCCTCTCACTTTTTCCTTTCTTTCTTTCTTGTTGGGGGCAAGCTTGTGCCAGGGGCCACTCAACGGTTGCCATGGGGTCTTTGACATGCACTAAGTGCCTGTTCTATATAGAACCTCTATTTGTCATCCCATCGGAAGAGACCAGCACTCGGTCCATAAGACAGAGGGAGAAAACACCACCCAAGGCAAGACTCAAACCACAGACTTGGGACCCTGGTATTGTCAGCAAGTGGGTTACTCAACAGGCCACCTGTTCACTCGATGCCAGGTGCATCTCCTTTTCATCTCTCTGCTACTGGATCTTCTGCTCAGTTCTAAACCTCAAGCCATTTCCTACTCATCTGAACCCCTCCCACAGATCAAGAGTTGGTGTCCCACACCCCTCTGACCCATTCATCTGAACCCCTCCCACAGATCAAGAGTTGGTGTCCACACACCCTCTGACCCATTCATCTGAACCCCTCCTGCAGATCAAGAGCTGGTGTCCCACACCCCTCTGACCCATTCATCTGAACCCCTCCCACAGATCAAGACCTGGTGTCCCACACCCCTCTGACCCATTCATCTGAACCCCTCCCACAGATCAAGAGCTGGTGTCCCACACCCCTCTGACCCATTCATCTGAACCCCTCCCACAGATCACGAGATGGGTGTCCCACACCCCTCTGACCCATTCATCTGAACCCCTCCCACAGATCAAGAGCTGGTGTCCCACACCCCTCTGACCCATTCATCTGAACCCCTCCCACAGATCAAGAGCTGGTGTCCCACACCCCTCTGACCCATTCAAAGCCACACTGACTGCCCATGACACAGCTGTCTAGGCACGTCAGATGGGACTTTTCATGTTCGCCTCATGCCAAAGCCATCATTACAGACTTGGCGTAAGCAAGTGAACATGCAAGAGAGAGATAAAAAGCAATCCAAAGGGTGTGAGAGAGTGAGTGAGATTGTGGAAGGTGTGTGTGTGTGTATCTGTGTGAGAGTGGGTGTGTTAGTAATAATAATAATGAATATTTCTATAGCGCAAATCCTAAATTAGCTCTAAGCGCTTTACAATACAAGGACTAACGAAAACACGCACGCACGCACACGCGCGCACGCACACACACACACACACACACACACACACACACACACGCACACACACACGCACCACACACACACACACACACACAACACACACACACACGCACACAAACCGCATACTCAGGCACGGGGAAGCAGATACGCACAGCACACACGGGAAAGCAGACACGCACAACCACTCACGCACACCTCGCACACACACACCCACACAAACTGACATCTGTGTATGACCGGGACTTTTGAATTATCAGCCGAAATAGACTGTAAAAAGATGAGTTTTTAGTTTCGTTTTAAAGACTGGAAAAGAGTCACAGTGCCTGATGTCGTGTGGAAGAGAATTCCAAGTTTTAGGAGCCAGGAAGGAGAAGGAACGATCCCCCCTTCTTTTGCATTTGAATCTGGGAGGAACCAGGAGCAACGAGTCAGAAGACGAGCGAAGGGTTCTAGCTGGGCAGTATAAGTTTAGAAGGTCAGACAGATAGGCTGGAGTTCCAGATTTAACAGCATTGAAACAGAGGCATGCGATTTTATATGTCACCCTGGCTTTGACCGGCAACCAGTGAAGTCTGCATAATAATAGTTGAGGGTGTTCTTTGAAGGGAGCTTTGAGGATTAGTCTAGCAGCACAGTTTTGAACGTGCTGAAGTTTTTTGGTGAGGTAGTCGGGAAGGCCTGCTAGTAGAGAATTACAGTAATCGAGACGCGAAAGCACGAGAGAAGTGGTGAGAGTTTTGGTTGCTTCAGTGGTAAGGAGATGTCGGATAGCACCTATACGTCTAATTTCCAGAAAGCATATTTTACAGACATGGTTCACCTGTGCCTTCATATCAAGATCGCTGTCGATAAAGACACCAAGGTTTTTAACCTTTTCTGAGAAGGGAATAACAGTACTGCAGATCAGAAGTGAAGAATTTACAGAAAGAGCGGGTGTTTTTGCTGCTGGTAAACTGAACAGCAAGGCTTCAGTTTTGTCGTGGTTTAGCTGAAGTTTGTTTTCAGCCATCCAGTCCCGAACGACGGACACACATTCGGACAATTCGCCCTTCATTTGGTCAAGCTCAGAGGCATTCCCCGAGCGTCTTAGCTGGGTGTCGTCGGCAAACATCTGGTGAGGACAGGAGTGAGTTTCAAGGATCTGAGAAAGAGGATGCGTGTACATTACAAAGAGTACAGGTCCAAGGACGGAGCCCTGTGGAACCCCAGATTTCAGCTTGGCTAAACGAGATCTGACGTTGTTGACAACGACTGACTGGTGTCTATCTGACAGGTATGACTTGAACCATTGAAGGGCTGTTCCTGTAACCCCGAAATAGTGCTGCAGACGTTGCACAAGAATGGAGTGATCAATTGTGTCGAAAGCAGCGGATAGATCGAGTAGAGCAAGGATAGAGACCTTTTGTTCATCGGCAGCAACAAGGAGATCATTTACAACACGAAGAAGAGCAGTTTCAGTACTGTGACCAGCACGATAGGCAGACTGAAAGGGATTTTGAAGACAGTTAATCTCGAGATGGGATAGGAGCTGTGAGAGAACAACTCTCTCTATGAGTTTGGAAACAAAGGGAAGATTTGAGACTGGACGGTAGTTTTTCAGCTGATTTGGGTCCATACCAGCCTTTTTCAGTAAAGGCCTAACAAGAGCGAGCTTGTGTTCCTTTGGAAAGTCACCAGACTGAACAGACTCATTGACAAGGCGGGTAAGAACGGGAATGAAGAGATCCGAATTCTCAAACAGAAGTGACGTGGGTATCGGATCCAGTTCACAGGTTTTGTGGGGCATGTCTTTCAGGATCTTACTCACTGTGTCTTCAGACACTGGTGAAAAGAAAGCAAGGGGTGTTTCAACATCAGGACAGGTTGTGGGAACATGAGAAGTCTGCATGCTGTCAATGTTCTGTCTGATTAATTGGATTTTGCTGTTGAAAAAGTCGCTGAAAGATTGGGCAAGTTCGGTATGAGGAATGTTGCTAGGGAGGGGGGACGTGTTGATCTTTCCCAGCAGAGAGTTAGTAATCGCAAACAGTTCTTTACAAGTCTGACTTGCATTGATTTTGGAAGAATAGAAATCTTGTTTTGCTTCAAGAAGTAAGCAGTTTACCTCATCCTTCTTATGTGTGAAAATCTGCTTGTGTACCATGAGACCAGTCTTCCGCCAGGCACGCTCCGCACATCGACGAGCACGCTTGGCTTCATGCAGCACTGGAGTGAACCACGGTTTAGCTTTCTTGTTGGTGGGCACATGTTTAGGGGTCTCTGGGGCATGTGTATCAAGCAATGTACTGAGACGTGTGTTATAATCACTGACTGTAATGTCACGGGTGTCGGACAGAGTATTCTCAAGATCAGACCTAAACGATGATCTGTCAATGGCACGAATATTCCTGCGCTGAACTACTGTGGAGGGGAATACAGGCTTTTTAATATTAAGTTCACAAACAACTGACATGTGATCAGAGGTGAGGTAGTGGGAGACACTAGTCGACTGAACAAGGGGGTCAGACTGACTGTCAACAACCCAGTCAATGATATGACCTGACCTGTGTGTGGGTTCAGTCACAAGCTGTACCAGATCGAACTGTGTAAACATGTCTTTCAACCTGGTTACCTGTTGCTCTACGTCGCAATGAAAATTAAAATCCCCTAGGATGACAGACTTTCCCCTGCTCACGTTGCAATAGGCGAGAAAGTCTGGAAACTGTTGGTGAAAGAGGGCATCAGTCATCCTATTGGTTTTGCTTGGAGGGGGGCGGTACAACAAACAGAAGTTAATGTGTAATTGTGACAGCGACAGTGACATGACAACAAGTTCGAAACTATCATGCGCAAATGGAAAAGAATTTGTAATAGTAACACATGTGTTGTAAGACTCTCTAAAGATGATAGCCAGACCACCACCACGTGAAACACGAGGAAAGGATTTCATCGCGTAACCTGTGGGGGTGATGTCGGCACACTTGGACTCGTCACCATGCGTTTTTAACCAAGACTCCGTAAGAAACATGAAGTCAACATCATTTTCAATGATAAAGTCAGAAATCGCTGCTCTTTTCAGTTTTTTCCCGATAGACTGGGCATTGAACAAACAGAGTTTTATACATTGAGACACATGGCAAGAACTGTTCGGTCGAATTTCGATTAAGTTTCCTTTCTGTAAATGTCCATTCTCTAGACGTCTTTTAGCAGAGCAGTGGCGTGTGGCCGGAGATCGTGTAGTTGGGGTGGTGCCAGCAGGTCCGCATGGTGCCGTCTGACGACCACGATGACGGTGGCTGACGTCTCTGGTGTGTGAGGGGGGAGTGGCGTCGACCGGGAATTCCCCATCGCAGCATTCAGTGTTGACGGAAGACAGTCGGTCTGTGGTGTTGTGTTTCTCAGTGGATGAATGAGGAGAAACAATGACTGAAATAGTTCTCCGCTTCCGTCTTCCTCCACGTTTGAGTCTCCTTCGGGGCAAGGCAAATCCAATTCCTGCCTGTCGCAAACGGGAGGTCAGGTCAGGGTTCAGGGGTGCAGGGTTCATTGATGACATCTCGGCCCTTGTATATATGCGAAATGGGTCACCATGTATGGCGACAGGTGGGCGTTGTTGTCCGTTTTGCACGTGCGGCAAAGTTTTGACAGTAGGGCAGAATGGCTCCCTCTGACACTGGCACACAGGTGTGTTGTGGTGACGTGGCTCACCTTCCGTGACAGGGATCGTACGACCGTGTTGCACGTGCTGCGATCTGTGTAGGGAAGTGTTGAGTTGCGGCCATTGCTCTTTCAAGACAGTCATCCATGCGAAAAATAAAAACCAGAATATAAACAATCTGCTGTCCGCAGGAGAAAAAGATGTCCACACAGAGTTGCTCCACTCCATAATGCAGCACCACTACAACAATCAAAGTCTGACACACTGTAGATCACAAGAAAAAAGCAAAACAATGCGGAGCTCAGAACGCTCAGCCTGCCAGGCGAGCGACCTTCACTTTTTTGTGTGCGTGTGTTGTGTGCGTATATATATGTGCGCTCATGTGTGTAAAACTGTATCTCTGTTTGAGTGTGCATATATCAATGTGTTTCAATGTGTATGTATGTGTGTGCACATGCTTGCTCATGTGCACTTCAGTACATGGGTAATTAAGTGTGTGAGTGCTTGCATAATCATGTGTTCATGCATGTGAACATGCGTGCCTATGTATGTTCCATGAATAAGAAACATGCATGCCATGATTGTGTGTGTATGCAAACTGGTGGTTGTTAACTCTGCTCCATGACAATATCACAATCAGACGGTGTGAAAATCCACCATCCAGGCCAAAACTAATAACAGTTAAAAATGAAAAAATGTTTCTAAAAGTTCAAAATGTTACAGCAAAAAAAAGTATGAAATATATGTAACATTTGGAACTCAACAACACAACAACCTAAAATCAATAACAAAATGATCAAATTGTGAGCTTAAAACAAGACTCCAGTGGACCAGTGCAAAGCTCATGTGAATAATCTCCACTGCTACTTTCTGTCCTTTCCTATCATCCGACGGTAATTTCCACATCACAAGCAAAGTGTGTGCACTTCTGCACTGTAATCCACCGTGCGTATCTCTGGCGATTCCATGATCAAAGTCACAGTCCAGTTTTGGTCGGCAGCAGTGTCAACAGGCATTAAGGGAAGTGTGTGGTCTGTGCCTGTTGCCCACAGAACTGACGCACTCACCAGACCGACAGTGCTTGTCTGCTTGCTGCTATTGACTTGCACAGATCAGCCCACAGATCCAGAGGACAGTAGAAGAATCTCACCTCACCTTCCCACCATTCCACATTGTTTAAAGTTCGTCAGTGAAGTCACTGACCACTTCACTGCACCCGCAGTCACCACCGCAAGACAGTCATTCAACTGGCTGTGCTACCCTCTCAAGTCAGTCATTCAACTGGCTGTGCTACCCTCTCAAGTCAGTCATTCAACTGGCTGTGCTACCCTTTCAAGTCAGTCATTCAACTGGCTGTGCTACCCTCTCAAGTCACCACCTATACCATCTGCTTGGTGTGCACTGATCAGCGGGGGCAGCCAACTGTATGCATGCAGCTTTGGCCTGTGCACCAAACACCACGCATGCTTCCAACCTGACAATCTGACACTGCCTGTGGCAATCTGTGGCCAACAGCCAGCCAATCCATAAACATGAGGCAGACAAACAACCAATCAGATCAACAGAAAGTGGTGAATGTATTCCATCAGCACTACGGAATCTAGCAAATGACAAACACTCCTATCCTCTCAGGCTATATCTGTAGTTGCCTACATTGATTTGGTTATACACAAGGTGCTTTATAATGGAACATAATCAGGTCAGAAACTGAGGGCGTGGGATGGAAGTATATCTATGTTTTATCTTTTATCAATTAACTTATCATGCTAAGGCAACCTACCAGAAAACACACTGAGCTACTGCTAGTCACTTTGTGGGGGGGGGTGGGGGTGGTGCTCGTTCTGATCTAATACATTCAGGATGTCACCACTACGCCGCCTACTGACAACAGTAATTGCTTAGCCACTGATCCAGTATGAGTGACAATTACACTCGAGACTGTCATTATACTTTGAAACTTAATTCAAAACTCTCTGATTCAACAAGATACAGAGAACATGGTTACAAGCTTTGAACATGAAGAAAACATACAAGTCAACAGGAATCTGATACTAAAATGTCAATGCATCTACTTGTGTAGAAAATACTGCCATCAAATGAGAAAAATTTCAAACAAAATCACTAAAAACTGTTAGTGCTGGGGTAAATATTATGAAACTGCACATCCATTCACACACACACACACACACACACACACACACACACATACAAAGTATTGCTAGCACAGAATGAAAAAGACCACACTGATTACATTGGAGGTTTTAGCCACACACCAGCCTGATTAGTATCGCAAGTTTCAGCCACACCCAACCCTCCAAGACATTAGTGACAAAAGGGCTCACAGGAACAGCCGAACGTACCTCACCTAGGGGTCAGTATCTGTTCTGCGTTTCTTCATTCTCTCTTTCAGTAGGAATCACGTTAACATGGCAGAGTGTGACCTCAAGGTCAACACACTGGCCAACAGAAACAAAAAATGGCCTGCAACATCTAAGCCATCTATCTACCGAAATCTGACATGGGAAAAAAATCAAAGCAAGTTGAATACTTTGTGGTCAATCTGAGAATAATTCACAAGTAAGCAACTACAAATACAGACTGGGTATTTGTTGAATAATGTTATCAACAAGTAGCACATGGACGTAAGGGTGTCCAACATTACGAGAATTATTCAGTTTTCCATGAACAATGGAGCGATGCTGCAGACAGAATTTACAGTGGGTCTCTAACAACATGAACTGTGACTCTTTTAATCAGTGACCATTAAACTGAGTTTCACTAACTCTATTCAAAGAATGGTAGCACAAACACATGTACACTGGCTGTTGACAGTTACCACCCAACAGAAGTCAACACAGGGCCCAGCTGCCAAGGTCACTGCCACACTGCCTTGTGTATGTTTAACTCCTTCCGAATGTCCTCGAGTGGTGAACACAGTCATGGCAATGGAGGACACTTTTTCTCCCTCAAATTATATCTAGTATAAGTAACATACTTCCATGGGCAAAACTGTACAATTACTTCCATGGGCAAAACTGACCAATTACTTCCATGGGCAAAACTGAAAAATTACTTCCATGGGCAAAACTGAACAATTACTTCCATGGGCAAAACTGTACAATTATTTCTATGGGTAAAACTGTACAATTATTTCTATGGGCAAAACTGTACAATACTTCCATGGGAAAAAAACTGAACAATTACTTCCATGGGCAAAACTGTACAATTACTTCCATGGGCAAAACTGTACAGTTAACCGCACACAAAAAACCTCTGTAAAACAGGGTCCCAGGGTATCCAGGCCCTTGACAGGGCACAGGGTCAGAGGCCCTGTTGGGGGTCAGGGGGCAAAGACCTCCCTGAAGTGGGAGAAAACTGAAGGTTGAAAGTGAAACAGAAGGCATTTTAAAGCACCAATAAGGGCAACATGTCAGGAAAATCCATTTTGCCTTTATGGTACTAGGTCAAACTGTGCGATGGTCATACATGGTTCGCAGTGCAAAGGCAAATCCTTTCGGGGAAAGGTGTGGTACGTGCCTTCAGCAATTTTTTTTTTTTTTAAAGAAGAAAAGACAAATGCGGTGAAAAACAGATCTTCTGTCTGAACTAAAGTCTCTGAAATTTTAAGCTGATTCTGCTGCCAAAAGGGAGGAGGTTTCATCCAAGTACGAGGCACGACAGGGTGGTGCAGCCACCAGCAGAGGCTCGATTTCTGTCCAACAGAAAATGTCGGCCATCACAGGATGGACAGATCTAGAACTAGATTTAATTCCATGGGCGAAACAAAACCACAGTGTAACAGACCTCTCTTATAGTTTCCCCTAAAGCGCCCAATCTGACTGATGTGTAGAAGTCTGACTGATCACCCATGTGGCCAGATTTCTTACCACAATTCAGTCTCCCTGTTACAAACATGACGTTGGCAGTTAACTCCATTTTCTTATCTCTCATGCAACACAAGTTTTCACACTGGCAAAACTGGCAACTCCCTCATTCCCTTGGCTGGCTTTGTACTTTAAACTTATTTCAAAGAAAAGACAGCACTGACATCCATCTGAGTCCCACCTCTCACTTATACTTTGGTATGAAACTTAACTTTGACATCGTTTTCATTCAATGCCTACCTTGCGCTGAAGAGATCAAAGATAAGTGACAAACTCGTTCATTTTCATTGTCCTATTTGTTTGTGTCTTGCCTGAAGAAGACCTATGAGGTCGAAACGCGTTGTGTTTTGTCTTGTGACTCGTTTGTCCATGTTTCTCTTGGCAGTTCGCTAACATTTATTTAAGATTTATATGGGGATCTTGTCATGTCTACAGACTAACTCATTATCTACATCTGCCAGCCATACAGAGGTCATACAACACACTGCCAAAACAGATGGGAATATTAAATCTACACTCATCAGCAAGCTGTATTTCACTCATATGACAACCGACTTAAAAAAACATATGGGATAATTATTCACATGCATACCAATATATCAGACCTGTTTATTCTGAAACTGCTGTTGGTCTACTTCTCAACAACAACAAAAAGAGTGCTTGTACAAAAAAAAAGTGTGTACAAATCTTCCAAATTAATCCACACTTTTATCTTCGATGTCAACCTGCTGGTGTGACAGACACATCACACACACCAAAATGGCCACAACAAAAGGAACACGTTCACCAAGCAATTCCCTTCAGTTCACAATGTTTTTAGACCACTGACCACACAGACTGCACCAGGGCTGGACTGTACTCCACTAACACCTGTCTACCACCTGCTTGAGGGACACATGATACAGAGTAAGTTATTTGCCCAAATGGAATGTTGGTTTATGCAGAACAACACACTCATCTGGTCTAGCACATGCAGCTCTGACAATGGTGAGGCAGAAGCAAGCAAAGACTAGAGGGAGAGTATTAATACAATAAACATTACAGAGATTATAAAGGAAAAAAAGTGCACCCAGAAAACAGCCGCCAGGAACCATAACCCACTGAAATGACCGATGTCCCTGGAGCCAAGTCAGAGAGTGACGAACCCTTGACGTTTGGCTTCCGAGGCCACCTGAACGGCCACCGGATAAAACGTCCCCACAAGGGTTCGAAAAAGAAATCTGTGACACAGGAATAAAAAAAAAATCAAAGCAACGATCAACTATGTCTTCTCCTAACTATATCTTCCCCTACTACAAATGATGGAAATTATAGATACATCAAAAAAAAAAGTCATCTTTCAGGCAGATGTCACAAAAATGAAAAAAAAAAAAAAAAGTTTAGGACACAAGCAAACTATGGAGTGATCACATAACTGACGGGCAAAAAAAAAACCACACACAACAAAGGCACTGAAACGGAGTGTGGACAGAAGCGCTGTGCTCCACGACAGTTCCATCACAGGTTGGCGGTGCAGACACCGTGCTGAGCCATAGCAGTGCACACACACACACACTCTGTGATGGGACACTTACTTCATGGTCAGGCCTCTCTCATCCGCTTTTATTCCTCTGTCCAACACACTGCCAGCTTTAAACACCGCTTAACACTACTACTAACAGTTTAGCTCCTTTCTTGTACACACCAAAAATTATGGAAATTTGTGACGCGGAAGACCCAAACATATAGCTTTACCATGGGAGAGATGAGGTAATGATGATAAGCATTCAACCATCTATTGTTGTTTGACAGATAATGACATTCATCATCCATCCTTCTGTTGTTGTTTGACAGATAATGACATTCATTATCCATCCTTCTGTTGTTTGACTGATAATGACATTCATCATCCACCATCTATTGTTGTTTGACAGATAATGACATTTATCATCCATCCTTCTGTTGTTGTTTGACAGATAATGACATTCATTATCCATCCTTCTGTTGTTGTTTGACTGATAATGACATTCATCATCCATCTTTTGTTGTTATTTGACAGATAAAGATATTCATTATCCATCCTTCATCTCCACTTAAAGCTACAAACTCACAGCAATAAACAACATTACAGTGATAACAACAACTGACTTTTCCTTTTCATTGTCGTTTCCCTCTACCTTTTCCTCTACTACAGTGCAACTGGATTTCAAGGCAGGCTGGAGGAGATCCCCTTTAAATCCAGTGTTTAACTGATGCTGACTGCAACGAGGATGCAGAAGCAGACAGTGTGAGATGGAAAAGAGGACAGGTAGACTGATACATGCTCGGCTCATGATTACACTTCCAGAACATCCACAGAGTTAGCCAACATCCGACTCAGCCAGGTAGCATGACATTAGTCATCAAACAGCAGTGTTGCATTGATCAGAAAGATGAGAAGCTGTCTTTAACCTTTCCCGTACGTCGCCTAAAATTTTGCGCGCTGTACTTCGTGGGTGTGCAGAAACCCATGCTTTCTAAGAAGGAATAACCCCTCGCCGTACGCCGTGGGTGTACAGTAACCCATGGTTTTTGTATAGGAGCTAACCCCTCGCCGTACGCCGTGGGTGTACAGTAACCCATGGTTTTTGTGTAGGAACTAACCCCTCGCCATACGCCGTGGGTGTACAGTAACCCATGGTTTTTGTGTAGGAACTAACCCCTCGCCGTACGCCGTGGGTGTACAGTAACCCATGGTTTTTGTGTAGGAACTAACCCCTCGCCGTACGCCGTGGGTGTACAGTAACCCATGGTTTTTCTCGAGGAAGTAAGACCTTGCCGTACGTCATGCAAATTTGACTTCTATGAGATGAGAGTCTTGCTACTTGCGTCAAACGGTTGTTCGTTGTTGTTGTTTCTCAGTGAATAACTGTGCACAGGCGGCCGCATAAATGTGCGTTTATCTGTGTGTGTGTGTGCATGTGAGCATTATTGCATGTTTGTGCGAGAGAGAAAGAGAAACAGAGAGAGAGAGAGAAAGTGTGTGTGTGTATGTGCATGCATGGAAAGACATATATGAGCTATGCTGTATAGTACACGCGCACCGGCCCGCGCATGTGTGTGTATTGGTAAAACATTAGAAATACTTGATCCTCTGTCAGTATGACGTTTCCTAGAATGTGTAACATACCAAGGCCTATGTGCTTTTTTTTTTTTTTTAAATACGTAATGTTACTTTGCATCATTTTGATTATGACGTACATTGCTCACACTTGGCAGTACGCGCCCCGCTCAGGAAGAAAGCCGCAAGGAATTTCTTACCAACGCGACTCTTATCTCTCTGTAGCAAGCACGCGTGACCTCACATCCATAGCGTGCGGCGCGCAAGCTTTGTAAGTATGGGTGGCCCCACACCCACGGCGTACGGCGTGCAAGGTTTATTCTTTAGTAGTATGGGTGTTCTCACACCCACGACGTACTGGGACATTAGTTGTTTAATTATTTCTTTGTTTATGTATAAAACAAAACAATTTTCAGTTGATATGTAGTATAATATATTAGGGACAAAGTCATGAAATTAAGTGGAAGTGGCTTCAAAATTACTAGAGTTACAGAGCAAAAAACACGTGTCTGGGTGATTTCATACCCACAGAGTACGGGAAAGGTTAAAAGGACAGATTATGAGCGATTCAATGCACGTAGAAAAAAATATACATGCAAATAAAAACAGATCAGAGGCATTTCATTCCCATACTGACAGAATCTCACAGTCACATCTAAATCATGCAGAGAATGAAAGTCATCTACACTGACCACAGCAAGAGACATCCAGCCTAACATTCGGTCAGCCATGTCCGACAAACCACAAGAACAGACGAACGCTGCTCACATGACAGACAAAGGACTGGACGTGGTAAACATAATGTACATGACACACTCCATACTCTGCACAGCATAACCCACGTATCACCATTTTCTTGCAATGGTCCAGCACGTACAACCAAGCTGATTATTTCCTGGTTCAAACCTTTACATAATCACTGTGGCATGCATACCTGCTGCAAGATGGCCTATCTGTCTCCCTTTTTGCTTTTGTCACACACACACACACACACACACATGCACGCACGCACGCACACACACACACACGTACACACGCACACATACACACACACACACACACACACACACACACACACACACACACACGACACACATACACACGCCAGCAGCAAGCACGCACAAACATATGTATACAAGCACACGACTGTTGTACTCTTGCACGCATAAACCACAACCACTTCATCGAGAAAAAAACAACTACTAACTGCTAGCCAACTCCTAAGCCAAACTGCACAAGCGAGACGACCTCCCCACCACCACCTCACTACAACTACCTCACTGTCCCTAACCAGTCCTGGAGGGACCTCCCACAGCACATCTCCAGGTGAGCGTCACCTGGCCACAGACCCTGACAGCCCCTGCACACTACCCCCACCTCCCCCTCAACAGCCACCCCTAGGTGTGTCTTACCTGGGCAGGAGGGCCAGGATGCAGGTGAGGAAGACGGTGCAGGAGTGGATGGGGGAGGAGATGGTGTTCTCCATCACCCAGTAGGCGTTGACCGGCTTGTTCCAGGTGAAGAAGATGGCGTTCACCACCACGCAGAACACCCAGAACACCACGAAGCTCAGCACCATCGTCAGCCACTGCATCCACACCTGTTGTCACATCGTCATCGTCATCATCATCATCATCATTGTCATTACTGCACAGAACACCCAAAACAACATGATGATAGTGAGTAACACTATAAGCCACTGCATCCACACCTGTCATCATCATCATCATCATCATGGTTATCATCATCATCATCATCATCATCGTCATTACTGCACAGAACACCCCAAACAACATTACCATGATGAGCACCACTATACGCCCTGCATCCACACTGTCATCATCATCATCATCATCATCAACTCCACCACACAGAACACACAGATCACCACAAACCTCAGCACTACTGTCAGATTTTGCATTACAGCTGTCATCATCAACATCATTATCATCATCATCCACTCTACCACACAGAAAGCCTACAACACCACAAAGCTAAGCACCACAGTCAGCTACTGCATCAACACCTGTCATCATTATCATCATCACTTCCACCACCATCATCATCATCATAAACATCACTGTCATCATCATCGTCATCACCAACATCAAACTGACATCATCAACACTACAGACAGCACCTCAAACGTTGCCACCACTAGTTGCAAAGCTGCTACCACTGTCAAACTCTCCTCCATAACATGTCACACAGTTGTTATCATGATCATCGTTATAATCAACACCGGCGTCAATAATATCATCACCAGCACACAAAACCCACAATCCATGCCATGAAACCCAGCATGCTAATGCCTCCCCACCCCCATCGATCACTGCACCTAGTTTCACGGAAACTGGATGAAAGACAGCATGTCCATACATGTCCCATCCTCCAAACTGCCTTTTCCAGAATGCTATAGTACCGCCCTGACTTTTCCCAATGAGATTCAAGACAGTTCACGCTCCCACCGAGCTTAACAAATAATCACATCAAAACAGGCAGGCTTTCATTTTTTTTCTATATGATAAAAACAGAAAGTGTACCATGGTTTTTTGTTGTTGTTGTTCTAGGGCCTCCATACATTTTAGGGTTGTGGGGGAAAGGGGGAGGGGTCCCCTTACAGAACTACTTCCACAACAATCATCTCATGTATCATCTCTTGTATCTTCTACGTTTGGGCAACATGGGCAAATTCACGTAAGATGGTTATAATGCACTGTGAAGAGGGTTTGATAAGATAGTTATAATGCACTGTGAAGAAGGTTTGAGCGGTGAAAAGCAGACCAACCCAGGATCGTGTCTCCAGGCTGAAGGTGAGGAGAATGGCGATGTTCTCAGCGACAATGATGGTGGTGCCAAACTCCCAGATGCCCACCGAGTTGTGGTCATAGGCCTGAAAATCACAGTTCTGCCATTAGAGTGTGTGTGTGTGTGTGTGTGTGGTGTGTGTGTGTGTGTGTGTGTGTGTGTGTGTGTGTGTGTGTGAATGTGTGTGTGTGTGTGTGTGTGTGTGTGTATGTGTGTGTGTGTGTGTGTGAATGTGTGTGTGTGTGTGTGTGTGTATGTGTGTGTATGTGTGTGAATGTGTGTGTGTGTGTGTGTGTGTGTGTGTGAATGTTGTGTGTGTGTGTGTGTGTGTGTGTGTGTGTGTGTGTGTGTGTGTGTGTGTGAATGTGTGTGTGTGTGTGTGTGTGTGTGTGTGTGTGTGTGTGTGTGTGTGTGTGTGTGTGTGTGTGTGTGTGTGTGTGTGTGTGTGTGTGTGTGTGTGTGTGTGTGTGTGTGCGTGATGTGTGTGTGTGTGTGTGTGTGTGTGTGTGTGTGTGTGTGTGTGTGTGTGTGTGATTGTGTGTGTGTGTGTGTGTGTGTGTGTGTGTGTGTGTGGTGTGTGTGTGTGTTAGTGTGTGTGTGCATACGCATACTTGTGCATGTGTGCATATGTGCTTGCGCACGTGCGTGCACGTATGCCTGCGTGAGTGTATGTGTTTATGTACGTGTGCATTGCTGAAACTTTCAGATCAACAGCGGCGTGTTTCTCTCCGCTGACCAACACGGAACACATTCCATGACCCAAAGCGATCCACCTCAAGAAGGGCCAGACAGACAATCACTCCACACACAGGCTGTAACAGATGAATCACGAGGTGAAGCTCTGTCATAGACAGGTGAGAGGGGGCGGGCATAAAATAAAAGATTCTTAACACAGGACACATTGTAACACATTGGGGGGGGGGGGGGGGGGGGAGATTAGGAGGGGGCTGGAGGGAGCACTGTGGACTCACCAGATGGGGCACAAAGTAGATGACCACGCTCTGCCACAGGCTGTCCAGTAACACCATCAGATAGGTCTTCTTGGTGTACATCTGAAACACACTTCTCACCTTACTGTTTCTGCCATCAACCACGACATCCACAATAAAAAAAATAAAAGCTTTCTGCCCATACCAATTATTTTCAAAACTGATTCATCAGCATGTAACGGCACAAATTAAGGCTCTCTCGCCAGTTTTTCTTTTTCTTTCGATATTTTAGAGCTTGTAGTCCCTACTCTTGTTCCAATGTCATCCAAACACAATTTTGCACATACTACTTAGTAACAGTTGTCGCTCTTTGGTCATAGCGCTTAAACGCAATGGTTATGCACTGCAAGTGCATCTACCGGTCAAAACCTTCGTCTAGATTTTCTTTTCTATCAATGTATTTCTTTTTCAGTTCTTCATATTCATCGTATTTTCACAAAACATGTGTGCAAAATATGGTGAAATTGTATGGGTAAGCAGGTCAGGGGTCATGACTGGAAGACGAGAAGGGGAAAGGGAGAAGAGGAAGAGTGGGAAAGAATCGAGCAGTCTGGGATGCGTCCTCCACCCACCTCCCCTCTCTGCCCCGGTTTGTACAGCACAGGGTAGGTCAGCAGGGTGTCGTCAGTGACGTCTTTGTCGAAGATGCCGTTGATGAGGGGCGGGAAGCCGAGGAAGGCCACATGCTGCATGGTCAGGTAGAGGCTGTCGATGTTCGTGGAGCCCGAGAAACCGCTAAACAGTTGGAACCAGAAGAGGACAAACACCGATGTCTGCAACAATGGAGAAGTGAGTAAGTGACCACTAATGCTTATAGCCCAGCCAGTAACAAAGGGCCATATCAGGCTGTCACCATGTTGAAGTCAAATCACAAGTCATTCATTCATACAGCCCTTTAAAAATACACCTTCTAAAAACACACTGGAAATTTTGTTAAAAATTTTTACTACAGTAAAACGTCAGATCAGATGAAAAATGTTGATCTCTTTCAGATATTCAAAGATCACATCAGATGGCACATCTCTGAACAAGGTTTTCATGCTGCCTGCTGTAAAGTGTTCGTCTCACATCATGTAAGTCCCAACACTAAAAGAATATGTTTCACTGTGAGTGGTACATGACATGGATGCACCACAACAATGGGGAAACAACAAATTGACCTAAAGCCCAACACACATGCCTTCCCCAAACTCTTTCCATCAGGGACAGATGATGTGAAAAAATCAGGACAAAAACTAAACTTTCGAAAAATTTCCAAAACACACAACACTTTTACTTATGTAATGCTGTGAAGATGTTCATGTACAATTGTTCGCACACTTACATCATCATAGCCACCATGACTGATACACAATCACAGATGATGCGCTTGCAGATTGCGCACAAACCAAGGTTTTCTCCCGTCCATCCTCGTAACCATGACTACATATCATTTTATCATCTCTTACAGGTCTGCCAGGATTGATTTCTTCTTTCTCTCTCTTTTTCTTTCAGAGACTGAATACATTATCCAACTTCTTCTTTCAGAGACTGAATACATTATCCAACTTCTTTATTAGTCTTACACATTCTGATTTGCTTGCTACAGCCAGCAATCTGTTTAGTACTTTCTTTCCTTCAGCTCCTCCATAGCTGGTTATCCCTTGCACACAGCGTCTGAGTTGCAACTTCCTGCACACTGTAGAGTTTGTCCACCTGTGAAAAACAGGTGCTCCAACATCTTTTCAGTGTGATGAGGGTTTTTTTCTTTCTGTTAGTAACATGTGACCTGCAACTCAAACACCCTCAATTTTTCTCTCTTTCTGTAAAAATTACAGATATTCTAGGACAGTAGGCATCACTGCCACATTTACTAAGGATCACATTTAATGCTCTATGATACACCAATGTTGATACACTGGCCTGTCATCCGTGACTTCGAGAAGAGTGGAATCAGTTGGAGTACCATGACAGCTATCATCTGGATCCAACATCAGTATCCAGTCTGATAGAAACAGAAATCCAAGATTCAAGACTGCGGTTTTCTGACCGATCCCTGAGAGCTGGTGTTTAGCATACATCACTACAAAAACACCTCCAAAACAGTAATTAATGAAAAATTAGTAAATGTAGAGAAATTGCTCTGTAAATCTGATCAATTAAACTTTTTTTCAAAATTGTTTTCCCAAGCAATCGATTCAGATGAGTCCTCTTATTTCAATTTCAAACAAACATACACACTTAATAAACGAAAAGGAAAATTCACTTGTCTGAAATACACACACTCACATGTATAATTAGACACACACTCAGTCATATCCATGTGTACACTGATACGAAGACCACACATACATCCACACATGCACATACATGCAAAGATATTCACACATATATGCATGCACATGCAAATACACCACACTACTCTCTCTCACACGCTCTCTCTCTCTCTCTCTCTCTCTCTCTCTCTCTCTCTCTCTCTCTCTCTCTCTATCTCTCTCTCTCACCAAACTCTTATAGAACATGACAGCAGCGAACTTGGCCAGCCTGTCATAGCACCAGTGACCGTGAACCAGCATCAGCCGCTCCAGAAAGCGGAACCGAGGAATAGCAAAGTCGGCAGCCATGACAGCCTGCATCCCTTCCTGCCCCGAGATGCCAATTCCAATGTCCGCCGTCTGAATCATGCTGACGTCGTTAGCCCCATCCCCTGCAAGTCAAAGACCATCATGAGGATCCTCAACCTGTACTGCCAGGTCGCAGGTGAGCATGCGAGCACATGGGTGCACACGCGCGCACACACACACTTCATACGTCACACACACACACACACACAAACTCACACACACACACACACACACACAAACACGCACTCACTTCACACACACACACACACACACACACACACACACACACACACACACATTCATACACCACACACACACACGCACTTCATACATCACACACACACACACACAAATTCTCACACACACACACACACACACACACACACACACATACACACACACATACACCAGTCTCCAACTGTAACCAAAATGAAATGCATTATGGAAAAGCTGTCATGTTAGGTTGCATACACACATCAGTTAACATGGCAGACAGACATGGGCAGACCTGCCTACCCCCAAATTTTTCCATCAAGTACTGAAAATGTAAAAAAAAAAATAATCAGGAACAAGAACTGAACTATTCAAGACTTTTCCGGAACACAGTATATTCTTACATATATGATACTGAGCAGATGTACCTGTATGTATATTCGTACACTGCCATCATCACAGCCACTTTGGTGGAAAATCACAGAGTGAACACCTGTAGATTGTGCACAAACCAAACTTTTCCCCCTTTCTGTCCTTGTTGTAAACATGACTACTGTTCATCATGTATTTCCTGATGGTCTGGTGCCACTGAATTATCATCTTACTCAAAACACCACCATTTTAAATGCGACTTACAGAAATAATGTGTCAACCAGCCACCGTGGCGAAGTGGTTAGCGTCGCGGACTCCCGGCTGGGAGGTTGTGGGTTCGAATCCCATCAGAGTCATGTGGGGTTTTTTCTGCCCCGACCGGCTCCTACCCAAAGTTGAGTTTGCTGCGGACTCAGTTGGGAAGACTGGGACCACACAGTCGAGTTTCATCCACTTAATGGATGCGTTTCTGAGAGTGTTGCTCAAATTTCCTGACCAACACTGCAGGTGCCTGTATCTCTCGGGCCCTATTGACGCCGGGATATATTATGAAAGGAAGCGTAGAGTACAGCCCTGTC
The DNA here is from genome assembly GCA_018398815.1 of Conus ventricosus. Lineage (NCBI taxonomy): Eukaryota > Metazoa > Mollusca > Gastropoda > Neogastropoda > Conidae > Conus > Conus ventricosus. Next base: position 26,153,060 of record CM031602.1, read on the forward strand.
ATGCAGTCTCAGACCGAAATGGAAATCCGTAGCATCATCTTAATCATCCTCATTCTCATCGATCAGCATTAAAAAAAAATGTCTCAAGTTCTGTGGCCCTTCACGCCCTGCTCTCATGGTGACCTCAATTTCGATGTCCTCTCCACGTCTGTGGCCTTGGTTTGGTTCCGTCGGGGTCGCCGGTATCAGCGAGTCCATGGGGGCTGTCGTTGGACGGACGTGGTGGCGCCCTCCGGAGGGAGAGTTCACTCACGCCGGCTCCGCGACTAAGCAATTATTGTCGTCAGTTGGGGGCTTAGTAGGTGGTGTCCTGCGTATGTTAGATCAGAACAGGCGCCACTGAACACCACCGAAGCGACTCGGCAGCAGTGCAGTGTCTCCTCTGGTGGGTTGCCTCTTGACGACTTGACATTGACTGCCCCCTGTGGATTGCCGGTGCGGGGGCTACGGCGGGGCCGACCAGGCTGTAGCTATGGACAGGGTGTCGGAATGAGCGGCGTGGGTACACTGCCTCTGGGGTGGCGCAGAAGTTGGGACAGCAAAAAAAAAGAAATAATGTGTCAAAGGAGATAACTGGCAATCGTGTAAGGATTTTTTTTTTTCTTTCTGCGTACGCAGGCTGAGGGTAGTGTGGTGTATCTAGACAGGCAGTGGAGTTTTGTGTCTATGACCGTTTTTTATCCCGCCATTAAGGCAGCCATACTCCATCTTCGGGGAAGGTGCATGCTATGTGTAATGTGTCATCCATACCAACGGCCAAACTGGCCTTCTCTTCCGAAAGTTGGTGATGGAATTTTACATGTGTGCAAGATGTTGTGCATGCGTTCACACACACAGAACCTCGGTTCACAGTCTCATTTGAAGGACTGTGTGGGGAATGGAGTCGGAACCAATGTTAACTCCAGGGAAAAATCCCCCTGTACTGAAATTCAAACCGGGGGGGGGGGGATCAATAAATAATTTGTGGATTCTTGATAACAAAGCAATGTTCACACTAGGGAGAGAATAATACATTTCCTGAGACAGGTAAGTATGAGAAAAAAGGCAGTTTGTTCCTTATAATGGGGTCAACATAAGAAAAGCCATTCCTTTATTACACATCTCCCAAAATGCCAAGCAGAACAGCGGGCCATCCAGCTCACTCACCGATAGCTAATGTCATTTTCTTTAACCGCGTTCTGACAAGCTTGACCACGTTGCTCTGAAACAAGCACACAGACTGTGAGACACATACGCACAGACACAAATCTGCTAAAAACAAGCCCAGACATTCTATATGAAACAAAGAGGCAGTTTGTACACTGCCCATGAAAAGCCATTCAGTTCTTTGAGATAGCGGCCATCTTTTTGAGACCAACCACCATGCTGATCATGGTCTGTGACATGAATGTCTGATGGACATCAGTTCCTCCCATACCTTTCATTTGCCGCCTTGCCAGGCACATCCATTGTCTCAAACTTAGCAGCCATACCTGTGTACGTCTGTCTGCCAGGTTTATTTCAAACCCCTACTCTCTCTTTCAATCTCGCTCTCTCTCTCACTTTCTCTCACTCTCTCACACACACATATGCTATACCTTCATCCACAAATAACACATGAATACCCACATGCATTCACATTCATATACACTCTTTCACACAGTTACTAGTACTCTCTCTCTCTCTCACACACACACACACACACACACACACAAACACACACAGAGAAAATATGTACTCACAAACACACACAGAAACACAAGCACACACACACACACACACACACACACACACACACACACACACACACACACACACACACACACGCTTTCCCCAATGTGTTCCTTACAGGCCTGTTCTCACATGACTCACCTTCTGCAGCGGAGTAGCCCGACAGCACACCACAGAATGACACTTCTGCGTCAGTGACAAAAACACCTGCTCCGTTTCCGGCACCATAGCCCAGTTCAGGGTCTGCCCATCAATCACCATGGCATAGGATGGGTCAAACCCTGCCCCTTGTCTCCCTGAGTTATGGCTAGCGTGGGGACTGTCAGAAGGACGGGTCAAAGAGTCAAAGGTCGGAGTGTCAGGTGCAAAACCCAAGTTATCCTGTGCTGGTGTGTTGCGTAGGCGTCGCTGGCTGGAAGACCTTTCTCGTTGGCTGGACGACCTTTCTCGTTGGCTGGCCGACCTCCCTCGCTGGCTGGATGACCTTTCCCGCTGACTAGACGACCTTTCTCGCTGGCTGGCTGACCTCTCAAAGCTGATTTGATCTAGGTGGTGTACCAGAAGGTCTCTAGTGGCTTCCTGCACAACGTAATTGTCAATGACATGCTGCTCTCTTGAATTTCATTAACGTCTGTCTGATTCACACAGTAATCAACCATTTTCACTAAATCTTTTTACCGACCTTATGTCTATCTTTAGAGCAACACCTCTCAATTTACAATGCTCATGTTGAAGGCATAATGACGTTTTGTTTTGGCTTATCCAGCAAAACTCAGATATTAATGACTGTCGAAACGAAATGACTGTCGAATGTGAGAGCTTGTGTGTGTGCGTGTGTGCGTGTGTGTGTGTGTGTGTGTGTGTGTGTGTGTGGTGTGTACGAGCACCCACATGCATGCCTGCATGTGTGTGTGTGTGCATGCGAGCACGCACATACGTGCCTGCATGTGTATGTGTGTGTGTGTGTGTGTGTGTGTGTGTGTGTGTGTGTGTGTGTGCGCGAGCACCCACATGCATGCCTGCATGTGTGCGTGTGCATGCGAGCGCGCACGTACGTGCCTGCATGAGTGTGTGTGTGTGTGTGTGTGTGTGTGTGTGTGTGTGTGTGTGTGTGTGTGTGTGTGAGAAAAGACATTGTCAAATGGCAATGTGTATTATCACACTTCAATGACAGAAATTCATGTTTCAGTGCCCTGGGACTGCTCACTTTGTCTTTTGTTTGCTTGTCTCTTCTTCCTTCAGTCTACTTGCCTGTTGTCCTCCGTCACACCTGACACCCTAAACCGCCGGAACATCCATTCACATAGTTACAAATCACGTTTACTTCTGCTCACATACTTGTTTCTGGTACATCTTTAAAGAGACGTGCATGAAAGAAAGTCGTAACCTGTCTGACAGTTCACAGAAGCATAGAAGCTGAAGACAAGACAGAAAATGAAGACAACTCATTCTTTTTCATTTGCATGTTCTGCCAGTCCAGTCTAGCACTGGAGACCAATAAAAAAATTTAAAAAAACATGCCTCATGTCCAGCTCATACAGCATTTCCCTGGGGCAACTATTCGAAGGCAGGCATGTCTACAGATGGGTGTTAGTGGACTGACCTCTAGATCTGGGGGTCAGCTGCAAACTATGCTGGATTACCGGTCATATAAGCAGCTGAAGATCAAAACACAGTGGTTTAACAGGACAGGGTAAGACAGTCTGCATATTTAACACAGTTGTTTAACAGAACAGGGTAAGACAGTCTGCAGATTAAACACAGTGGTTTAACAGGACAGGGTAAGACAGTCTGCATATTTAACACAGTTGTTTAACAGAACAGGGTAAGACAGTCTGCAGATTAAACACAGTGGTTTAACAGGACAGGGTAAGACAGTCTGCATATTTTACACAGTTGTTTAACAGAACAGGGTAAGACAGTCTGCAGATTAAACACAGTGGTTTAACAGGACAGGGTAAGACAGTCTGCAGATTAAACACAGTGGTTTAACAGGACAGGGCAGAACAGTCTGCAGATTAAACACAGTGGTTTAACAGGACAGGGTAAGACAGTCTGCAGATTAAACACAGTGGTTTAACAGGACAGGGTAAGACAGTCTGCAGATTAAACACAGTGGTTTAACAGGACAGGGCAAGACAGTCTGCAGATTAAACACAGTGGTTTAACAGGACAGGGCAGAACAGTCTGCAGATTAAACAGTGGTTTAACAGGACAGGGTAAGACAGTCTGCAGATTAAACACAGCGGTTTAACAGGACAGGGAAAGACAGTCTGCAGATTAAACACAGTGGTTTAACAGGACAGGGCAGAACAGTCTGCAGATTAAACACAGTGGTTTAACAGGACAGGGTAAGACAGTCTGCAGATTAAACACAGTGGTTTAACAGGACAGGGTAAGACAGTCTGCAGATTAAACACAGTGGTTTAACAGGACAGGGTAAGACAGTCTGCAGATTAAACACAGTGGGTTAACAGGACAGGGTAAGACAGTCTGCAGATTAAACACAGTGGTTTAACAGGACAGGGTAAGACAGTCTGCAGATTAAACACAGTGGATTAACAGGACAGGGTAAGACAGTCTGCAGATTAAACACAGTGGTTTAACAGGACATGGTAAGACAGTCTGCAGACTAAACACAGTGGTTTAAACAGGACAGGGTAAGACAGTCTGCAGATTAAACACAGTGGTTTAACAGGACAGGGTAAGACAGTCTGCAGATTAAACACAGTGGTTTAACAGGACAGGGCAGAACAGTCTGCAGATTAAACACAGTGGTTCAACAGGACAGGGCAGAACAGTCTGCAGATTAAACACAGTGGTTTAACAGGACAGGGCAGAACAGTCTGCAGATTAAACACAGTGGTTTAACAGGACAGGGCAGAACAGTCTGCAGATTAAAACATGGGGGTTTAACAGGACAGGGTAAGACAGTCTGCAGATTAAACACAGTGGTTTAACAGGACAGGGTAAGGTTTAACAGGACAGGGTAAGACAGTCTCCAGATTAAACACAGTGGTTTAACAGGACAGGGTAAGACAGTCTGCAGATTAAACACAGTGGATTAACAGGACAAGGTAAGACAGTCTGCAGATTAAACACAGTGGTTTAACAGGACATGGTAAGACAGTCTGCAGACTAAACACAGTGGTTTAACAGGACAGGGTAAGACAGTCTGCAGATTAAACACAGTGGTTTAACAGGACAGGGTAAGACAGTCTGCAGATTAAACACAGTGGTTTAACAGGACAGGGCAGAACAGTCTGCAGATTAAACACAGTGGTTTAACAGGACAGGGCAGAACAGTCTGCAGATTAAACACAGTGGTTTAACAGGACAGGGCAGAACAGTCTGCAGATTAAACACAGTGGTTTAACAGGACAGGGCAGAACAGTCTGCAGATTAAACACAGTGGTTTAAACAGGACAGGGCAGAACAGTCTGCAGATTAAAACATGGGGGTTTAACAGGACAGGGTAAGACAGTCTGCAGATTAAACACAGTGGATTAACAGGACAGAGTATGACAGTCTGCAGATTAAACACAGTGGTTTAACAGGACAGGGCAGAACAGTCTGCAGATTAAACACAGTGGTTTAACAGGACAGGGCAGAACAGTCTGCAGATTAAAACATGGGGGTTTAACAGGACAGGGTAAGACAGTCTGCAGATTAAACACAGTGGTTTAACAGGACAGGGTAAGACAGTCTGCAGATTAAACACAGTGGATTAACTCTCACCAGTTCGCAGAATTTTCAGGATTTTTAGAAAGAATTAAGTGTGTTTTTAAAAAAAATCATATAAAATTGAAATATCCATTTAAAATCAATATGTTATACATCAATGTAAAGAGAAATGAAAGAAGTATTCTATGGTAATAAAAACCATCATGTTCACCCAGAAGATATTTGTTAATTGTGAATCATATTTGTTTATTTTTGCTTTTTTTGTCTATTATTTTCAACACATTGAAAGTGACTAAGAAGAAAAAAAATTTGTTTTCAGGCTTGAGCTAAACAAAAATGACTGGCATGATAGCATTTTCTATTCTGAACACAAAAAATACAATTATATGCATATCCCACACAAAAATGCACCCTCAGAATGCTATTCTAAAAATAGCACGTTGTTCTAAAAATAGCGTCATTATTCTAGGTTCACACAAAAAGAGCAACTAATGAGCAGGAATGTAAAAAATCTCACTATAGAAGCAAAAGTGGTCTTCTGCTGACACAGTCTGACATTGTTCTGTACAAAAAACCTATCTTTGTGTATATATAGGCACTGTGCAGAGGTTTTATTCAAGTAAATATTAACAACAGTCAGGGGCAGCATACAAATACACTGTGCTACTGGTATACATTATACACTCTGTCACTTCATTACTGATGGGCTTGAAGGAGACAGTTCCTCTCAGGTTTGAAACAGAAGTGTTTGTCACAAGTCTGACATTTTGTGTATATTTTTCTTTCAATCTTGTGATTTCTGTAACAAAGTTTACAATTAAGTTTATTGGGAGACCAGACTGGCA
>CM031602.1:26167782-26170282 GCA_018398815.1 Conus ventricosus
CTCACTGTTGATCAAGAGCGAGGTTTTTCGTGTGTGTTTTTCGGATTTATTTGTTTATAACATCAACAGAAACATATATATATTTCCTGATAAAGAAAACATGGAAGTAATGAAAACCGTAACAGCTGAAATCAAGTCAAGAATAGTTGCATGTTCAGTTTGATCAATGGCAGGAAACAGTACCTTGTTTGAGCTGAATCCTGATAATTAAGATTTATAATTACAGGATGTAAAATACGTTCAGTTGAACATCCTTCAGTTAAAAGGCCTTCAGTTTAATATCCATCAGTTAAATACTCATCAGTTAAGCATCCGTACCACACCCCATCGGAGTCATGTTTACTTTCTGGCACTGTTGACGATTCAGCATTTACTTTTACACTTTGGGGGACATGAAAATGTCCAACAGTTATCAATACAGGTCTAAAAAACGTTTGTTGTGCAAACTCTTCCACACCTTTTACCATTAAAAAAACCCAACTCTTTTCCGACCGTTCTGTTTGGTCCGAAGTAACTCACAGTTCCTGTCAGAGTCCCAAAGACCAGTGCCAAGGCTGCTCCTACCCGGTCACATTATGAAATACATTTCAGTTCTTGTGACGATGATGTCTTGAATGAGCTGACTAGCCTTGCTGTCTGTCTCCCTCTCTCTCTCTCTCTCTCTCTCTCTCTCTCTCTCTCTCTCTCTCTCTCTCTCTCTCTCTCTCTCTCTCTCTCTCTTTCTCTCTCGTTGCTTTTTCATTATCCACTCAGTGGTTAACTCCTGGAATTCTGCTACACACGAACGCTTCTTTTATCATGGTTACGATTGCGTTTAGATTGTTAAACCGAACTTTCATACTGTTCTGTTCCAGCTATCCACGCTGTTTGAATCGTTGATTGATCCTGTAATGAAGTCCTTGGGGTACTGCTGCGGACGCACGTATGTCTTCAATGTTCCGGTGTCGCACTGCGATAGCAAACAGAACTGTACCATCGCACGGGACGCCGTCTACTACACATTCCGGCGCAGGTTTGAACTTGGGTGATACGCATCAAGATTTTCCCTTCTCTCGTCTGAACTTGACGTTAACCTGAGTCTTGACGTTCGTCGGTAGGCATATTCGCTCGCTCCCGTCTCCCAGCTTTCGTCATTAAGATTTTGTTTGGTGAATGATCTACTCGCAGGATTAAAGTATAACTGGTTTCAATGATTGTTTTTAAGTTGATAGATTATGTCAAAGCCTTGAAGGTGCGGGTAGTGAAACGATGTAAAATGCCTTCAGTTAAGATACTCTTTAGTAAAACATGCTTCAGTTAAAATACTCTTAAGTTAGGCATCCTTACTACACCCATCCAGGTCATCATTTTTTTTCTGGCACTGTCGACGATTCAGCTTTTACTTTTGCACTTTTGATGACATAAAAAATTAAAACTTATCCAAATAGGTCTAAAAAATATATCCAGATAGGTCTGTTATGGTTTTCATTACTCCCATTTTTTTTCATGAGGGAAGATATTTTTGTGGTTCTCATCGTCTGCAGAACTGACGGACATGAGTATGAAGCACACGTGTGGTCGGTCTGACTAGGGTTTGACCATTTTCTCTGTCCACCCAGCATTTTTTTTTTTCTGTCACAACCTCTGCGCCACCTCAGAGGCAGTGCACCCACACCGCTCATTCCGACACCCCGTCCACAGCCATAGCCCAGCTGGCCCCGCAGCAGCCCCGGCACCAGCAATCCACAGGGAGCAGTCAATGTCAAGTCGTCAAGAGGCAACCCACCGGAGGAGACACTGCACCGCCGCCGAGTCACTTCGGTGGTGTTCAGTGGCGCCTGTTCTGATCTAACATACGCAGGACACCACCTACTAAGTCCCCTACTGACGACAATAATTGCTTAGTCGCGGAGCCAGCGTGAGTGAGCTCTCCCTCCGGAGGGCGCCACCACGTCCGTCCAACGACAGCCCCCATGGTCTCGCCGATACCGGAGACCCCCACGGAAGCAAACCAAGGCCACAGACGTGGAGAGGACATCGAAATTGAGGTCACCATGAGAGCAGGGCATGAAGGGCCACAGAACTTGAGACATTTTTTTTTAATGCTGATCAATGGGAATGAGGATGATTAAGATGATGCTACGGATTTCCATTCGGTCTGAGACTACATGACAGGGCTGTACTCTACGCTTCCTTTCATAATATATCCTGGCGTCAACCAGGCCCGAGAGATACAGGCACCTGCAGTGTTGGTCAGGAAATTTGAGCAACACTCTCAGAAACGCATCCATTAAGTGGATGAAACTCGACTGTGTGGTCCCAGTCTTCCCAACTGAGTCCGCAGCAAACTCAACTCTGGGTAGGAGCCGGTCGGGGCAGAAAAACCCACATGACTCTGATGGGATTCGAATCCACGACCTCCCAGCCGGGAGTCCGCGACGCTAACCACTTCGCCACGGCGGCTGGTCTGTCCACCCAGCATGTTATGGACTCCTCGTTCACGTCATGAAAGATTTAGAAG
>CM031602.1:26177782-26200282 GCA_018398815.1 Conus ventricosus
GCCTGCCGTCACCTCACTTTGAAACTAGTTGGGTTGTTGTTTTTTTGTTGTTGTTTTTGTTGTTGTTGTTGGTTTTTTTGTTGTTGTTGTTGTTGTTTTTGTTGTTGTTGTTGTTGTTTTAATTATGAAAACGGCAATTTTAGGGAAATTAGTTCTACATATTTCCTGAGGAAATTTTTAGGTTTTTTTAAAAGAAAAAAACAACAACAGTAATTAGATTTTTTAACAAGTGATTATCCGGCAAACTATCACTGTTCTCTTGAAGGTTAGTAACTGCTGCAGTCGTGAGGGGGGGGTGGAGGGGGGGGGGGGCGGGGAGAGATAGCGCGGGAAGTTATGAGTATATGGAGCTATAGTTGCCTGTGCTGCCATAATTATATGCATGCTCCTTACACATTAGCAGTCAGGTAGAAGAGGGGAGAAGGTGTGAGGTGGGGGGAAAGGGGGGGGGGGCTCTAATAATCGTTTGTACAAATCTTGTTTAAAAAAAAATTCAATCAAACACTGGTTTTTGACGTGCACACTGTCCTCTCCGCACAGGTATAGACATAGTTGAATGCAGCGATTTACATTCATGAGGCGCTGAAAATTGTGACTCGGAAGAATGTTGTCTTTCAGTGTCTACCATGGAGAATCTTACTTTGTTGATTGATTCTTTGTGTCACTGGATTCTTTTCTGTTACCTAGTTATCTGCACATCCCGCTGCACTGAGGGACCAAAGCCTTTATCGGAACAAAACGAAACTTTGAGTCTTTGAGTGTAGAGACATAGTTATGCCTGCGGCTGAAACAAATGGAATAGTTAGAAAGTCTAAAACGAGCAGTGTTTCAGAAGTCATTTGGAGTGAATGCTGGCACGAGAGTAGTTACCATAGGAACTGAACAACAAAAAAATTATCAGAGTGTGCTTCTAAGAAGTTGGGTAGAAGCGTGTTTTGTTTGGATAAGTTAGTATTATCGTAATGGTAATGGTCGTTTTAACCCCCGCTGTTAGCAAAGGAAATGTTGCACAGTGTCAGCGCCTTCAAGTGAACAGTTTGGGAATGGTGTCCAGTGTAGTCTATACTTGTCTGCACAGTGTCATGTTTTACGTTGCAGGTTTATATGTGACAGCTGTATGAAGGTTACAGGAAGGACGGAAGAGGAAAACAGTTCTACTGCAAGAGGTAAGTTGAATCGGTGTCCTCTGCTCCGTCTTTTGCTGCTTATAAGTTCTATTATCTTCAATTATTATATCTTCTGGACCGGTCATATCTTGTGTTTCTTTTGACTATGGCTAAATGAAAAAAGTTCTTTGTAAAAAAAACAATGCAAAATGAAAACTCCATGGTGGAGTAATCATTCTTGTTCACAATAATTCAGATATTTCTTCACCGTCTCACGATTTTTTTCCGTCTGTCTTTTTCTTTCTTGAACAATACGAGGATGTTCTTGTAATAGCAAATTCACTTTCGAGGTGCAAAAAAGAAAAAGAAAAAAGAAAAGCAGTGTGTAAACTATGCTAAATTTGTCAAAAACTTTCGAACAAAGTTTCCGTTTACATACATCTTGTATGTGTGTACATGTTATATGGCTCTATAAATTGATTGATAAAGAGTAACATAACCTGTGCAGAACTGCCACCAACGGAATTAGTAGTGCATCTTCTATTCCTGTATATTCCATACAGCTATGTGGACTGGTCGATAAAGAGTAATATAACCTATGCAGACTACAACGAACAAAATTAGGAGTGCATCTCGTATTCCTGTACATTCCATACAGCTCTGTGGACTGATCGATAAAGAGTGACAAAACCTGTGCAGAACTGCAACGACCCAAATTAGAGGCGCACCTTGAGATGCACGTCAAAGAGCTTCTGAGAAGGACGTACGGTCAACATGGAGATGTCACAATACGAGTGCTGTCCAGCGGGAAGAAACTCACTCACGTCAGACCTCAGACGCTGACGAAGTAAGTGCTTATGCCTGTCAAGGAAAAGATTTCGTATCGCCAACGATGTTTGATCCGTTTTGTTTGTTTTGCATTGTTCGTTGTAGAATGTTTGTTTTAACAGTCCAAATGACTGTTACACATAAGCCTCACCATCAGCAACCCGTCATTGTGGTGTTCTTCAAAGCTCTGTGTTCGGACATCTGTTTACAATGTACATAGTTTCACTTTCATTACTTATGTGGACTCCTTTTTGGTGTCCAGTTTCTGCTAAGCTGATGACAGACAGTGGCGCAACTATGTTCCTCACATCTGCTTCACGGTACCATTTATGGCATGCAGAATTGTATCAGGTATCTTCACATTTGGACGACGCAAAGTAAGCTAGGCCAGGTTCCAGGGTCAAAATTGCGAATCTTTGTCTTTGTATTATTGTTGGTCATGATACTTTAAAAACAAAATATTTCAAAACCATTTGTTTGTATGTTTGCCTTTACATTCATCTTAAGCATGACTTGCTGACTTGCTCTAAATAGTATTTTTTTGGCAGTAAAAAATGTCATTATTTGCTTATCTATAAGGTATGTGTAAATGAAAGTATAGCAGATATCAGTTTGAAAGTTGGTATGCTTATTCGTTAGGTTTGGGCGCACAAAAGAGCAAAAATTAAGTACATGCCTATCATTGTTGGGGGATTATGATCTACTGAAGTTTGCCAAATTTTAAATGTTTCTATATTTTACAATACTTTAAATAAGCAAATTAAAGTAGTTTATCTTAAAGACTATAATACGAAGTATATGTGTACCAAATTTCAAGCAGATTGGATGACTAGTGTTTTTAATATGTTGACGTAAGTGTCGTTATTTGCTTAAAACGCGATTTCAGAAAGAAAAAAAATAATTGATGTTACTGTATCACGTTTGACATCATATGAAATAAACATTCAACAGCATTTTAAGCTGCCTGCCATGAAATCACTTTGAGTCGGTTTGAGGTAGTAAACATGCTCTGTCTCTTTCAGTCTGCTGAAAATGGCTGGAAGGTTAGAAGCAGAGTGTTTCTTTTCAGGCAACAGAACCCAGGGGTTTTTTTTGTTTTTTTTTGTTTTAACATTTACTGCTTACTTGCCATTATGAATTATGTTGGGTTTTACCATCTGTATACATGTGCTAAATGTGTTTCTCCGTACATTTGTAGAGTATTGTTTCCATAGAATCATCATTGCTTTGTGCTTTTTTGTTTTCAGATTACATGACAAAGTCTCAAGAGTTCTTCCATATCAAGCAAAAGCTATCATTGCCGTCCAGGAAATCGAGGGTGTAGATGTCTGCTTCTTTGCCATGTATGTGCAAGAGTACGGATCGTCATGTCCTAAGCCAAACACAAGGTAAGTGAGACAAATCTTGGCCACTGAACATGAAAATTTGAAGGGTAGTAACAGTCTGATGAAGGATATGGGGCGATAAGCATCGAAAATTACTGTCGTTATTGTTGTTCCCGCATTTTAAGAAGAAAAAAATACTGTTAAGATGGAGAAGCAAAGAAAGATAATTTGCATTTACCACAAAATGTTTCTGTTTTCAATCGTAACTCAATAATCTATTTAGTACTCTTCCTATAATGTAATGTCACTGAACAACTCTTGTTTTTCCCAGCGGTTTAATAAACAGTATAGTCCGTTGAGTTTCCAGCTGTCATGGCAAGAGAAATTTTGTGTGAACGTATGTGAATTTTCACGTTGAGCAGAGCAGGTGGAGTTTTTGAGAGAATTTTTGAATTGTGAGCAAAATGTTAGACCATATGTAACCAGTGCTTGAATTCCTAAGCTTTCATTGTTATTGACTGGATGCTCAATTGGTAGAGCGCCGGACTCGTGATCCTGGGGTTGCGGGTTCGAAACTCCGCCGGGCCGTTTCGGTACAGGGGAATTTTTCCTCGGAGTTAACATTGGTTATGATTCCATTTCCCATACAGTCCTTCGAATGAGACTATAAACCGAGGTTCCGTGTGTAAAGGCACGCATAACATCTTGCACACACGTAAAATCCCATCACTAACTTTCGGAAAGTAGGCCAGTTTGGCCGTTGGTATGGATGACACGTTACACATAGCATGCACCCTGCGTGAGAAATGGAAAGACTGAAGGAAGGAAACTGAGTGAACAATATCGAACGATATTGACTCGATGACACGGGAAACGACTGAATGAAGCGCCAGCTGGCTGCTCTTCAGTCGGCACTACCCAGGTAGGCAGCCCGTTGTGTAAACGAGTGTGGATTGTAAAGCGCTTAGAGCTTGGTCTCTAGCCGAGAATAGGCTCTATGTAAGTATCCATTATTATTATTATTATTATTATTATTATTATTATTATTATTATTATTATTATTATTATAAAGCTTAATTCCCGCTGGTGGAACTTTTACACAAGAAAATAAATTCATATATAACTATTTATTGTTCGAACAGAAAGAACGAGAGATGCAATGCTTTATTTGCTGTACATTAAAAAAAAGGAAATTAATGGCAAATAATTCGTCGTAATTTTGTGGAAACTTGGAGCAAAAGTTGTTCAGAAATTTTATATGTTATTATGCTTAGTGTCGATTGTCATTGTGAAACTCTTTGATTTTTGTTTTGGCAAAGGGAGCACAAAAAAGTGGATTCTTGTTTCCTCAGTCTCTCCTTTGAATATCACGTTTTCTATTTTTCTTTTTCTTTTTTCTTCACACATTATATGTTCCTCCTATTAGTGGTCATTATTTCTTCAAACATAATACTGCCGCTTTGTTTATCGGTAAAAAAATATAAAAACTGCCTTGAGCTGCCCTAAAACTCTCCATTGGTTTCTGATTTTTTTTTTTCTGGTGGATGACGATGCTTCAGGCGTGTCTACATATCCTACGTGGACACCGTTCCTTTCTTCCAACCTCCCTACCTTCAGACCGCCGTGCACCACGAGATCCTCATCGGCTACCTGGAGCATGTGAAGCAGCTGGGCTACACCACGGCTCACGCCTGGGCCTGCCCCGCATCTGAAGGAGTCGACTTCTTCTTCCACTGCCGCCCGCCACAGCCACAGACCCTCAATCCCCAGCGGGTGCAGGAATGGTTCTACAAGAGAAGCCTGGACAAGGCTGTCAAGAGACGAGTCATCATCGACTACAAGGCAAGCAGATGGAACGCTTTTTTTTTCTTCCTTGTGTGTGTGTGTGTGTGTGTGTGTGTGTGCGTGCGTGCGTGCGTGCGTGCGTGCGTGCGTGCGTGCGTGTGTGTACTTACTTATTGTTAAGATTAGTATTCGAAAGGCTATATTGGCAACTTTTTCGCATTCAGACGAATGCCTCGCTTTTGCAGGGCAGTTAACGTATTCTCCCATATCAGTTCTGAAAGGAATGTTGACTAAACCCTGTCCGATTTAGACCGCAGGTTACAGCGCGTATGTCAGTGGCGCTATTTCACCGATTTGTATTTTATGAGAGAAAAAAAATTGAAAGAGATATAACAGGGCACAGGTTTGCTAATATTTTCTGCGTATATGCATGTTATGTCTATTTTTCTTAATCCGTAGTACAGGAAAGCATTTTTCTTATACTGATGAAAACAATCTCCAGTAAATTGTTAAGTATTTACTGATTTGCGTTCTTCAGAAACATAGCCTCTGTCACGTATGTATGCCAGGCTTTCAATGAAACAAAATGTTCAAATACCGTCCAGAATTATGTCTATCTCTTAGAAGAGTTTTAGAACGATGTTTTCATTCCTGGATCTCGTCCCACGCTTGTCCACAGGACCTGTACCAAGACGCGAATGACTCCAACCTGACCAGCGCCACACAGATTCCGTACTTCGAGGGAGACTACTGGCCCCATGCCATCGAGAAAATAACCAAAGATTTCTGCCGTATGGAGCAGGAGCAGGAAAAGAAGGATGGGGAGGAGGCCAAAGCTGATGCCAGTGAAGCGAAAGTTAGCATGGGCACCGTGGGCGACAGTCCTGAGACAGTATGCGGAATTAATGGCACATTCCTCATTATTGCACCGCCTGTGGGCTCGTGGACATGTTGACCTAGCTGTTCTACGTTAAAAGAAAAAGGAAATTAGAATTAAATATTTACGCATTTCAGAGTAACGTTTTACGTTTGGTTTAGGAACTTCTAAAGTTGAGAGTGGTTTTTGTTTTGTTTTTTATCCAAAACAAAACAAATTGCAGTAGTCAGAAAATATATTGTAACACCCGCAGTAAAGTTTCAAAACACCCACAGTGAAGTTTCAAAACTCTCCTCTCTCTCTCTCTCTCTCTCTCTCTCTCTCTCTCTCTCTCTCTCTCTCTCTCTGTGTGTGTTGTAATTATGATTGATTATTTTTTGGTTACTTTCTTGCATATGCATTACTGTGTGTAATTGTAAATGAAAATGTTGAAATAGAATTACTCCCTATGCCTGGAAAAAAAAATTTCTTGCGAAGGATTTGTTGAAGTCGTCACGTCTTCTGGACAAGAACTCTTTCGCATTGTGCCCATTGATTTTTATTTTCATCGATTAATTTGGCTGTCCCACCCTCCATGCTCCCAGCGGAACTACTTCCTCACCGCTCATATCCGCCCCTGCCCCCCGCCGACCACCTCCCCACCTCACATACACTCGCACAACCAGATGCGTGCCTTCACACTCCCGAAACTGACAGACCTCAGGGAGCACTCCAGACGTCTTAAGGCAACCCACCTGAGAAGACACCGCACAGCTGTTGAGTCACTACGGCGGAGCTCAGTGGTGACTGTCTGTTGTGATCCAACGTGCACTACAAGGGCTATGAAGATCATGTCACCGAGTTCTGTATAGAGACTGTATGACGTGGCTCACAGGTGACTGACTGTTGTGATCCAACGTGCACTACAAGGGCTATGAAGATCATGTCACCGAGTTCTGTATAGAGACTGTATGACGTGGCTCACAGGTGACTGACTGTTGTGATCCAACGTGCACTACAAGGCTATGAAGATCACGTCACCGAGTTCTGTATAGAGACTGTATGACGTGGCTCACGGTGACTGACTGTTGTGATCCAACGTGCACTACAAGGGCTATGAAGATCACGTCACCGAGTTCTGTATAGAGACTGTATGACGTGGCTCACAGGTGACTGACTGTTGTGATCCAACGTGCACTACAAGGGCTATGAAGATCACGTCACCGAGCTCTGTATAGAGACTGTATGACGTGGCTCACAGGTGACTGACTGTTGTGATCCAACGTGCACTACAAGGGCTATGAAGATCAAGTCACCGAGTTCTGTATAGAGACTGTATGACGTGGCTCACAGGTGACTGACTGTTGTGATCCAACGTGCACTACAAGGGCTATGAAGATCACGTCATCGAGTTCCGTTCTGTGTAGAGACTGTATGACGTGGCACTTTTCTACGCCTCCTTGCATAATACAGCCCGGTGTCAATGAGGAGCTACAAAATGTAGACTGCAACTGTATTAGTCTGGTAGTCATAGCGATATTGTCGGAGGCATATCCATGAAATGGCTGAAATTTGACTGAGCGGTTGTAGTCTTTCCGTCTGAGCCCATAGCAATCTGAACAGCTCCGGTAAGAGCGGGTGTAACGAGCTAAAGACATTTTCATGCCGAGAACACCACCAAGGGAAGTAACCTAATAGGATTTTCGATAGGAGACCCCAGATCACAACTCCGCGAGATAACTTCCCTTTGAAAGCAAGCCTCGTTCTGTTCAATATCAAGACTGGATTTGTTTACACCGTAAGCAGGCACACGAGTGTGTGCTTTTTTTTTCTTTTCTTTTTTTATAGCAAAATTGTATAATTTCAACATATTTCCGGTTAGCTTAATTCAGATCCTTCACCAAGGGATACCATGGCAGAGGGAAATAATGTGCTGAAGACGTGTGAGCAGTAGGTCTTGTGTTCTCTGCAGCATAGAGTGCTTCTAGCCTGTTCCACGCCTATGATGGAAAATGCAACGATGACCATTGCGCTGCTGTGGCTAATGAATTGTGCCCATGATCGGTCACTCTAATTTTGAAGGAGTTACCGTAGGATTATAGTCACTCACTAAAAAAACAAAACAAAACAACAACAAAAAGTGAAAAAGAACAGAAAGAAATAGAAGAAAAAGGACATCAAAAACAAGGCTTTCGACGAAAGTGTGTCTTTTTTCCCCGAAATGAAAGCTAAAAATAACGATTCACCATTCTCTCCTCTGAGCCTGTCAGTGAAAATTTTACAGATTAATTAACAAGACATTGCCAAAATAAGATGACCTTATCTCGCGGTTAGCTCTTTATGTCTGTGATTGTTGTGTTGAAGATGAAGCCAGGCAAGAAGAAAGAAGGGAAGAAAGCCAAAAAGAAGAAGAAGAAGGAAAAGCGGATGAACGAGAGCAACGAGCACCAAGCGACCCAGGCAAACAGCGAGCCACTGGAAACTCGTGTCACCACAGAACTCCTCTGCGTCATGGAAAAATACCGAAACGTAAGTTCTGTGAGAGGACCGATGTCACGTGACGCGATCGTTCCACGTCCGAGATGACTGACCGGAAGCTGAGAACGGGCACGTGCCCCAAGTCACCCCCAGGGGAGCTAATTCAGGCTGTCTTCCCCCTTTGTTCCAGAATCACTCCCCGTCCCTGATAAGTCACAAGAGTGGCCCGAACAACAACACGTACCAGTCAAAGCACACAGCACGGGGATTTTACGGGGCTGGGAGTGGGGTGGGAGAGAGTGATTCTGGATCTGAACCAGAACTACTCCCCCCCCCTCCCCCCCTCCCCCCTCCCCAACCCCCTCCACGCTGTTCCAAAACCACTTCCGGTTGAGTGATCTACGGAATGGTTCAGACACACACCATGAAGTGAATTGAGTATAGCAACGTGCCCATTTCCACCGCCGTCTCACACAGGGCGGGTACGTTTGGGCACGTGCCCTTAAGCACTCAACTGGGGTGTTTCTGTGTTATGCCCCAAATCACAGACCGCGGTGTGGTTTTTGAAAGGAGGGAGGGGGGTGGAGTTAGTAGTTCTGACCCAGGTAATGAATCGCAACCATCCCCATCCCCACCCATCCATCCACACACTCCACACACTCCACCTTCCCCACCCACCCCCGCCTTCAAAATGGGTGCAGTGTGCGTTGATTAATACATGTCGTTTTTGAGACTTTCTGAGATATTCAAAGAAGGGTAGTAAATTTGGAAGTCAGGGGAGGTCAGTCTGGATTTACTCCACGGGGAATGGGTGGGGTGGGGGATGGGTTAGGATTGATGGTGGTGAGTTTTGGCGTGTGCTCTCTTTCTCGCCTACCAGGAAATAATATTGGGCGGTGAGCGGATAACAGAATGTCATGTCGGGAAACCTATAGGCTAAATTCAGAGAGCAGAAACCACATTATTTTATGACTCTCTCCATCTCTTTCTATTCCTCTTTGTTCTTCACCTCTTCTGTCCAGATCCTGGCTTCTCATTCCGATACTTCTCGAAGATATTTTTTACTCCAGACAGATGTTTGGTTTTTTAAAATGGTTATTTTTTTGTTTGTTTGTTTGTTTTGGTGTGGTGATTTTATTATTTTTTTTAAGGGGGGGGGGGGGGTGAATTTTCTGCAAACTTTTTTCTTGCTTAAAATGTGTTTCCCAAAAGTTCCAGAGTAAAAAGAAAAGAAAAAAAGAAAAAATAACCTAGAGGAAAAGAGGAAATCCACTGAAAAGCTGACAATTACCTGTTTCTGATTTATTCTTTGAGCATCTTCCAGTCAGCAGGTTACTTCTCTCCCGAAGATCAATGTTTCTGATGTTTTCGGACTGTCTCGTGTGTTGGTGTGTCTTGGGCGTTTGTGTGTGCTGGAGAGAGGGGAGAGTGAGGGGGGAGACGACGTAGGGAAAGAGTGTAGGGGATGATTATGTTTATCTGCGTGTATCATTCTATGTTTTTAAATGCATATTGGTCTTATGATGTTTATAGTTTATATGCCTTAATCTTATGTGTTTCCTTTCTTCTCTTCATTCTTAAACGTTCGGCTTTTATATTGTAATGGCGCCTGGAGCCTCACGAAGGACAGGCGTCACTTTTTGTTAAATGAATTTTATTATTATTATTATTATTATTATTATTATTATTATTATTATTATTATTATTATCATCATCATCATCGTCATCGTCATCGTCATCATCATCATCATTATTATTATTGCTTTCTGTTTTACCCCGACAGCTGTTCTTCGTCATCCGGTTGAACGATCACCAGGACTCCGAGTCCCTGCCTGCCATCTGTGACCCTGACCCTCCACTGCCACCTGGCGTGATCACTGCCTATGAACGATTCGTGACCGTGGCCCGCAAGAAGCATTACGAGTTCTCCTCGTTGCGACGGGCCAAGCTCTCCTCCATGGCGCTGTTGTTCAATCTGTTTACCCAGGAAGACGACAGGGAGGGTCCCCAGCGCTACGTCTGCATGGAACGCGTGGACGAAGAACACCGCTGCTCAAGCTGTGAGGTGAGTGGTTCCAAGGAACCGGATGACCGAGGTGGTCGTTTTTAGGTGTTAGGATAAAAGGGTTGAAATCCTGTAGCCTGATGGCTGGATGGTGTGTGGGGGGGAGGGGGTGAATTGGGTTCTGGCTCACCGTGTCCGGGGTACGACATTTTTTAATGTGGAGCCCATCCCTTTCTCCTTCCACCGCCCCTTCATCTTCCCTGACCCGAATCAATGGATTCGATGTTGCCTTTTCATCTCTCGCATTTTTCACCAATCCTCTGGTCCGCGTCACGACTGATGCACTTGAAGATCGTTTCAGCGTAGTCAGCACCGGGGGAAGAACCATTGCGAACCTTCGCTTTGCAGATGGCATCGACGGCCTGGCAGGCAGGAACAAAAACTCGCCGAGCGTGTTCAACAGCCTTGATGAAGCATCAGCCAGGCATGGCATGGGAATCAGCTCCGACAAGACGGTGTTCCTGGCCAGCCACAGCACCACCAGGAAGACTGACGTAGCCGTGACGCTCCGTGGACAGAAACTAGAAGCTGTTCAACCTGGGATTCTTCAACAGCAATGTGTGCTCTGCTCCCAACCGGTAATCGTCTCAAGGGCAACAGAGATGGTATCAGCACTGTGCAGACTGAAACCTGTGTGGCGGGACAATAACATCACCAGGTAACACCAAATCAGGCTCCCGCGTGCACTAGTATATTCCGTCTCCCTGTAGGCAGCGCATGAGAAACATGAACCCTCACTACGGCTCTGGACAGAAGAATCCAAGCCACGGACATGAGCTGTAAAGGGCAAGCCATGAAACGACAGAGATACAGATCGTGTCCCTAAAGAACGAGTGCATCCAGCCATTATCAAGCAGCACATCGGACCATACGATGATCTACCGACATCTGCTGAGAAATAAAAACTACGTCGGTATGGCCATGTAACAAGATCCAATCTCCTTGTTGAATCAGTCCTCACCGCTGGGGTCGTTGGAGGGACGTAATGAGGCAGCCGCCGTTTCTCTCCAGGCTCTGGTGGCTGTCGTGAGGAGATCTGGCATGGTCATTTTGGTCCAGTCCTTTATATTGTCGGACCAGCTCTTTCTCTGCCGTCCTTGTCTGCGCCCTCCTTCAACGGTACCGGTACCTTGAAGGATGGTTTAGGAGAAGGTGTTATGACGAATGACGTGGCCAAACCATGCCATCTTCCGTCGTTTGACGGTTGCCAGAAATAGTTCGTGGGTCCAACTAAGTTAGTGACCAAGTTTCGCACATAATCATTGGTCTTGTGTTCTTTGTAGGAGATGCGGAGTACTTTCCTCAGGCACCTGGTCTCAAACGCCTGGATTCTTCTTTCTGTTTCGGCCATCAGTGTCCATTAGCGAACATTACAGAAACCCAAACCTTAGCGCACGACCACACAACTGGACGAACCCTGTAAACTGTTTTCCAGTGTGGTACCCAAATGAGACATCTCGCTGTTAAGGGAAAGGAAGACCAAGAAGAAGAAGAAGAATTAGAAGGAGGAGGAGGAAGATGAGGAGGAGGAAGAGGAGGAGGAGGAGGACGACGAGGACAGAAGGGGATTTCAGGTTGTGAAAATCTGACTACGCGAATTCTCGACTGTAAGTTGCGCAAGTAAACGCTCTGACTGTTTGACTTCGGGCTCCTTTTCTAGATACACTAAGCACCTAATTAATCAACCTTTTCATTTGTCAACCTTTCTGTCATTTTTGTTTATGTTTTTGTTTCTTCATTCTTTGTGTGTGTGTGTGTGTGTGTGTGTGTGTGTGTGTGTGTGTGTGTGTGTGTGTGTGTGTGTGTGTGTGTCTGGCTGTGGGGAAGGGGGGGGGCGTGATATTCTGCCAATCTGTAGTGCGGATTTACCAAGCGGTCGAAGGCCCGTGAAGATTTTTTGTTTTTGTTTGTTTTGTTGATTTGTTGTTTCGGGGTGGGGTGGGGTGGGGGGTGGGGGTGGGGGTTTGGGTGGGGTGGGGTGGGGTGGGGTGGGGTGGGGGTCCCGTGTCATACCATTTTTTGGTACAAACACTTTTTCGAATTTTTTCTTGCATAATTCCAGGCTTTTTTTTCCCAAAAAAACATTGTGAAAATAATACACACCTTCTTAGTAGTTTATTTTGGGAATGAAAATCAACGTTTTTCATGCACATTACAAAATGAGTTTGTAGAATGTCGTGGAGGAGTCCCCAAAATCATCTAAGAACGTTTCTGTTACGCTTCAATGAAGGGACTGAATGTCAAAATGGTAGACACAAACTTAGCATTCTTACTGTCAATATCAGAAAGGCATTTGGAAATTGTATAACAACTTGAGAGGTTGAAAGAATGACGGTTAACAATCTAAAAAAATATATATGAATTGACAGCGATAGCTTCAAAGATTCTATTCGCTTACAGGGTCGTGCTATGTGTCCTGGGTGCTACCACTTCCACGACCATTCCCACGAAAAGGACAAGTATCAAGAGGAGGACAAGGCAAGAGCATGGGCTCGATCCCTGGTAAAGGAAGTGGAATTACTGGAGCACGCTCTCACTTGCCAAGACCCGCACTGCCTGCTGGACGGGTGCTACGCGATGAAAAAAAGGGTGCAGCACTCGAGGAACTGTACACAAACGGGGGTTCAGGAATGCTCCACATGCGATCGACTCTTGGGTGTGTGCTTTACCCATGCCTTACACTGCAAGGAGGGTAGGTGCACG
The DNA here is from genome assembly GCA_018398815.1 of Conus ventricosus. Lineage (NCBI taxonomy): Eukaryota > Metazoa > Mollusca > Gastropoda > Neogastropoda > Conidae > Conus > Conus ventricosus. The sequence goes on from CM031602.1 coordinate 26,190,929, forward strand.
TTGCCCAGTGTCAGTCGGCGAAGGTGACCTCTAAGCATCAAAGGTGGCTGTGGCAGTTTGACCACCTACAGCACCAGACGCATGTGCTGCGACACCGCGTGGCCGTCATGACCTCTGGAACTGCCGAAGATACCACTGCCGTTCCCGTGAAGACCAGAGACGTGGACACAGTCCCTCAGCCTTCTCCGCAGGCTGCTGGTGAGCACACTGATCCTAATGGTGCTAGAGAAGACATGAATCTACCGTCTCCTCAAGGTGCCATTTTCCAAGCACTCATGACTCTAGCATCTGCCCAGGGACAGGCCCTGGGTCTGAAGCAGTTTCTTGATAAAATTAGCGTTCCATCCAGCGTTGCTGACAAGCCCCCAACGGCTACCATGCAGCCCCCTGCACAACCTAGCGGTGAGCTCAGTCTTCCTATACAAAGCGATCACCGTCCTCCTGGACGGCCATGAGTGCCAGTTCCAGTCAAGCCGCTTCCACCGCCACACAGCCTCAGCCTGCGGCCCCTCAGCTTCCTCCTCAGACTGTGCCAGTGACGGGGGAGCAGACCAGCAACCCGCCCGCTCTCGATTCACCACAAGGCCGTCTCTGCCTCCGGTTGTTCAGTTTTTACAAAAACAGCTTGATAGTCTGATCTGGATGCAAAGGTACCCAAACCTGGCAGAACTTGTTCACAAAGAATTGGCGCGAAGGTGGCTGAAGGAACTTCAGGAGCGGTCAGCCCAGCAAGCTCAGCGTCCGCAACAGCAGCAACAGGAGGCCGACATGGCAGCACCGAACTCCATGGGCGCGTCACCACAGGGCCTGTTCCAGAACAGCGAAAACGGCTAATTCTCGAAATGATGCATATGACGCTTAAGATGGTGATAGGCCTGAATGTTGAACAACTAGTAAGCAAGCTGATCAATAGACGGGTTAAAGGTCAACGGTCACGCACTTTGTCCAACGACAAACCAGGTCTGGAAGACTAGGTCAGAGTAGCCTGCAGCAGATCCGGAAGCAGCAGCAGATGATGAGATCAGATGGAGCGGAAGCAGATGATTATGATTGAGATGAAGCGGCAGCAGATGAAAATGACTCGGATGGAGCGGCAGCAGATGATTATGATTCAGATGAAGCGGCAGCAGTTGATAATGATTCAGATGGAGTGGCAGCAGATGATTATGATTCAGATGAAGCGGCAGCAGAAGATAATGATTGAGATGAAGCGGCAGCAGATGATAATGATTCAGATGGAGTGGCAGCAGATGATAATGATTCAGATGAAGCGGCAGCAGATGATTATGATTCAGATGATTATGATTCAGATGAAGTGGCAGCAGATGATAATGATTCAGATGGAGTGGCAGCAGATGATTCAGATGGAGCGGCAGCAGATGATTATGATTCAAATGGAGTGGCAGCAGATGATAATGATTCAGATGGAGTGGCAGCAGATAATGATTCAGATGGAGTGGCAGCAGATGATTATGATTCAGATGGAGTGGCAGCAGATAATGATTGAGATGAAGCGGCAGCAGATGATTATGATTCAGATGGAGTGGCAGCAGATAATGATTCAGATGGAGCGGCAGCAGATGATGATTCAGATGGAGTGGTAGCAGATAATGATTCAGATGAAGCGGCAGCAGATGATAATGATTCAGATGAAGCGGCAGCAGATGATAATATATTGAGATGGAGTGGCAGCAGATGATTATGATTCAGATGGAGTGGCAGCAGATGATGATATCAGATGGAGTGGCAGCAGATAATGATTCAGATGGAGCGGCAGCAGATGATAATGATCCAGGTGGAGTGGCAGCAGATAATGATTCAGATGGAGTGGCAGCAGATAATGATTCAGATGGAGCAGCAGCAGATGATGATTTAGGTGGAGCGGCAGCAGATGATGATTTAGGTGGAACGGCAGCAGATGATAATGAACCAGGTGGAGTGGCAGCAGATAATGATTCAGATGGAGCGGCAGCAGATGATGATTTAGGTGGAGCGGCAGCAGATGATGATTTAGGTGGAACGGCAGCAGATGATAATGAACCAGGTGGAGTGGCAGCAGATGATCAGCAGATAATGATTCAGATGGAGTGGCAGCAGATAATGATTCAGATGGAGCGGCAGCAGATGATGATTTAGGTGGAAAGGCAGCAGATGATAATGAACCAGGTGGAGTGGCAGCAGATGATCAGCAGATAATGATTCAGATGGAGTGGCAGCAGATAATGATTCAGATGGAGCGGCAGCAGATGATGATTTAGGTGGAACGGCAGCAGATGATAATGAACCAGGTGGAGTGGCAGCAGATGATAAGGATTCAGGTGGAGCGGTGTTTCAGTTCAAATATCAAATGAATGGGACTCAGCCCTTATTCAGCCCTTAGGGGCGGCACCACCACCCCCGGAACAGCCCCTAAGACCCCCCCCCCCCTCCCCCACACTCCTTCCCAAATGTTTTCCTCGCTTCCACAAATGGTGTGCCCCCCCCCCCCCCACCACCACCACCACCACCTCCCATTCTCTCCCCACGCCATAGTCAGCCCCCACCGGCGCGTCACATGCCAGCCGACCAGTCTCCCCACCACGCCATGGCCCAGCACGCCAGTCAGTGGACCTCTGGCCTTGTGATGCTTCCATGGCTGCAGACTCGTCCCTCCGTGACAGCGGGCCTTGCTGACGTGTCATCCTGGGTGAGCAGGACTCGGGACAGGACGACTTTGACTTCCCCCAAGACCATCCTGTGCAGTCTGTGGAACGCATGGACCAGTGACCTAGGGTTGACGTACCTGTTCCTGTGGCTGTGGTCGTGTGGTGGGTTGCCGACATCTGACCCACGACTTTGCTCAACACAACAGTATAGTGGGAAGGACACAAATCTCCATTGGCTGGTTCTTTTCCCTCTGATGAAGGAAGGCTGCTGTGCAGGGAAGGCGAAATGTAATAAGGGAGCCAATTTATCGAACACTCGTTGGATCTTTTCTCCCTTAGGAGGTTTAAGATTTTTTTTTTTTTTTTTTTTTTTGGTTAACCGAACTGAGAAAGCAGAGCTCTTTCGTTTGCAGTGAAATGGCACACGCCGCTGAAGAAACCATCTGTTATTAGTTGATCATTACTTTTTTTTTAAGCATATATAAGTCGAGTACTTTAAAGATCCCGAGTTCGGCTGTGTGTGTGTGTGTGTGTGTGTGTGTGTGTGTGTGTGTGTGTGTGTGTGTGTGTGTGTGTGTGTATGTGTGTGTGTGTGTGTAAGAGAGAGAGAGAATCAAAGTGACAGAGACAGTGTACATATCGGGGGGGGGGAGACACGCAGGACGCAGAGAAGGCGGGCCCAAAAAAAAAATGAAATTTCAACCAACACTGTGTGTCTTCAGCAACGCTCTGTAAATCAGTCGAATGTGTAATGTGTACATCTATGAGCAAAAATCTTATGTGGGGGGTGGGGGGGGGGGGGGGCGATGGTTGCTAGAAACACAAAAGTAATGGCATCACGCATGAGTGAGAAAAGGTATGGAAGCGGTTGGGAATGCATGGTCACTGGCAAGTTTCTAAACCGTGTCACCTCGGGACAAACTTACTGTCGGACCCTGTGGCACAGTCAAATGTATTGCTGTTCGCTGCCAGTACCATTAGAACTATCACCTGTGTAGTTAGCGAGATGTCTTTGATTTGAAAGGCTTGCCTCGGGATCGTAGCCTAGTTTTAACAAAGATTTTGTTTAACATTTATGGTTATTTTAAATATGTTGTTGCTTTTGCTTCAAAGTTTGCAATTTGCTCCAGAATTGTTTTCTTTAAACTACGAGACGATCATATTTGTCCTTATAAAGCACTCCTCTGTTTTTATCTCATTTTCTCCTACCTTGTATCTAATGTATCTATTTTGTTTGTAATATAACCATTGAATGTTATTCGGTTGTATCATCGATAATTATTACATTGTGGAACCTTTTTTTAACCAATGAATTTAACCGATCTTCAAAAGCAATAAATTGGGTATTCATTTCTCTGCATATCATTAATGTAAAGAACATTTTAATAAAGTTAACACTGTTGTTCATTTTCTTCTGAAATATTCAACCACAACGAAAAATGCAAAATTATGTGACATTTTTACATCAACTGAATGTTCGTATTGTTCATTAAATGTGCTTTCTGTGGATGTGCTTAACTTTTATATGTACGTGTAAATAATCTCATTAAAAATGCTGATTCAAATCCTCTCTTAATCACATGGCTGACATCACTCTTTTTTTTTTTCAATTTGTGATTGAACATGCTCATTCAAATCTTTAATTAGGATTATGTGTGAGTGGTTTGTTTGTTTGTTCCTTTATTTCCAAGAAGCGGGTGTAGATTAATTAATTCACTGGAAATCAGTTCACTACATAATCTTGTGAAGACCGTAAAGCAGGACCAATGGATCTTCACAAACACACACACACACACACACACACACACACACACACACACACACACACACACACACACACACACACACAAGCGCGCGCGACACTTCATCGATTCATCCAGTAAAATTTTTCTTTTTCTTTTTTTTTTTTTTTTTTGTATGTTCGTTGCAGACTACAATAAACTCTACATCACAACAATCAATAATCTCGCAATACATGATAAGTTCATAAACTTACTTGGATATTGCTATATAGAAAATAGCAAAATTTGAATTACAACTCTCACACATGACCTGATTAAAAAAAATAAATAAATAAATAAATAAATGAAAATAAAAAGAAATTAAAAAAAAACATTTCTATCATCGGTGAACCGCCAAGAACTAGAGAGAAAAAAACTGAATCATCAGTTGAACCGCCAAGATCTGAAAGAGTGGCAGTACCTGGAATCACAGTATCCACTACAGTAATATCCTCACCAGTCACCAATTCAACCTGGAGACGACGAGTAACACCAGCAGTGTACAAAGAGTCACATGGAGTGTCTCGATCACACTCCGTCTTTCCATCCGTTTGTTTCGCCACCTGTAATGTGTGGAGTGACTGACAATTCCTCTATAACTTCTCTCCCTCCCCTCCAGCATCCGCTACACCACCACCATCCCCTCCTCCTCTCTCGCCCCTGACTAAATTCCTCTCTCTCTCTCTCCACCCCCTCGATCCTCTCTCGCCCCTGACTAAATTCCTCTCTCTCTCTCTCCACCCCCTCGATCCTCTCTCGCCACTGACTAAATTCATCTCTCTGTATGTCTGTCTCTCGCTCCCCCCCCCCCTCTCTCTCTCTCTCTCTCTCTCTCCTCTCTCTCTCTCTCTCTCTCTCTCTCCTCTCTCTCTCCCACAAACTCCATATCCCAATCCCCAGAATTGACCTATTTAAATCAAGTCTAACGTACTCGGGAACCTCTTTGTGGAACTCCCTTCCAGAATACATCAAACAAATCCATTGTACCACAACTTTCAAAAACACTTACCTTACCCATCTTCTGCGGTAAAAAATAATTTTAAAAAACCATAAATAAAAATAAAATAAAAAAAACATAAGTAATACCAAGTAATCTCAAAAGCATAAATCATCCCTTTTTCATGTACTTAACCAATTTGTCTTTTCTAACTTTTTTTTTTCTTCTTCTCTTTTTTCATGTATCAAGTATCTTGATATATATGTGTGTGTGTGTGTGTGTGTGTGTGTGTGTGTGTGTGTGTGTGTGTGTGTATATATATGTGTGTGCACAGGGATATAATCTTATGAAAAATGATTATATGTTGTCCCCTTTTTTCACTCTCTCTCTCTCTCTCTCTCTCTCTCCTCTCTCTCTCTCTCTCTCTCTCTCTCTCTCTCTCTCTCTGCCGCTCTCTCTCTCTCTCTCTCTCTCTCTCTCTCTCTCTCTCTCTCTCTCTCTCATTCTCTCTCTCTCTCTCTCCTCTCTCTCCTCTCTCTCTCTCCTCTCTCTCTGTCTGTGCATGTGTGTGTGTGTATGCTCCGAATTTCGTATATATTTTGTCATGTTCATTTTACTGTCTGATTTTATACAGGCTAATTATTGTGCGTTTTAGTACAGTTCCATTTCAAATCATTACATCTCATGCTGTTCCCCCTCTCCCTTCCATCCTCTCTCTCTCTCTCTCTCTCTCTCCTCTCTCTCTCTCTCTCTCTCTCTCTCTCTCTCTCTCTCTCTCTTTTTTTTTTTTTTTTCTCCTCCCCCCCCCTCCCCCCCCAATGTCATCTCACTTTGCTTAATACGTTCGACGTATTTTCATGCCTTGCGAAAAATGAATGCATGTGGTGCCTAGCCTCTCTCTCTCTCTCTCTCTCTCTCTCTCTCTCTCTCTCTCTCTCTCTCTCCCTCTCCCTCTCTCTCCTTCTCCTCTCTCTCTCTCTCTCTCTCTCTCTCTCTCCTCTCTCTCTCTCTCTCTCTCTCTCTCTCTATGCGTGCAAACGTGCGTGTATTTGTGTTTTCAAAATATGTACGCACCTTGTCAAATTCACTTCACTGTCTGTTTTCATACATGCCAATCGTGTACGTTGTAGTACACTTACATATGTTTCCCCAGCCCACCTCACTCCCTACCCCCGCTCTCACCTTCCTCTTCATTATTATTATTCTCTTTTTTATTTCATTTATTTTTTTTGTTATTATCATTTTTTAGTTGTTGTTTTGTTTATTGTTATTGTTATTTTTTGTTTTGTTTTCATTTATCTTCTATTTTCATTTGATGTTCCTCTATGATTACATGACCGCTTTGCTTGCTTCTTTGATTTCTTACATTAATTGATTTCACTGCATGTTGTAGTCCCTACTCAGGGCGAGGACTGGATGTAAAAAAGCACGTTAGTGCTTATCTATTATCCTCGAAAATAAAGAATTTTGTCTTTTGTCTTTTTTGTCTCTTCATTATTGTTATTCTTATTTTTATTTTTTATTTATTTTTTTTTATTTTGTTATTATTATTTTATTGTTGTTTTGTTTGTTATTATTCTTGTTTTTTGTTTTGCTTTCATTTATCTTCTGTTTTCATTTGATGTTCCTCTATGATTACATGACCGCTTTGCTTGCTTCTTTGATTTCTTACATTAATTGATTTTACTGCATGTTGTAGTCCCTACTCAGGGCGAGGACTGGATGTAAAAAAGCACGTTAGTGCTTATCTATTATCCTCGTAAATAAAGAATTTTGTCTTGTCTTGTCATGTCTCTCTCTCTCTCTCTCTCTCTCTCTCTCTCTCTCATCGAACTTTTCATCATCTGAAGAACACAACTAGTCTGTCGTTTAAAAAATAATTGATAAACGAATAACGAGAAAACAAACGAAGAAGTAAACTCCACAAAGAGAACACGTCGTTCTAATCGGTGGATACTTTGAATGAGAATGAGAAAGTACATTGAAAAGGCGGACTAATTCGTTTCGCATACTTTATGCTTGCATTCGTTTATTGGTTTTGACTAGCCGAATGATTGAGGACCTGAAAAGGTTTTACGCTGCGTATTTGAACACGTATCATTGTAAAAGATTGTTGTCAGTGTCTGGCAATGGTCAGGTAGTGAATGACAAGCAAACATCCCCTGTGCCAGGACATGGCAGCAACCGCCATTTCAAAGGAGAAGAAGACGAAGACGAAGACGAAGAAGAAGAACAACAACAACAACAACAAGAGAAAGAACATAAAGAAAGAAAAAAACAGAAAGAAAGAAAATAACTTTTCACATATAAATATATTTTAAGACCGGATCCAGATTCTTCAACCCCCTGGCCGCCCCTCCCCTTTCCATTGACGGAAATATATGGCTGATAATCGTGGCGCCAGCGTGGGTGTTTCCCTCCGGAAGGTGGCACCACGTCCACCCGAGGGGTTCCATTGAACTTTCTGCCACACTCGGAAGTCTGTGACACGAACTGTCCACAGGCATCGATGTGGAGAGACGTCCATAGTGAGGTCAGCATGACCGAGTGACACCAGACCATGAAGGGGGCACGTGCTTCCGGGAGAGAGGGAGGGGTGAGGGGTGGGTGGGGGGAGGCAGGGAAAGAGAAAGAGAGGGAAGGAGGGAGGGAGATACGGAGGGAGGGACAGCCATGTGAGGGTGAGGAACAGAGTGGGGGGAAAGGGGAGAGAGAGAGAAAGTAAATATTGTGTGTATGACACACCTTGAGACATGGGGGTCAGTGAAATATGAGAGAGAGAGAGAGAGAGAGAGAGAGAGAGCGAGAGCGAGAACCTAACTTGTGCGCATAGCAATACAGGCCTTCAGACAAGGTGGTTAGTGGAGAGAGAGAGAGAGAGAGAGAGACAGACAGACAGACAGACAGTCTGAGACAGACAGGCAGACAGACAGAGAGAGGGGGGGGGGGGGAGAGAACTTGTTATTAAGCATAATATGCTCAGCATGACAAACCTTCAGACAAAGGGATCAGCTCACATTGCCAGAGAGAGAGAGAGAGAGAGAGAGAGAGATCAGTGAGTTGCTAACATACACGTAGCCTAGTCAGCTGAATAGTGTGGCCATCACTGTCAGCCTGACCAGACAGCGCTGGAGTGATGTCCGGGGGATCTGTCTCAAAGGATGGTTTGTGATGGTTACAGGTCGGCTGCTTATGGTTGGACTTCATCTTGTCCCATGGGTTGGTACTTACAGCGAAAGCCGCTCTAGACTACACGACAAACTCTCGATGTTGTGGCTTCCCCAGTGCCCATACATTTTACATAGGCTTTACTGTGTGTACTGTGATTAGCCCTCTTCACAAGTTACGGGTCGTATGAGACCCTTGCAATGAATGTCCTCAGGAGTTCATCAGTACCTCAACTGATGATAAGGGTATACATGGACCCATCCACTGCACCGCTGCAGTACCCGATTACCGCTCTTTACAGTACGGGTCCACCAAGACTCGCAGTATCAATGCATGTTGTTGAAATAACGCAGCTGATTAGTTCTTACCCCTTAAACCTTTCCCGTACGTCGCCTAAAATTTTGCGTTCCGTACATCGTGGGTCCGCATGGACCCATGCTTTTAGTGAAGGAAAGAGGCTTTGCCGTACATCATGGGTCCGCATGGACCCATGCTTTTTATGGAGGAACAAACCCTTGCCGTACGTCGTGGGTCCGCATGGACCCATGCTTTTTTATGAAGGAACAAAGCCTTGCCGTACGTCGTGGGTCCGCATGGACCCACGCTTTTTATGAAGGAACAAAGCCTTGCCGTACGTCGTGGGTCCGCATGGACCCATGCTTTTTATGAAGGAACAAAGCCTTGCCGTACGTCGTGGGTCTGCATGGACCCATGCTTTTTTCATGAAGGAACAAAGCAAAATCGGAAATGAAATGAGGTAGGGAACAGCAAACGATAAACAGTAAATAAGTGGGGTATGTTTTGCTCCCATAAGGAAACCTAA
>CM031602.1:26205282-26295282 GCA_018398815.1 Conus ventricosus
AGTCAGACTTTTTGAGGATTCTATTGAAAACTGCAGCTCAGAAAGCAACCTTTGACCCTATCTCACCAGAACCGATCCCCAAAAGAAAACTTGAATTTTGTCCTAAGTTTGCATCCACCCCTGATTCTAAAACTGAAAAATCCCAAATCAAAAAGTGCAACGAACCCTAAATCATTAAGAGAAAAAGATAAATTTTAAATGCTTTAGTCGTAATTTTCAATCTCTTTTTAAGAAAAAGGAAGAACTCAGTAATTTAGTCACTGAAAAAAACATTGATGTTGTAATTGGAACAGAAACTTGGCTAAAAACTGGAAAAACCAGCAGTGAACTTCTAATGGAGATTTTGATATTTATAAAAAAGGACAGACTTGGAAAAGAGGTGGGGGAGTCTTGATTGCCATTAGGAAGAACTTAGCCAGTGAGTTTTTATATCAAGGCAAAAATAGTGAAAGTTTTTTTTTGTAGGATTAATTTCAAGAATTGAGACCTGTCATTGTTGGATCAGTTTACAGACCTCCAGACTCAGATGAAAATGAAATGTTTGTCTATTTGCAGAGACATTTCTAACATTGTTTTTGGCCAATAGGAAGGCAATATTATGGATTGGTGACTTTAATTACCAGATATTAAATTGGGGGGGAAGATGCCATACTTGTAATCAATACAGTAAAAATATTAATACTCAGTTTTTGATGCCACCAAAGACCTTGGATTAGACAGTCAGTTGAATCACCAACTCATGGTAAGCATTCCGGGATTTATTTTTTTAACAATTGTCCAGGCCTTTAGGCAATCAGGAATTAATTGCAGCCTGGGTGATCATGACATAGTTCTCTTACTCTTAGAGAGTAACTTTCAACCCTTTCGAAGAAAACCCCCTAAACGTACCATCAGACTCGGAACCAAGCAGATTTACCAAAATGCGCAGGGATACTCATAATTTCAGTCGCCCTTTTTTGAGGTCCCATAGTGTTAAAGATAATGTCAGTGATCTTTGGAAGTGTATAAAAACTAACTTGGATTTATAGGAGACAACATACCTACAAAAATAACTTCAAGCAAGAACCACCAGCCAGGATTACTACTAAAACTAAACATTTGTTGAGAAGGAAACATCGTTTCTTTAAGAAATTGAAACTACATCCTAATTCAGAAAGATTACGGGTTAGGTATAAACATTTTAAGAGAAGGTGTCAGAGAAATGTAGACTTGCTCACTCCAATTATGTTAATACGATGATTTCGGAAGGTGACATCAAACAAGAAATATGGTCTTTTACATAAGGAGTAAGAGACAGGACAACATTGGGATTCCAGACCTGAGAAACAACCAAAATAACCTAATACAGGACCCTGAAGGGAAAGCCCAAAATTACTAAACAAGCAGTTTTGTTCAGTTTTCTCAAATCCCAAACCTTAATTAACGTTGGACTAAAGGATGAAGATAAACTCCCTGAAATGCAAAACATCAAAGTAAACAAAGCAGGATAATTTAAGTTACTGACCAATATCAATGAAAACAAAGCTACTGGTCCCGATGGCGTTCCTGGCAAGCTCTTAAAATTATGTGCCAATAAATTGAGTGGGTATACCAATTTCTTTACCACAAGGCTTCACTGGACCAGGGAGTAATACCTGATGAGTGGCGAGATGCGAGCATTGTTCCCTTATTTAAAAAGGGTGACAAAACAAAAGCAAGAATTATAGACCCGTATCCTTACATCCATATCACTAAATTACTTGAACACATAATATGATAATATATAGTAGCAAATGGACCATTTTGACAAATATGATTTCTTAAATAACGCCCAGCATGGTTTTTTGACAGTGAAGGATTGTGAGACTCAACTTATAACAACTCTCAATGATTTTAAATAACTGTCTTAACAACAGACCGCAAAAAGATGCAATTTTTTTTAGATTTTTTTTTAAAGCCTTTGATAAGGTTGACCATGGGCCTGCTGCTAAAAAAATTAAACACATGGCATTGGCGGTTCTTTGCTAAAATGGGCTAGATCATTCCTCGTTGGAGAAAAGCAGAAGTTTTGTGGAAGGGTCGTCATCCCATTGTAAACCAGTCTTGTCAGGTGTACCACAGGGAAAATGTTCTGGGGCCCTTGTTTTCTTAATTTTTATAAATGACATAAGTAGAAATCTCTCTCCTGGGAAATACTATAAGGCTTTTTGCAGATGACAGTTTAGTATATAGAACAATCAGAAGCAAGAAAAGATACACGCATTCTACAAGAAAATCTAAACGCTTTACAAGAGTGGGAAAGAACTTGGAAAATGGAATTTCATCCTCAAAAGTGCCAAGTGTTGCGTATATGAACAAACGCTCACTAATTAGATCAGATTATTCTATTCATAATACATTCTTAAAGGGAAAATAATGCTGCAAAATATTTAGGTTGTGATTATAGATAGTCGTCTCAAATGGAAAGAACATTACAATTTATTTTGTAAGAAAGCAAATAACATCTTTGCTTTCTACACAGGAATATCAATGACTGCCCCCAAAAGGTTAAAGACGACACAAAACACTGGTTAGGGCCATACTGGAATATGGTGCTCAGTTGGGATCCTTACCATCAAAGGGCATTGATAACCTTTAAAAGATTCAGAAGAGAGCAAGCACGGGTTTGTAACAGGGAACCACATCAGAGAAAAGGGGAATACTAGGAAGAACATGAGGAAATTAGAATGGAAACCCTTAGAAGAGAGAAGAGCTTTTATTAAACTTAACACCTTTTTCAAAGGGGAGAGCTAAAGTAATTGATATTCCAATGGAACAACTAGTATTGAATAAAAGTAGCACCAGAGTGGCGGTCCCGTGTTATACCAAACCTGCCCTCAAATATTGACAGCCACTTACATTCTTTTTAAACCCAGTTCTGTACGGCTGTGGAACTCACTGCCGGGTGCCATCAAGATTGCCACAAATGCAAAACTCATTCAAAAAAAACAAATTGATTCGACAGTTTGAGATCTGCATATTGACGATTTTTTATTTTTACTTCCCTGATATTTTACTATTACCTGGGCCTGAATTTGGCCATTGCTTTTATCTTCTTGAATATCGAGTGCGACCCCTTGTTGCTAAATTTGCTCCAGGGGCCAACAGTCTGAGTCGCACTGTTTTATGTTATTTTATTTTACTTTTTAACATGCGCGCTGGTGACCTACTCGTTTTTTGAGTGAACCGGTGTTTTTAGGAAGAAGAAGAAGACTTAAAAGATATCCGCAGTGAAGCGAGTAATTGTGAAAAGAAAAGGACACACCCAAAGATGCCGTTATGACCCAGCAAAGTACTGTCGACTGCCGAACCAGCCAACTGGGAGCAACCTTGTCCCCCCCCCCCCCCCCCCCCCCCCCCCCCCCCCCCCCCCCCCCCCCCCCCCAAACTTGCACTTAGATGACATGGGGTGCAAACACGCAACAGGCTAACACATCAAGGGACATAACTGCTACCTGGCAGATACTACTCTGCGCTGGACACTGACGTGACCCAACAGAACCCCACGTAAGCGTCCCCATGGGCGTTCCCAGCTTTATTTGTTTAATACCCTAGTCCATTGAGTATGGGTCAAGGTGGGCCTACACTGTCTGCTGTGATAATAAATTCTAGCAGACTCTGATGAGCAAAAGACATTTCTTTACGGGTCTCTGGGTCAATAAAGACGCTGATCTCACCCCTGTTGTTGACAACAATGAGTCTACAACAAACTGCAACACATGAACATGGGTAAACACAGTAAAAATTCACAGCAATAAGTAGCTGTGAAATGTATGGTCCCTGGGGGAACTATACAGGGAGTGTCCGCAGGAGTATCAGCCTGCGTACGCAGAAAGAAAGAAAAAAAAAACTGGGGGAACCTACAACATCTTGACCATGTTGGCAACATCATCGACTGGTGAAGGATAACGCAGTTTTAACTAGCACATTTTTAGATTATCTGCTTGGTGGCCTAACAAAAATACAGATGAATGGAAAAAAAATGTTGACAGAAAAGAGAGGAGAGAGGTTCTGTTGTACTTGATGATGTGCTCTCCCTTTGGAGAAAAACCCTACTTCCACACACAGTGTGTTGTGTTGATGCAGTTGAACATTACAATACCGACTACTTAGTACAGGTAGACTACAAGTTCATCTGTGTTCTATTGGTGGATGACCAACATTAGCCTCCACAAATGATAAACAACAACAAAAAATTGGAATATAACTGAATTGATTTTCACAATTTAATCTGTAATAAAGTGTGCTAATGGGAGTGGGATGGTGGGGGGAGGAGGGGCTCTTTTAGTTTGTCTGACATCAAGCCCAAAGTCCCCTGTTTTGGGCAGGAATTCCCTGCTTTTCTTGGCAGGTCTTACCATTACCAGCACAACTGAGGGTGGGCATAGGCACATGACGGACCCTAACCTAAGGATTCATAACAACCCGACTTGTTTTATGAATTTTCCAAGCGTAGTTGTTGACAGCATTGACTGACCCACCCAACACATAAAAGAAATAAACGATCAAAATAAAAAATTCTAAAAGTATAGGCAGCAGACACATTCAATCATTCAATACAACATTTTTGTTTCATGTGAGTCTGTGCAATCATCCTTTTTTCATTGTCTGTGTGTGTGTGTGCGTGAGCATTAATTTTGTGTGTGTGTGTGCCCTTGTGAGTATGTGTGTGTGTGTGTGTGAGCATTTATATCTGCCCTTGTGACTATGTGTGTGTGTGTGTTTGAGGGGGTTTCCTGTTTCATATGGCATGGCTAGTCACCTAAAAGCAAAGATGGGTGTCAAAATCTGGACACTTGGAATGAGGGAGAGCAGTAATGGGTAGAGGAGGGAGGGGAGAATTGGAAGGGGTGAGAGGTGTGTGCCTGTGGCAGCCACAGTGAGATAATGGGTTCACAGGTGGGCCAGAACAGAGCACTGCAAAAATAACCCATCATCAAGATGACTCAACTTTTGAAGTGTTATTCTAATTCCACAAATTCTTTGTTGGTTGGCTGTCTTCCTCTACAGATGACTGATAAGTGAAGAGACCTGAACATGTCAAACAGGTATAATCAAAACTATTCTTACAATCTTTCAATTTCACTTTCCCTGAAGTTGATTTTTTTCCCTAACAAATGATGCCAGGAAGGAATTGAAGCGACAGCCACCCTTGTGGAAGAGGAGGGTACGTACATGTAGATAACTTTAATTTATGATCACTTAAAGGGTCATAATGAATGAATGAAAGGGTCACTTTTATATAATATTTGTTCCTCATAACAGGATTAGACCAGCAAACAAAGCGACCATTAATTAAATTCTGTGAACTCGGTTAACTGACCCATCACAAAATCTGTATGTGAACTTCCGATCATGAATAACTCACATTCTAATTTTCTTAAATCAACTTTTTCTACAGGTGCTTTTGCCTTTGTTTTTTGTGTAAGTGCAGTGTATGTGTGTTACTTGGTGTGTGTGTGTGTGTGTGTGTGTGTGTGTGTGTGTGTGTGTGTGTGTGAAGTTCAGATGACCTGCAAATAAACAATGTGTGTGTGCGCGCGATTTAAAAAAATTGAGAACTGACACAAAAACCAGACATTTTTCTGTCAGAAATCTGTACTTTCAATGTCTGATTCATCCATAAGCAAACAATGAAGGAAATACACCAGTTTCTCTGTCAGCATTCAGCTTCACAAACAGACTTAGAGTAGATCACACACACACACAAAATAATATTTGTCCAAAATCTTTCACTCTAATGACACATAGACAGCAGCGAATCTATTTAAAATTATGCCTCTAGCAGAGTCGATGGCTGATCGCATTTTACTTCTACAGTCAATGGCTTATGGCAAAGCCACTCTGCTGTATCCACATTTGAAACTGAAAGTCCATTTCCATGTCTACATGGAAATGTGGAAGCCAATTCAAGCTGACCAAAACGCTGATTTCAAAGAATGATGAGGTCGTAAAAAAATGAAGCAGCAGCACACATTACATTTTTCCGTTTTGTACCCAAGACTATTGGACTGATCTGAAATTGAGCAACCTCTTAACAATTCACTCCTGTTTTCTGTCGCTAACTACAGCCATGCCACTAGCATGAGAATGATCCCAAACATCAAGAGCTACAGATTCCAGGAACCAATTCACTTTTCACACTACCATATGCCCTCACATGTTGCACACTCATTACGTTTACATAGACACAAGTTTCATTCTCAGCCATGATCTCATTCTCTCCACTACAGTCCCTGGTGTCAGCGAGGAAAAGGGTTGGTTCTGTTCTTTCTCATCACAAACTCCACCTTCCTGGCCATGTCTGAGTTGTAGATTCTCTTGCACCGCTCGAAGCTTGCTCGTCTGCGCTGCTGGAATGGTTTCTCATAGCGCTCATGCCGTTTCACATCAGTAAAGAACTTCTCATTCCGCAGTATTCTGCACACAAAGTATGAACATTTTATAAGCCAGTTGGGCAGCTGAAGCTAATGAATAATAGCATGTAAAAATTCATGCAAATAATGCAATATCAATAAACTGACATTGATTCAATAGAAAATTCTCTGGTTTGCTACTCATGCCTTAGTCTGCATGTGTGCTAGCCAAATTGGGATTTAGAGCAAATTATGAGCATGTAGCTGTTTTACCACTGGAGCAAAGGTTACCATTACGCAACTTACTGTTTGATATTATATATATATAAGATATCTGATTTCCAAGCAAATTATTTTAATATTAACTGCACTTGTGTGTCAATAAAAGGCAAAAATACCAAGCAGCTAGAACTTTTCTATAATTCAAATTTAAAAGAAAAACAATGGAAGGGATGTCTCATCTTTATGATCATTCATAGTTTTCCACAGACTAGGTAAAAATTATTAGTGCGGACTCCCGGCTGGGAGGTCGTGGGTTCGAATCCCATCAGAGTCATGTGAGTTTTTCTCAGGCATGGGAATTGACTGAAAGGAAAAAAACTCTGAAATCTAGGGGGGTCCGGGGCATGCTCCCCCGGAAAATGTTTTTTTTCAAGATCAAAATCTGTGCAATCTGGGCTATCCTGACTTCATTTTTA
Source organism: Conus ventricosus (assembly GCA_018398815.1). Classification (NCBI taxonomy): domain Eukaryota; kingdom Metazoa; phylum Mollusca; class Gastropoda; order Neogastropoda; family Conidae; genus Conus; species Conus ventricosus. Next base: position 26,212,355 of record CM031602.1, read on the forward strand.
TGGATTTAAGAACGTAAAAAAAAATGAAGTAAATTGGCATTAAAACAACAAACAAAAACAATTTTCACACAAAATGTTTTTATTCAGTTCTATGAGTTTATCTCCAGCTGACTACAAAGATCACACAGGCTCAAAAAACAAACAAAACAAACAACAAAAACAAAACAACAATCAACCAACCCAACCAATCCAAACAATCACCAATCAACCAACCAACCAACTGGTCAACCAACCCCAAGGCGCTCCTTCTTTACTACATCTCTGATTTCCACCTCCACAACTACAAATATCCACTCCCATTTCCATTTGTTTGGGCACTTGTCTTCGAACGGATCGCCGAAGTTTACCACACGACCAAGGCACGCCATGTTGAAAACTCACCTGTTCAAAAGTTTGCGCATGCGCAGAAAGTCACGACATTCACAAATTTGGGCTGCCCGCGAGAGTTAATAGCTGCTGTTGCTGGCGATTCGGGTAACTGAGGCAGGCGTTCGCAGCACGCAAACACAGTACGCTCGCGTTCCGCAATAGTCTCGATCGTCCATACCCAAACTTCCGCGAGAACGAGAACAGAGAACGAGATAACGCTCGCGTTAGTATAACTTGGTCTAGGCCAGCCGAGACTAGTTCAGCAACAGCTAAAACCGGTGCTTTATATTTTTTGTACCCCAGATTTTTTTTTTCGCGGACGCAATTTCGTTTTCGCGGAAAGCAAATTTTAGTGCCGGGAAATCAGCGTTTTCGCTGACAATTCCCATGGCTGTTTTCTGCCCCGACCGGCTCCTACCCAGAGTTGAGTTTGCTGCGGACTCAGTTGGGAAGACTGGGACCACACAGTCGAGTTTCATCCACTTAATGGATGCGTTTCTGAGAGTGTTGCTCAAATGTCCTGACCAACACTGCAGGTGCCTGTATCTCTCGGGCCTGGTTGATGCCGGGATATATTATGAAAGGAAGCGTAGAGTACAGCCCTGTCATGCAGTCTCAGACCGAAATGGAAATCCGTAGCATCATCTTAATCATCCTCATTCTCATCAATCAGCATTAAAAAAAAAAAAAAAAAAGTCTCAGGTTCTGTGGCCCTTCATGCCCTGCTCTCATGGTGACCTCAGTTTCGGTGTCCTCTCCACGTCTGTGGCCTTGGTTTGGTTCCGTCGGGGTCACCGGTATCGGCGAGTCCATGGGGGCTGTCGTTGGACGGACGTGGTGGCGCCCTCCGGAGGGAGAGCTCACTCACGCCGGCTCTGCGACTAAGCAATTATTGTCGTCAGTAGGGGGCTTAGTAGGTGGTGTCCTGCGTATGTTAGATCAGAACAGGCGCCACTGAACACCACCGAAGTGACTCGGCAGCAGTGCAGTGTCTCCTCCGGTGGGTTGCCTCTTGACGACTTGACATTGACTGCTCCCTGTGGATTGCCGGTGCCGGGGCTGCGGCGGGGCCGGCCGGGCTGTGGATGTGGACAGGTGTCGGAATGAGCGCCTGAGGTGGCGCAGAGGTTGGGACAGAAAAAAAAAAAAAAAAAAAAAAAAATTATTAGTAAATTACTATTATTTGTTATTGTAGGCTTTGATGACAGGAGGATTTTAACGTGGTGACAGCCCTGATGTGGCCCTTTGCGGTCGGCTGGGCTATAAGCAACATTATCTTATCTGATGACAGGGAGATATCTCTTGTGATATACAAGTAATGAATGATGTCATACCCTCACACTGTCAGTAACAGACCATTAGATGTTTTTCAAACAATTTATTTGTATTGATTTTTTAACCTTTACCCTGCTTCCTGGGTCTTCCATGACCCAGTGACTCAATAAAATCATCATTTCTTATGAACGGACAGAGCTATGTTCGAGAAATCTTAGGATTTTGTCAACAATCTAGCCATTGGTCACAGAAATTTCATGTATGGTCACAATCAATTATCAGCATAATTAGTCCAATAGTCGCAGTTCCCCCAAGACCTATACAGTTTAATGGGCTGCACACGACCCACGCCATCAGGTGAGGAATACGCAGCTGAACTGCCCTTTGTCAGGTGTGGGTCTTACAAGACCCGTGTGATCTGACTAAAGATAAGCAATAGGGAAAAGCCTAGAGCTACAAAATGTGTGGGTCTTGGGCGACCTGCACGGTTGGGTCTGTGTAGCCAAAAACATCATCCAGTAAAGGTTAATTATTCCCTTTATTTCATTTTTTAGAACATATGAAACACTACAGAACACAAATATGAAGAATAAAACTCATTTCAAAATGAAATGCACTAATCATAATACTGGTTTACATTTTCTCTCCAGGAAAATCAGTTTGGGTGATAATAAAAGATATTTTTAATGTGTAAACATGATAATTCAAACTTTATGGTTTCTAAGACCATAACCAAAGAAAATGCAATACCAAAATTTTATCATTAACTTTAATCTGGTGTAAGGAACAATTCAGAAAAAAATGATGGCAGAAACCTCAATTGTCCACATCATTAATATAATTTCCTTTTTTCACTTTCTTTCTCCTCCTCTCCCCCCCCCCCCCCCCCCCCCCCCCCCCCCCCCCCCCCCCTCCTCTCTCTGTCTCTCTCGCGCGCGCGCGCGCGCGCCACACACACACACACACACACACACACACACACCACAAACCACTGTGACCTGCACTGGTGACCTACTCATTTTTGAGTGAACCAGTTTTTTTAGGAAGAAGAAGAAAGGATACCAATTTCTTTTTTCTTTTTTTTTCAGTTTATGGAAAATGTGGAAGGAGGTCTCTACAGTTGGACTATGCCAACATGTGCTTCGCTTCCTTCATGTAATTTCATAATTGTTTCAATGCCTTTTTGGGGGTGGGGTGGAGGGGGGTGTTTGTTTTTTGTGGTTTTCCTATTTTGCAGAATTACTTGCTTAAACTCATCAACTCAGAACATAGTATGCGCGCTGGTGACCTACTCGTTTTTGAGTGAACCAGTATTTTAGGAAGAAGAAGAAGTAGTAAGAAATGTTGCTTATAGCCCAGCCGACCGCAAAGGGCCACATCAGGGCTGACAGAACATAGTGCCACGAGTTTAAACAGTAGAGACCCAAATTAAGAACACAAATATGAGCTCGAAAATGAGCAAAACCGAGACTGAGGGTCAAAAACTCGAGTCGGATAAACAATCAGCACGGTTCGTAACAGGGAACCACATCAGAGAAAAGGGGAATACTAGGAAGAACATGAGGAAATTAGAATGGAAACCCTTAGAAGAGAGAAGAGCTTTTATTAAACTTAACACCTTTTTTAAAGGCAGAGCTAAAGTAATTGATATTCCAATGGAACAACTAGTATTGAATAAAAGTAGCACCAGGAGTGGCGGTCAGTGTTATACCATACCTGCATCAAATATTGACAGCCACTTACATTCTTTTTATCCCAGTTCTGTACGGCTGTGGAACTCACTGCCGGGTGCCATCAAGATTGCCACAAATGCAATCTCATTCAAAAAACAAATTGATTCGACAGTTTTGAGATCTGCATATTGACGATTTTTTATTTTTACTTCCCTGATATTTTACTATTATTACCTGGGCCTGAATTTGGCCATTGCTTTTATCTTCTTGAATATCGAGTGCGACCCCTTGTTGCTAAATTTGCTCCAGGGGCCAACAGTCTGAGTCGCACTGTTTTATGTTATTTTATGTTACTTTTTAACATGCGCGCTGGTGACCTACTCGTTTTTGAGTGAACCGGTGTTTTAGGAAGAAGAAGAAGAAGAAGAATCTGGGGCCATCTGACATTTAATGACCGATGGAAAAAATGGAGTGGAGGTCACTTCAGACAGCAACCAGTCTGAACGTGTGAACCATCAAATGAGCAGTTAGCGTGTGTTTAGCTAAATTAATTCATACGATGTGTATTTTATCAAAACTTACCTATCCAGAACCCTGTATGCAGGTTCTATATCATTATTGCGCACAAGGACTGTGCGAGCCAGGAACCGAAGGTGATTTTGTGACATGATTCTGGTAGTATGCTTCTGTTCCAAATTGGAATCATACGCTTTAGGGTTTCCAGAAATGGTATGTGAAATGGTCTGCTTGCAGGACTCCATCGAATCCAATGACTTGGGAGCGGACCAAAATACAAATAAACACACCACATAAAATGTATAAAGTAACGCAGATTTTATGTACAGTTCAAAACAGACGAGTAAATTTTCGACAAACATGTCTTCTTCCCGCGTTACAAACTGAACAAAACTGCACTAAATAGTATTTCCCTGGTTGTAGTCATTTTCCTGGCGAGACCAAGGGTGAACAAGAGAGCCAATAGTGCCAGACATTTTCCTGTCAGTCAGAGAACTTACAGAAAACTTCTTTTTTTTAAATTATTGTAGACGCTGGGTAACTCCAGGACGTTGATAACCTAACTTAACTCGGACGTGGGCTGAATTCCATACGCCCTTTCAGTCATAAACGTGTAGGCTACATGCTCCTCTGCTGACACTAAAGAAGAAGCCCTTCAGTGCCAGCTACTGATAACGCCCGCATGGCAAAGAGCTTCAAAAACGGACAAGGCCAAGCACCCGGTGTGAATTTATCGGCAAAAATCGAATTTATAGTGGGGAGCACACGTCAAGATCGTCACATCAAAATTAGTTTCAGCGCGAGATGACTGCAGGCGGAAACCGAAACAGACTTAAAAGAAAAAAAAATACTGTTCCGCTGAACAAAAGAGACAAACGAGCTGCAACACAAAACACTTCGCGTTTCGACCTCTTTGGTCTTCTTCAGGCAAGACAAACAACATTCAATACAATGATAACGAAGAACGAGCAATCACTTATCTCCTCCACAAGTTGGCAAACTATGGCATCACAGGTCCCCTCCACACCTGGCTTCACTGCTTCCTCACGGAACGCAGCATGCGAGTCGTAATTGAAGGCACCGCGTCTCAGCCTACCACTGTCGACTCGGGTGTCCCTCAAGGTACCGTGCTGGGCCCGCTCCTCTTTCTCTGCCATATCAATTATCTCCCGCAGACAGTCAATTCCCAAGTTAGGCTCTTTGCCGATGACTGTCTAATCTACAGAGAGATCAACACATTCCAAGACCACCACACCCTACAAGCGGATCTAAAGTGTCTTGAAGCCTGGGCAGAGAAATGGGGAATGCGCTTCAACGCTACCAAGTGCTACGCAATGAGTCTCTCCCTTCACCTACCTTCCACTTTTATGTATTCCCTCAATAACACTATCTTGAAATCAGTATCCTCAAACCCATACTAGGAATCCAATTCTCTGATAACCTCAAATGGAGCAACCACATCAGCGGCATCACCAAAAAAGCGAATAGCACCCTTGGATTCCTCCAGAGAAACCTCCACCACTGCCCATCAACCTGCAAACGTAACGCCTACCTGGCCCTAGTCCGTCCCCTCCTTGAGTACGGGGCGTTGGTCTGGGACCCGTATCAGAGACAGGATATCGATAAGATTGAACGCATTCAGCGCACTGCAGTGCGCTTCATCGCAAGCAACTATCGCTCTACCACCCCTGGCTTTGTTACGGGCCTCCTGACACGACACAACCTCCCGACCCTCCAGGAACGACGTGAACAACTCCGCCTGACCTTCTTCTACAAGGTGGTTGAGGGGCTGGTGCCGGCAATACCTCCTCATCAGTTCTTGACACCTCAAAGAGCTGGCCGCATGATCAGACCCAGACGTAATAATAATAATAATGAATATTTCTACAGCGCAAATCCTAAATTAGCTCTAAGCGCTTTACAAGACAAGGACTAACGAAAACACGCACGCACGCACGCGCACACGCGCGCACGCACACACACACACACACACACACACACACACACACACACACACACACGCACAAAAACCGCATACTCAGGCACGGGAAGCAGATACGCACAGCACACACGGGAAAACAGACACGCACAACCACTCACGCACACCTCGCACACACACTCACACAAACTGACATCTGTGTATGACCGGGACTTTTGAATTATCAGCCGAAATAGACTGTAAAAAGATGCAGCAGACTATGTAATCAACAACCCTGTTGAAAACTACATTAGGAACAACGATCGGTGTTTCTTTGTACCACGTTGCCAGTCAGATCAGTATAGGCAGTCCTTCTTCCACGCACCATAATAGCGTGGAACCACTTGGACAATTCGGTGGTCCACTCGCCATCCACTGATTTATTCAAGAGGGCGCTGACCACCAAGCGCCATTAACAACCTTCGCTGCGCAAAACCCCCTCCGCCGCGCCAAAGCCAGATCACTGGATGTCAAGCGACGTACAGCTACAGATACAGATACAGATCAAATTGAAAGTGGCCTAAATATGAAATGAGGCAGTCATCAAGTTGCGCGCACAATCACTTCTCTCCCATGTTAGCCCAATTTGAGGAGACAAGAGATTGCTCGTTCTTCGTATTCCTACCAAAGACTACTGTGAATGAAAAACATGTCCCTAAAAGCTTTCTCTATGAGGACGTAAAACTCATTCATTCATTTATTCATTCGTATTCTTGAATGTTGTTTGCCTTGCCTGACCAAAGAGGTCAAAACAAATCGTGTTTTGTATTGTCATTTGTTTGTCTCTTTCATTCGGCGAAGTAGGGTTTTTTTTTGTGTGTGTTTTTCTTTTAACTTTACAATATCAAAGGCCACATAGAGGGCCTCATTTTGGCATTTTTACTTGTGTTTTAACATGCCATAGAACTGGAGGCACAAAACGGTACCAAACACCCCCATCTCTCTCTCTCTCTCTCTCTCTCTCTCTCTCTCTCTTGTGTGATGCGGTAAGAGGAAGGAAGTAGGGTGGGGACACTTGCAAACGAATTGCCATGGGAACGGTATCTAGACTAAAGTGTTCTGTTTCAGCAATAAACCCAAAAACGAGTATACAAATTCCGCTATCGAACCTCACCGAACTCTATTGAGCGTTATCTCCCCTGGTCAAGTAAACCTGATCATGTGACTATTGGTTTGACGGTCTGCTGTTTGGTTCTGGGTTCTGCCAAGAGACTGGTCAGTTTGCGAGAAGACGTAAAGCATACAGAGATGCTGAAAGAGTTCGTATTGTTGTCATTTGCCTGTATGGCAATGACTTATGCTCAGGTAAACTTTTGTTGCTGTCTGTTTGAGGATTCCTTGTCTACATAAGGAATAGTACTTAGTAGCTTCTCTCTCTCTCTCTCTCTCTCTCTCTCTCTCTCTCTTCGTGTTCACAGTTTAGTTTGTGTAGTCTCGTTTGTGTATATGACAGGAAGGGGAGAGCAGACAGCTGGTAGGCACCAGTGTGTGTGTGTGAGAGAGAGAGAGGTGTTGTGTGTGTGTGTGTGTGTGTGTGTGTGTGTGTGTGTTATCACTGTGTTTCACAGACTTTGATTAGAATGTTTGGTCTTGGCATGGCCACAGGTGCAATGCTTGTCAAAGTATAATCCTCGTCTTAACTTTAAGAACTTCTAATTTATTTATTTAAAAAAAATAGAATGCTAGGCATGAGTCTGTGTTAATCCTATCCTAAACCCAAATATCACAGGTTAACCACCTAGCCCTATCACTAGTAGTAGTAATCAGCAAGTCATAAGTGCTAACACCAGACAGTGGCAAAAGTTTCGTTTTAGATTGACTTAGGACTTTCATGTGACGAAATTGTGGCTGAGCAAAGACACTTTCCGACTCCGGGTTATTCATGTTTCTGTGTGTTCTGACTTGGAGTCTAGTGAAATTTTCGGCCAGCTACGCTGGTCTTCATCAGCCCAGACTACCAGTCAATCTGGGCTGATGAAAACCAGCAGTAGCTGGGCGAAAATTTCCCTTAGGTAAATTTCATTAGACTCTGAATCAGAACACATAGAAACATGAAATTGTGTTTCCAGGACAGGAGAAGATGTTCAGACACAACAGGAATGTTTCTTTGCAGACAAAATAGTATTGACGTCAAAACATGAATGAGAGAATGAAAAAAGAAACACAGGACTAACGCTGGATGTCACGAACTGGCTTTTTTCTTTTAGAATCAGTCGCTCGGAAAGTCTGGCTTCCAGCACAGCAGACACTCTGAGTGTGTGTGTGTGTGTGTGTGTGTGTGTGTGTGTGTGTGTGTGTGTGTGATGAATGTGTGTTAGTGCATGTGTGTGCGTGCATGTGTGTGTGTGTGTGTGTGTGTGTGTGTGTGTGTGTGTGTGTGTGTGTGTTTAATGATGTTTGACTGTTTCTTTCAGTCTTTGTGTGTGTGATAGTCTTCCACCCATGTGTTCACATGCAGTCGTCCACAGTTAGAAAGAGTAACTCATTTTCCTTATTAGTCTGATTCCCTTTTTTTTAAATTAATGCTCAATTTCTTGAAGCAAAAGCTAATTTCAAACACTTGAAACTCTCTCTCTCTCTGATACACACACACACACGCATGCACGCACGCACACACACACACGCACACACACACACTCACTCTTTACACACACACATACACACATGCACACATTCACAAACACACACACATACACACAAAAGAAAAAACATCACTAACGTCACACTGTTTTTGTTTTTAAGTAACAGGACTTTTGACATTTGATGGCACAGAGTAATTTTTGTTTTTCAGACACCTGTTGCCTGTGTCAAGAATGCATACCCACCCAAACCTGAGTACGTATTTTCAGTCCTAAATAGATGGAGCCTTTCAAGTATTACGATTTATTTTGTAAAATTGTGTATGTGTGTGAGAGAGAGAGAGAGAGAGCGAGAGGGAGAGAGGTCTGGATCAATTGAAAATTTTAAACTAAATGGAGTATCCAGCACATCCACCACAGCTTACTGATCTATGTATGTCTTCCTTTCTTCCTCCTTCTCCTCCTCTTTATCTTCTTCTTCTTCTTCTTTTCTTCTTCTTTAATGGGCTGCTTTAATAATGACATTCACTATAGTATCACATTATTCTTTGGTCTTAATTTTTATATTCAGGCATCACGGCTCTTTGTGTGTGTGTTGGGGGGGGGGGGGGGGGGGGGGGGGGGGGGGGAGTAGACCATAGAATCGTAGCAAGGGAGAGAATGATGGAGAGGAAGGATGGAGGGAAAGGGAAATAAAGGGGGGGGGGGGGTTAAGGAGTCCTAGGGAGGGTTTTAAGAGTTCTTAGCATTTGTGTGTATATTATATATATATATATATATATATATATATATATATATATGCTGAACAATTAAGTAGTGGGAGAAAACAAGTGCAGGCTAACAATTCTTCAGTCATTATAGTAATGACTTGGCAAAGATTTGAATTTCAAAATTTAAAAAAAAAATTGAAGATGAAGAAAATTGGGGGAATATATTATAAATATGAGAAACCCTTCACTAGCTGCCTGAGGGAACCATCGTTCTCCCCTTCGAAGGCAGATCTATTTGTATTGCCAGCTTCTAGGCCTTTCGTCCGCTGAATCGGACTCATGAGGGAGACACTGCTGATTGTGTCTGTGCTCTTGGTGTCAGATAGAGACACACCACAGTCCATAATTCTGTGGTGTTCTCACCACCAAGGGTTCAAAAAAGAATCCAACAGCACCCCAAAGCAGCCAGCGAAGGGTAGTAAATGGAACAAAACGAAAGTGTGGAGAGGAAAAAAGTTGCTGAAAAACTAAAAGCATTATGCAAACAGTATAAAATGTAGGGGACAATCTACATATATGTATATATATATAGAGAGAGAGAGAGAGAGAAAGATGTCCTGTGTCTTTTGCTAGGCTGCAATACATCCTGATGAGAAAATAATTCCATTGAGGCAATTTCATCTGTCATCAGCTACTACAACAGTAACAACACTTTGTTGTGATAATGCAGGAAGCTGACGAATGTGTTTGCCTTATTGAGACTACAGTGCAGCTTGTGTCTTTCTTGCCCTATCATTTACTCCTCAGAACACAACTGATTTTGTCTCTAGAAGACTTACGACATTTTTTTCAAAGTATACCTCTTTATTTTTTCGCTTCCCATTTTATCTATTTCTAATGCTAATGACTGTGTTTGCAACACCGAATGGTGTGCACTTTCGTCTCTGTCCTTTGAAATTAAAAAGTGACAAGAAATCACTTGACCCCAAACATGAAAATATTTTAACTGCTGCATATCTTGAGAAAAAGTGGAAAATTATGCAGAATTTAAGTTTTGTCATTCTGGTCAGTTCGTTTGTCGGAGACAGATACACATGAAGTGTATATTTAAAAGTTCAAGTATTTATTTTGAATTTTACCTTTGACAAAACATGATAAGTTTTGTTGTTTACAAGAAGTAGGAGCTCAGCAAAATTTGTTGTTTACAAGAAGTAGGAGTGTGAAATAAGCAAAATATTTGCTAAAGTAATTGATGAATATTTTTGTGTATTCTTTTCAGCCATTAATCTCAGAGATGGGTGGTTCTGTCCATCCATAAAATATTTCTTTTTTGCAGTTTGATGTTCAAAAACCTGAAATGTTATTTGAAGGCTTAAATCTGATACTTGTGGGTTGTGCAGAAATGGTGGTTGGAAAAGTTATATTTATGAATGCATAGTGTGACCACAGGTTTTGGAGACATAGGACTGAACATGACAGACTATGAATTTCATTGATATTGACCATTCTATCTTTCCAAAGGGCAGTTATGGCACTGATTATTTTGTAAAATGTTCATTTTCCTTTTGAGATGAGAACTGTATTTTCTTTCTGTTCTATGTCTGGAATTGGTTTTTCATAAGGTTGGCATCCATAGACTTTCTAATTGTCTTAAAACAATACAGATTACAGATTCTGATCAAACCAAAAGCATTCATAATGTGTTTACAGTAATTGAAATAAAGATTGTTTCTGTTGAAATAACCGTCAAGTCCTGGTTTAGTATCTTCAAGCCTGAGTACTGTGAAATTGGTTAAATATGTGTGTAGAATTTGATCAGTGCCTGTTTACATTAGAAACCTAATGTTCTCCTTAGGTTAAAAAAAAACAAAACCTTCTTCCAGAATGCCTACATCATTTCTTGTATCTGAGTTCGTTTTGCCAGAAGTAAAGGAACCTTGTCAACAGAATGAGTAGATATCATAATGAACACTGATATCACGTCCGAATCATAGGCTGGAAAATTGGGGCACTAGTATACACTGTGGGTTGACCCCAGCCCTGTGATCTCACCTGAGTTATTTAGTAAGAGATAAACTGAGACTGATTCTGGACTTTATCAAGTAATGCGGTCAGTCTGTGTAGATGGGTACATGTACACTTTGAGTTTAAGAGGGGTTGGGGGTGGGGAATTGATTTGACTTTTGAGGTTTGTGCTTATTTTGATACATGTGTACATGAGAGCGTTGCTGATTCATGACACTGAGCTTCATCAGTCAGCCTCCATGGCTGGGAAATGCACAGATACACACACACACACACACACACACACACACACACACACACACACACACACACACACACACACACACACAAATACACACACACACACACACACACACACACACACACACACACAAATACACACACACACACACACACACACACACACACACACAAATACCACACACACAACACACCACACACACACACACCACACACACACACACACACACACACACACACACACACACACACACACACACACACACACACACACACACACACACACACACACACACACACACACAAATATTGTGCTTATTTTACACTCCTACTTCTTGTAACACACACACACACACACACACACACACACACACACACACATGCACACGCACACACACACAGATAGACAGACAGACACAGAGACACAAATACAGGGACACAGACAGAGACACACAGACAGATGGACCACACACACCACATACACACACACACACACACACACACACACACACACACACAACCACACACACACCACACACACCACACACACACACACACTACACACACACACACACCACACACACACACACACACACACACACACACACACACACGCACACACGCACATGCAAAACAAGATGCACTAAATGTCTCAACCACAGAAGTGCTTTGCTGACTTAATGTGGATGACTCGGTAAGCTGCAACTTCATGACGTCATCATGATGAAGCAGAACTAGTGTTAGCCTCTCCCAAATCCATTGTTTAGCATCCTTCTCTTCCTGACTCTGTTCTGATTAATGATACACTTTTTTCCCCTTTTTTTCAGTCTTTTTTTTAATCAGCTCTTGACCAGTCTCTTTCCTTTTAACAGCATACTTTTAAATTTTGTAAACTGCCTTTCTGGAATTTTTTAGTATCAAGTCTGTGACTGTCTCTGAGAGACTGTCTCCACTGACGCAACCGAAATGTAGTTGTGCTTTTGGATTGTTGTGATTCTGTTCCTGGCCACCCTTCCCAAATATCTGCCGGAGTTCAACTGATTCACAATACTGATGTCACAGACTCTTCTGCAGAGTTCCAAAATCTGACCATGCTTTTCTTCTTCTCTCTGTCTACTGATTACCTGTTTCTGATTGAATAGACTCTAACGTATCTGGTCTGGCTTTTTCTGCTGTCTGGCTGTGGTCTACAGTATCTTTCTTAAATTCTGCAAATCTGTGCTATGTGTTGCTGACTCTGCACTTGTTCTCAACTTCTCAGTATACCTTAAATCAGAATAAAGATTTACGGACAAAGATGTTTTTTTCATTTCAATCACAAATGATGTAGGGCAGACCCCCTCATAATGTATATGTGCAAATGTAATGAAATGTGTTAGTGATGTTCAGCTGTGTGTGTGTGTGTGTGTGTGTGTGTGTGTGTGTGTGTGTGTGTGTGTGTGTGTGTGTGTGTGCGCGCGCGTATGTGTGTGTGAGCATGTGTGTGTGTGTGTGTGTGTGCACATGCGCACATATGTATGCGTGTGTGTGGTGTGTGTGTGTGTGGTTGATGGGGGGGGGGGGGGGGGGGGGGGGGGGGGGGGGGGGGGGGGTTGCTGATGCATCATAAGTAAGTGTGTCTCAGTTTCAAGCATGTGTATGTTTGTCACAGTCTATGTATGTGACTCTGTGCTTAAATACTTAATATGTATATTTGTGCACACTACACTTGTATGCTTTCATGAATGTGTATGTAATATGCATGTGCTCTATGTGTGTGCATGTACATGTGTGCTTGGTCTTTCGCCGATTGGTATTTCACGATCATCTGTCTGGCAATATCTGTCCTCAGCATGGAAGTTCCATGGTTCACCATTAACCTGGACCTGCCCCCTGAGGAGCGATGGAAAGAAGTGGCCCAGAATCGGAGTGTACAGGTGACTGTCAATCATGAATTACTGCAGGGGGAGGGAGGCGGGGGGGGGGGGGGGGGGTCTGCATTAGAGAATGTTTGTGTTGTTGTTGTTTGTTGTTAACATCACACCTGTGGATCACTGTACTCAGCTTTGCCTGTTGACAGAACTCTGTGGTGTTACTTTCATCATGTTGTAAGGGCCTTCGGGCCCAGAGAGGCCTGTTCTCCCCTGAGTTTAGTATTCGGCTGCGGAACAATGGTTGCAGGTTTCAACTGCTCATAGGGTTGGATTTGGGGGGGCTTGAAAACCGTTGTTGGCCGTCCAAGGAGTACTTGATTGAGTTTAAAAATTCTTTGAGATTGCAGAAGATGATGGTCTCTGGCCTTCGTCTTTCCCTGTCCTAGACGTGCTGAATCTGTAACAGCTTATTAAGGTTACAGCCATTATGTAATCGTTTTGACATGGTAACAATTCTCACATAGTCTGCATGTTTTTTGACTGGAGTTATGAGCATTGAAAGAGTTGGGATTTCAATGTGCAAAATGTTTTCTGCTAGACTTTTGCCGCAGGTTTTGAATGTGTTTGTGTTGGTTTGGTTTGTTGTTTTCTCTGACAGATCCTTGTCAGTACTTGTGAGAAGATTTTCTTTCATTTGGGGAAGAACTCGGCCTCATCACATCGAAATTAAAAATCCAGTCTTAAGTTAGCCATTTGAGCTTATGACTGTTTGATGTGTTCTGCTTTGTTTTGAGCACAGGTATCCTGTGGAGGTTCTTACTGTCTTCTTTTTGACTGGGGGTGCTTTACACACAGATTTGCAGTTTGATGCAGGTTTTAACTCCAAAGAGTCCCAAAGGCACACAATGTTTTCAGTTACAAGTACAATTGTTTTTCTACTGCTTTGTTCGAAGTTGGAAGTTGCGAACTCAACAAGAGATGCAGAGACTCGGTTTTATTTATGAACACATTCAAATCCGTCAGCTTCAGATTTGTGACCCTTGAGTGTCCAAGTTTCACATCAGTTGCTCTTGCCAATAAAAACTTGTTGGAGGAAAGAGTTGGCCTCAGATTTCATTGAGGAGATTGACATCTTCCTTTCGGTCAGCGTTCCTGGCTCAGAAATTGACAAAGCTTCTGCACTATGTTAGTCAATCTCGTTTTCAGTTTTGTTGAAGAGATTGACAAAAGTCATGACAGTGTTCATACTCCCACTAGGGCCATTGAGCTGAAAAAAATCTGATATGCACATTACATCCAATACCATCCTTAAAAATAGCAGGCCATAGTGTGGCGATGGTAATGGATGACACCAACATTAACGTGTGCTCACTGGTGTGGCTGATTCTTCGAAGTTTTGATGTTGGCTGCCTTGAACAAGTAAAAGTAGAATGCCAGCGATTGAGTGCCGTTTGTGAAGCAAAGCCGTTGTAAGAGTGCCGTAAACATCAGAAAGAAGGTCAGGTGAAGTCCTAGATCAGTTGCAAGATTTTTAAGAAAGTCCCATTTTAGTTTCCCCTAACCCCCTCCCCCATCTCCCTCCCCCCCCCCCCCCCCCCCCCCCCCCCCCCCCCCCCCCCCCCCCCCCCCCCCCCCCCCCCCCCCCCCACCCCCCCCCCCCCCTTCGCCCCTATTCGCCCCCCCCCCCCCCGCACCCCCCCCCCCCAACTTCCTTTCCCCCTTAGCGAATGTCTGAAATTAGGTTTAGCCAGTGTTTGTTTGCCTTTTTGGTGCTTTTGGTTTCATGGCAGTTCAGCGAATGTTAAACTTTATGTTGAAACCTGTCTTTATGTGCTGTGTTCTCATCAAATTGTGCAGCAGAATGGACAAGTATGTGGTCTATGATTGTATGATTATGAATTTCTTCAAAAGTTTGTCATAATATTAGCGACTCATAGATTTGCCTAAAGGACCACACAGATTTTTCAAGAAAGGGACCTGTGGGCCATGTTTTTGAATGTTGTAAAAAACACTGTCTTGTAGTGCAGGATCTTGTACTGTTATCTTCAGAGCAACAGCTAACTGAGTGTGTTCCTAACATCAGGTGTTTCCTGCTGTTTTCTGGGTGATGGTTTTTTGTAGAAGGTGAGTTTTGTGATACCGTCATCTAAGACAAACACTAAGATGTGGAGAAATCCCAGTCGTCCTTCTTTGTTTAGTTCCGCTTTGAATTCCACGGGTGGATCCATAAAACTGAGGCAGTGTGCGATTTGGTTTTGCAGAATTTTCTTTTGAAACGAAGTCATCACTGTTTGTTTTCCATGTAAGTTATCAAGGTATGGGCATGCTTACTGTTGGTTATTTTTCAACTGTTTCAGATAAGAAATTTGCTGCAGAAGTTCAAGGACTTTGTCAAGGACTGGGGTCATTTTGCCAGCAAGGTCATTGAGTTTGTGGACAGTGATCTGGTGAGTTTTTCCTGTGAGCTTCCTCAGGGATGGTAGTGATCAGAGCGTGTTGGGTAAAACTGGCTGTCAGCACCATTACGTATTATGCCTGGTGACTGGCCCAGTCATTGCACTGGCCTAATCAGAATTGAGCATACTGGTTGTCAGGTTCGTCCACTTGCTGACAAAATGGCAGATGATGATAAATTGTGGTTTTCTGTTTCTTGATTATTGAGGTTTTTATCAAAATCATCGCCGTTCAAAGGTCAAGTGGTTTTAGTAAGGGTCACATAAAAAATGTGAAGCAAGTCAGAAGAAAATCTTTGCCTTCCCTGACAAAGTCCACACTATACAATGATACACAAAATCACAATTCCACTCTTCATCTTTCAGATTTTCGGCCACGTGGCCTTTGTCGAGGGAAGAGAAAAAAAAAACCAACAGAAACAATACAACTACATTGTCAAAGTTGTCAAAGATGGACAGTGCGTATTTGTATTGTTTTTGTTTTTGTTTTCCTCTTCTCTTGAAAAAGGCCACATGGTCGACAATTTGAAATATGAGGAGTGGAATTGTGATTTTGTGTACTGTTTTCTTTCCTTTGGAGAACTGTAGCTTTTGTAGTCTATGATAGTCATTAGCCAGTATCCTTTCATTCCCTTCTCCTTTTTTTTTTTTTCTGATGTCTTTCTCAAATGTATGATGTGACGTTTTCAGTTAATTGAGGGTGTACCATACTTTGAGAAAAAGAAAGAGCTTAATGCTGATTGTCTTTCTGTTCTTGCAGGGTGATCTAGATAACACTCTACCATACCCCTTTGCAGGCGAGGTTCGAGGAATGTCAAAGTATTCTGGCCTGAATTTGGGTATGTTGAAGTGGATCTTTTTCTTTTTTTCTTTTTTTTAAAACAAAAGAGCTTTTTGTTTTAGCATATCTGTGGAGCGGTCCATCTAGGTAACAGCCTTTGGACATCCTTGGAAATGAGGTGTGAAATGGGCATGAGTTTTAATGGAAGGTAGACCTACATAGACAGAGAGGAAAATAGTCCACAGCAACAACAACAACAAAATAGGTATTCAATGAAAAGGGGGGCGGGGGGGGGGGGGGGGGGGGGGGGGGGGGGGGGGGCATCTTATCTGGGAGAGAGATTTAGGACAGAGGAAATTATTCCCCAGCCCATGTTTTTAGGGGAAATGGCCTTAAATAAAAGATCTCAGACAAAGAGGAAATCCTTCCAGAAAAAAAAAGATGAAGTTTTTATAGGGAAGGAAGCTTACCCAAGACGTTTTTATCATGTGCCCATGTTCATCTGTTAATTTGAAATCTGCCTTTTTTTGTTGTTGTTGTATTCTCTCATCTCATTCGTCACCTTTGTGTTTACAACATGCAGAAGTGATATACATTCTGTGCAATCATTGTTGGAAATCAAGCTGAAATTTCATGTGGCTGCAAAAACAATGTGTGTGTGTCTGTGTGTGTGTGTGTTGGTTTTGTCTGATTTTTTTTTCTGTGGAAAGGCCAGAGCTGCCAAGTGCTGTGCTTTCATGGCATGTTACGGGGGGCCGGATAGCTCAGTTGGTAGAGCGCCGGACTCGTGATCCTGGGGTTGCGGGTTCGAATTTCGGTATAGGGGGATTTTTCCCTCGGAGTTAACATTGGTTCTGACTCCATTCCCCATATAGTCCTTCGAATGAGACTATAAACCGAGGTTCCATGTGTGAACGCACGCATAACATCTTGCACACACGTAAAATCCCATCACCAATTTTCGGAAGAGAAGGCCAGTTTGGCCGTTGGTATGGATGACACGTGACACATAGCATGCACCTTCCCCGAAGATGGAGTATGGCTGCCTTAATGGCGGGATAAAAAAGGGTCATACACACAAAACTCCACTGCCTGGCTATACGGGGAGTGTCCGCAGGAGTATCAGCCTGCGTACGCAGAAAGAAAGAAAGAAATGGCATGTTACAGTTTTGTTGACAATACTATGCTCTAAATTTTCTGACAAAGTGCTATGGAAAAAGAAAAATCTTTGCAGATGCTTCACCGTCCCAATAGCAACTTAAATAAAAGCAATATGGTGTAGATCTTCAGACTGTAGACTTATTTCAATGAAAAGAAAGTGGCCAAGTTCTGTAAGGAGAGAGTGAAAAGTAGAGAAAAAAAATCACTATAAAGATAGTTATTATTTTCCCACCCTGACACTCGCATTGATTCCGTAAGCAATTGTTGTCGTCTAAAAGGGGGCTTAGTAGGTGTTGTCCTGTGCATGTTGGATCAGAACGGTACCACTGAACAAATTCAATGTGACTCGGCAGCAGTGCAGTGGTTCCTGTTGTGGGCTGCCTCATGACCACATGACATTGACTTCTCCCTGTGGATTGCTGGTGCCAGCGATGTGATGGGGCGGGCCAGGCCGTGGCTGTGGGAGAGGGGTTGGTATGAACAATATGGATGCAATTCCACTGAAGAGGCACTGGCGATCGGGCAGCAGGAAAAAAAAAGGTTTAAAACACATGGATAGAATCAGTCATGTTAGTTGTTGAATTGGAACTTGAAAAGAGGAACAAAACAGTAAAAAATAAGATGCTGCCATGCAGAAAAGAAGAGAAAACCGAAAAGTTCTTTGGAAAAATAGAACTGATCAGTTGTATGATAGAAAACAAGGTAGCCCATGTTGATTTCCATCTTTGTGTCTTTATATGCATTGCAAGTAGTGCTCCACTGGTTTTTTTCCACAGTTCATGTTCTGCTTTGTCTTTGCAGGTGAGGTGGTGCTGTTTAACATATTCTATGAGTTTTTCACTGTCTGCACCTCCATTGTCGCCGAGGACCCCAAGGGTAAGAAAAAGTCACACCCACTGACTTATAACATTTTAGCAATCCAACACTGGATTCTTATGCATTCTGTTTTAATGATTTTGTTGTTAGGTCATTTACTTTTGAATGCTGCATAGTTGATGTAGCTGATTTCTGTATATTGAAACGACACTTGTCATTTCTCATATCCAATAGGTGTTAATTTTAAAGTCTGTCTCTTTAGAACTGTTAGTGGAGGATGTACTTAGTTGATATAGTTGATTTCTCTATTTTGAAATGACACTTGTCATTTCTCATATCCAATAGGTGTTAGTTTTAAAACCTGTCTCTTTAGAACTGTTAGTGGAGGATGTATTGTAAGAGATGCAAAAATGTATTGTTTTCAGGCTTTATTTCTGACTATGTTGTTGTTAAAGTTTGAATGATAACTACAAATCAGGTATTTGAGGTGTGGGTTGGGTCTGTTTCTTGCTGGTTGGTTTTCTGTCAGTTAATCAATCACTGCAGTCATCATGCCTTTTTTTCATGATTAAGTTTTTGAAAGAAATGAATGCTTTTCTCACCCTGTGTGTGTGTGTGTGTGTGTGTGTGTGTGTGTGTGTGTGTGTGTGTGTGTGTGTGTGTGTGTAGAGGTAGGTAGGTATGTAGGTGTGTATTTGTGTATTCACACATTTGTGTAATCCTTCTAGTTCACCTTCACCATGTTTCCTGGGCTCCCCTGTACCCAGACACACAACAAAGTCTTTATAACTCTGAAACTTTAGAACAGTTCTAACTGAATGTTGGGTATCTCCCAAAAATGCAATCTAGTCTGTGTCAGCTAATTTTATTGTTAATGCAAAGTGACAAAAGGGAAACAAGTGATCGGATGCATTATTCAAACTATACACATCTGATCAAGTGTGAGTCATGGTGGACCAGACTTTTAACGAGCAGTAACCAGATACAGCAAAGCATTGTGGGCCAGGTGGACTTACATTATCTATCAACATGGAATCTCTCAAAGACTCATTGATGAGCATGGGTCAGTCCATCAGAGCCTTCATCATGTGAACAGGGATAAACACAGTTAAAGCACCTAGTTAAGCCTGTGTAAAAGGTATGGGTACTCTCTCTCTCTCTCTCTCTCTCTCTCTCTCTCTCTCAGAAACGCACACACATGCATGCACATGTATGCATGCACATACATGCTAGTGATACATCTGACACGTGTTAATTCACCGAGAAACCAGGATGGCATACATGTTGCACATTCCATGTATTTGTGTTGTCCCACCCCTTTCTTGTATCCGTCTGTCTTTGCTCTGTCTCTCCCATTTTCCTTTTCACTTATGCTTACACTTTTTAATATTTGTTTCTTTTCAGGGAATTTTGTTCATGCCCGATGCTTACACTTTTTAATGTTTGTTTCTTTTCAGGGAATTTCGTTCATGCCCGCAATCTGGACTTTGGGTTGTTCATTGGGTAAGTTACTTTTGAAAATGAATCATGTTTCTGTTTTTTGCCACGTTCCTAGGGATTACAAGCTACTTTTATTACATGTTTTAAAAGATTTTGACACCCACAAAAATACTGTTTGAAAAAGGTCCGAGAATGGCAGTGGGACTTTGTAAACTGTTTATGTTTACATCTGTGTTAGTGCTTGCCTTATACACACCCTGTAATGCTGTGATAAAGATTGCAAACAAATTTCAGTGCACTTTTGTAAGCATCTAAATTGTCCTTGAGAAGAATGTCTGCCATCAAATGCAATGTGAAAGAACAGCACGGTTACTCAGCGAGTGAGTTTCTGTTGCAGCTGGGATGTTAAAAACAAAACCTGGGCAGTGACAGAAGCCCTGCGCCCCCTGGTGGTGAACTTGGATTTTCAGCGTGGTGGTAAAACCGTCTTCAAGTCGGTCAATTTTGCTGGTTACATCGGCATCTTGACTGGCCTCAAACCAGTAAGTGGATGACTTGGACCAAGGAAGTGTGTGTGGACAGCGTGATGTTAAGTGATCTATATATTGAAAGATTTATCATAATGGAACTTGTGTTCTAGCGTGTTTACCATGATGTATACATCAGACGAACATTTTCGTTCTGTTCATAATCATGCTGAGTTCAGAATCAAAGGTACGCAATACTGGTTAAGCACAAGACATAAGTGACGTGTATTAAAGCTTTTAACATGGATAAGTTTGGCATTTTACAATCTTTTTCAGAAGCAATATCTGTGTTGAAAGCAGTGGCTGTGACTGCACTACACCATAACTGCCAAAAACAAGATATTGGTTTATTAGACACTTTCCTGTGTTTATTGGGCTCTTTTCTGTAGTTTACCACTTGGGATGGCACGACAACAACAAACTAGTAATCACAGGTTTGTAGTGACTTGCCAAGCCCATGCTCCCATGCACTTTGGGGCATATTTTGTACTACCCTCAAAATAAACCTTAGACCTAAAGACACTCAATAAAAGTGAGCGTGAAATGTTTCTCAAGTAAAGTCAGTGTTCTTTTCGTGTGAGAGACAATCGCACAGTTTATTCGAATGTCAATGTGCTTTTGGTATAAAAGACGAGCAACATAGTTGATGTGAAGGTCAGCGTACTTTTGCTTTCAGCGACTGGCTAGACGGTTAATTTGAAAGTCTGCACAGTTTTGATAGGAGAGACTGGCCTTCTAATCAAACTGAAGTGTCCAATTTTCTGATGGAGTGGTGTTCACATTGCAAAAAAATGTGAAGACCAAAGACATTTCCCAGATAGTCAAGTTTTGTGGGGAAAAATCTGTCGGTCTTGTTTGAGAGAGATTCTGGACAGCCAGTTTTGGATGAAGTAATTCTTTTCGTCCACATCTGCTAGTTTGTCATCCGCTTGTCTGTCTGCCTGTCCCCAAGATTACACAAAACCTACCGGGCCAGGTTTATCCCAGACTTGGTGGAGCGTGGCCCTAGCATGACTCCATTAAATTTAAATGGGGAATTGGATCAGAGGGCAGGCCCAAGATTTGGTCGGAGGGGTGACACATCACTTACTGAACCACTTTCGACAAATCTCAGTGAAAAGACAGAACATTGCCCAAGGGCAGAACCATTACACTTTGATGTGGATCTACTTCGCAGATCCTGATCATAGGGTGGATTCTGGATCTGTTCTGTTCACCCAGATAGCGTAAAAAAAACTACTGAACAGATTTTAATCAAACTCGGTAGAAAGATGGAATGGGCCCAAGGATTGGTGTGGATCTGTGGTCCAGGATTTCATTCATCTCCGCAGGGATGTGCATTCCGTTGAGTGTCCTTGATGTTCTGTTTGGCTTTCCCTCCCTCTCTTGCAGCCCAACCTGCACCCAGTTGGAGGCAAGGGGGTTAACTCTGAATGGGTTCTGCGATCAGATTATCTGTTCTGTACAGTGTTGGACTGCTTTGAGTTTATTTTGTTGTTTTTAGTGTCATGATTGATGCCTCAGAATGACTGTGTGTGTGTTGTGTGTGCGAGAGGTTTATGTACACTACTCCTTCTAAATCTATTTCTTATGCTTTTTACGCAATTTTGCATAACAGATTTAGTACACTACATTACCAAGAAATATACAAAATAAAAACTGTGGTGTATTGTATTTATAGTGAACACTCTGCCAGTCCCTGTTACACTTTACCAAGAAATATACCAAAGAGAAATGGTGGTGTATTTATTTATAGTAAACACTCTACCAGTTTCTGTTTGATTTTACTTTAGGGGGAAGGGGAGGAGGGGTGTTATATTTTACTTTAGGGGGAAGGGGGGGAGGGGTGTTATATTTGCACAATAAATGCTGTCAGTTTCGAAATTTGCCAAGTTGTAGCTTCTTCTCTGATCATGCTCAAACATATATCATTTTCAGAAGTTACGTCATCAGTTTTAAATGAGGAACGTTACAGATAAGGTGCTGTTACAAGCAGACATGGTTTTCACAATTTTCCAGTTTTCAGGAAAGTTTGCAAATCCTAGGTGAGAAGTATGAGGCAGCAAATTCAAGGTACACAGGTATAATGTAATGAATGACCTCAGCATCACTTTTTTGAAGGACTCGTTTCTATTTCTGAGCAAGTTGTTTTGTTCCTAAGGGATTATTTAAAAATTTAAGTATGAAAATGATACTGTGGTCACGCAGAACATGATAGGAATCATATTCTTCACTGTGAACAAGTGGCTGGATAATTTTTATGCAGTGCATGTATGTTGTTGCAGTATGTGTTCTCCTTGACCATGAACGAGAGATTCAACCTTGATGGAGGCTACATAGGTAAGGAACTTACAAGGCTGATGTAGGGTTCATATATGCATTCGCTCGCAAACACTCTTTACCTGCATCACCTCATCAAAAGGGTTTAGAGAAGATTGTGAGATAAGAGTCATCAGGTGAAGTGGAAGGATCGTTCTGATTGGCCAAAACTCTGAGCAGTAACTATGCTTGCATGGAAGTTTTACAAATACCGATTGAAGAAAGGATGTGTGTGTGTGTTCATTTATGATAGAGTATGGACAAATGCAACATTAGTTTTCTTGTACTTGTAGGTCTGCTAGGTTTCTTTGTTACCGTATTCTTTTTTCTTCATCTGTCAGTCCTGGTCATGGTAGTGCTTAGGCTTTCCTGTACATGCCTCCCTCCCCAAGTGTAAGGTGTCACTGCAGAGAAAATCAACGGACAGAAAGCAGCTCACCTTTCATTTGATTGTCTCTGTCGTCCTATTGATGGCTGTTTGACTTTGAAGCTGTGATGGTTACAGTTGAGAGTAATTTGACAAAGTCATTATGAGTTTGGAGTTTAGATTTAGAATGGGATGACTGGGCTATGCCAACTCTGGTTCTTCAGTGTGTAGTTCCTGTTTCCCACAATCATGAATTCTTCCACATTTGGCAGAACTTGATCAAGGCTTTGTTCTCAGTATACCTTCCTCACGTTATTTGAGTAAAAGCTACCACTCTCCTTGATTTCCCTATTCTCTGGATTCTTTGTAGACTCATGGAAAATGTGGCATACATGTTATTGGATAAGTTCCATGAACATTTTGGCAGTCAAATGACTGAATTTTTAGATACAGTTAGTTGCCACACACCACCCACCCCAGCCTCCACCCTAACCCTCTCTAACAGTGCATTTCATTTCTTCTGTTCACTGTCCCCACTATCTCTGCTCCCACTTCCCAATCCTATCTTTTCCTGTAAAAGCAACTTTTGTTTTATTGGCAGAAGAGAGGAGAGGATTGGTTCAAAAAGCTGCAGCCGTGTCTGATAATGCCTTTCTCTTAGACTTTTAATGCCATTATCCTCACACTCTATAAATGTGTGTGTGTGTGTGTGTGTGTGTGTGTGTGTGTACTGAGGGAAGGAACATTAACAATGTCATATTCAAATTGTTTTTAATGTCTTCATACTCAGAACTGCATATTTTGTTTAATTTTTTAACCGGTGCAGTCATCAGTTTAATTCTGTGCTTACGCACCTGAACTTACCAGGTATTCTGAAGTGGATAGCAGGGGACCGCAAAGAGCGTTGGATGGGGTTCCTGACACGGGCCGTGATGGAAAACGCCACCAGTTATGAGGAGGCACAGTTCCTGTTGGCCAACACCACCATGCTGGCACCAGCCTATTTCATTCTGGGTGGCACAAAGAATGGACAGGTGTGTGTGTGTGTGTGTGCGTGTGCGTGTGTCTGTGTGTGTGTGAGCGCACACATTTGTGTAAAGGGGAGGGGGTGGGGGACAGGGGAAGGGGGTGCAGCTTCCAGAGAGAATTTCCTGAAAGATTTGAATGTGTTTTTGTTTTTGTTTTTATCTTAATGGCCACTAACGTGAACATAATCTTACTATAACATCCACATAAAATCATTTATCCACATGAAAGCGTTGATATTTGATGTAAATAAATGTTCAAGAGTATGTTTTGGATTTGGAAGCAAATATATGTGTTCTTGTTGTTTATTTTAAGTACATAGGGGTAATGTTTAGCCAAAGTTGAATATTTTCCACAGGAAAAGGAGCTATATATGAAAATGCATAGGGTGATATTTTGTTTGATGCAGACATTCAGAAATCAAAATTGCCCTTGGATTCTACCTTTGATTTATTTATGTTATTCAGGGGTTACTCCAGATTTATCACATGATTATGAAAAATGGGGATCTGAAATTATTAGTATCCTGAATTTGCTAGTGTCAGAATATCTGCATTATGATTGAAATCCTAAAAGCATTCATTTTGACTAGGTACCATGAAAGAAGTTGATATAAGTGAAAGTGGAAAATACCTGTTTTCATTTGCAACCAAACGGAAGTTGATTAGATTTTAGACTTGATATTGGGTTGATCGTAAAAGAAAAGTTTTAAAGATATATTGAATACTCTACCATTGTTTTCATAAGGATTTTGTCCGTCAGAATGATTAAACAATGTTCACTACATTTTATTTGAAACTGGATCTGATGATATTTAGGAATCACAGACAATTTTTTAACAAAAAGTTATTTATGTGGAAATGTGATTACCTCTACAAAAGAACCTCTACAAAAGATAGTTTTGAAAAGTTATGAATGGACGCATTATAACAGGTAATAAATGTATCTTTTATGAGTACTCTGAAAAGTTCTAAAGAGAAAAGTATGTCAGTCAGTTGCACTATATGTACACAGTTTCACTACTCAGATTCAAAACAATGTAACGATCACTGTTTATTAATTGAAACAAGTGAGTAAATGAAATTCCAAGAATAGGTTTTTATTGAAAATATTTTATGAATACTGCTGGTGATGAGTTTTAATTTATCATGGGGTGTCCACTTTTTTCTGATTATACATAAAAGATTGTTATCTGGTAAACATTTAGATCCAAAATCTGTATTTCTGTTTTATATATTGTTTTCTGCAGATATGCAGGTTTAACTGAGTAAATTCATTGACTGAGTAAATTCACTGAAGGCAGATAAAGTGTATGTAAATTTAGCCCCATGTAAATTCAGTATGTGTTCAAATTCTTTGATTGCTTTCTTGTTGATGTATTTCCACACCTTTATTTTTGTGTGCGATTTCCACTTATGTTGGTTGATTGGAGTAGGACCCTGTATGTGAAACTCTGTCCATTCCGTGTACAGGGTTCAGTGATCACCCGTGC
The DNA here is from genome assembly GCA_018398815.1 of Conus ventricosus. Classification (NCBI taxonomy): domain Eukaryota; kingdom Metazoa; phylum Mollusca; class Gastropoda; order Neogastropoda; family Conidae; genus Conus; species Conus ventricosus. Next base: position 26,237,955 of record CM031602.1, read on the forward strand.
CAGGACCAAGGCTCTGGACGTGTGGAAGATGAGCTCCATCCAGAAACACCCCTGGTACATCCTGGAGACCAACTATGACCATTGGGAGAAACCTCTGTTCCTGGACGACAGGCGCACACCAGCCAACCAGTGCATGGACAACATGACTCGGCAGGTCTGTGTATGCACTGTTCATTAAGTCGGTCATTTCAGGACCTGGAGTATGAGAGGTACTTTAGTTTGAAAGTGTGTGTGTGTGTGTGTGTGTGTGTGTGTGTGTGTGTGTGTGTGTGTGTGTGTGTGTGTGAAAATAAGTTGTATGAGTTTTGAGTTTTAAATTATTGTGGAAGGTGAGGGAAGCCTGGATTTAGTTTGTGTTAGTTTCTTATTTTTTGCAGTTTACTAGACTATTGCTATCTTGATCTAAATGGGAAGGCTGTAGATCACAATCATTTGATGTATGCCTTAACAGATCAAACAAAATGAAGCTGAACAATAGAAGTTAAAGGTATATGCATGGGTGTGTGTGAGAGAGACATGGATGAATGCGCTCATGAATGCTCTTTTTTTTAATCATTTATGTCAAGTCTGTTTATGGTAATATTTTTTAGCAAGTGGCCGAGTATCTGATCTTCAGTAACATAGCATGCAAACATCTAATGTATGCATGTTTCATCTTCACACATTTTATTTTGCCACCTACAAAGGATAGGCAAGGCTGGCCAGAACGTGTGGGAGAAAAGTGTGTGTGTGTGTTCTCGTTTGTGTGCACATGCATGTGAATGTGCAAATACAATTGTAACATTATCATCTGTCTCCAGTTTGCCACTTTTTGTATTGTTTTTGAAAAATTTTCTTCAGTGGAAGACATTATGACGAATGTGATTGTACCTGTCCATTCGTGTAGGAGGAGATTGAGGGCAAAGATCTTATCTTTTTATTTTGTATTTTCCCAGGGTGTTGGCTTTCCTGGAATCTTCAATGTTCTGTCAACACAGCCAGTTCTAAACAAGGTGAGAATGTCTTGTTTTATTGCACTTTCGTAGAAGAAATATGGAGTAACAGGTTTTTATCCAAAGCATTGTTTGATGTCAGGAGATGTGTGGAACACTCACACAAAGCTTTAACCACATCAAAGCTGCCATCAGGAGAAATATAACTGAATGGTCGCTCAAGATTTCACCCACATCAGAGTTGGTGCCAGGAGAAATATTAAAAGGTCTTCCAACACTTTATCGATATCAAAGCTAATGTCTTGAGCAACATCAGAGCATAAGCAGAGTAACTGACCTCCAGATGAATGAAACAAAGGACAGACACAATGCGTTTTGACCCGATCGTCTTCTTCAGGCAGGACAAACCACACTGAAATCATTCAAACATTGCATGAAGACAGTCACTTGTCCTTTTGATCTCAGTGGGGAAAAGGTCGGAATGTTTTTGGTGTTGTTTGTCCTGTCTGAAGACCAGTTGGTGGAAACGCGTTGTGTCTGTTCTGTAAATTGTTTGTTGCGGGGCCCAGTATCTCTGCTTTTGCTCGTACGCTTCATTTACTGCCTGCCGTCAATCCACTGTGAAACCAGTCATGAGATACATTTGAAGGGTTGCACAAGATTTTGTCCACTTTTAAGATGTCATGAGAAATAGTGTTCATCAGTCATAGAAGATTTATCCTTACCAGAGCTCGCATCAGGAGAAATATTCAACAGTCACAAAAAAATTGTATCCTTACCAGAGCTGATGTCAAGTAAAAAGTCATTCAGTGATCATAATAATATTATTTTCTCCACATCAGAGTTGTTGTCATGACAAATATGAAACGATCCCACAAGATTGTATAAACATCAAAGCTTTTTCTTTTCTTTCTGCGTACGCAGGCTGATACTCCTGCGGACACTCCCTGTATAGCCAGGCAGTGGAGTTTCGTGTGTATGACCCTTTTTTATCCCGCCATTAAGGCAGCCATACTCCATCTTCGGGGAAGGTGCTTGCTATGTGTCACGTGTCATCCATACCAACGGCCAAACTGGCCTTCTCTTCCGAAAGTTGGTAATGGGATTTTACGTGTGTGCAAGATGTTATGCGTGCGTTCACACACGGAACCTCGGTTTATAGTCTCATTCGAAGGACTATATGGGGAATGGAGTCAGAACCAATGTTAACTCCGAGGGAAAAATCCCCCTATACCGAAATTCGAACCCGCAACCCCAGGATCACGAGTCCGGGGCTCTACCAACTGAGCTATCCGGCCCCCGACATCAAAGCTGATGTAGGGAATTATATTCAATGTTAGTACATAATTTTACTCACATCAAAGGAAATATCATAAAAAATATCACTGAACAGTCACACAAGATTTTATTCACATTCAAACTGATACCAGTAGAATTACCTTTGGGAGAGTCATGTGAGATTTTATGCACATTATTATTATAAACAGTTTGCTAATGTTATTGATTGGTTTTCTTTTCATTGAGAAAATGCAAAAGGGGCCTTAGTTCTTTTTTTCAAAATGTGATGTGATTTATGAAAGTTTAAGATGTGTTTCGGAAATAAACTTCAACCTTTAGTGCTATGTCAGACACTTTAGACAGAGAGAGAGAGAGAGAGATAGACAGACACAGAGACAGACACTCAGGCAGATAGATAGATAGATATACTTGATAACTTAGGATGATCAGTTCTACACACAAGAACAAATATATATGCACACACACACACACACACACACACACACACACACACACACACACACACACACACACACACACACACATATATATATATATATATATATATATATATATATATATATATATATATTGCACACACAGAATAAAAATCAAACACAGCACAACAAGTGGAAGTAGTTTCCCAAATATATTTCGGCACAGACTTCGCCTTCTTCAGTGGGATGACAGCATTCTGACCAAACAACAATCCAACAAGCGAAAACAAATTTGATTAAAACTCATGAAATGACCGTTTAAAACTGGCTGGACAAGTATGCATGTGAAATTCTCCTCTAAAATACACGCATCTGTACCTTCCTCTTGCTGACAAACACACACCCACACACGCGTGCACACTCATACACACACACATGCATGCACACGCACGCACACACACACGCACACGTGCGCGCACACACACACACACACACACACACACACACACACACACACACACACACACACACACACACACTACATATACCCCTAAACATTACTTCCTCCTAGCCTACTAATAAATCCAGTCATTCTCTATCCTTCTGTACCTATCTCCCCAACATATGTACATATAAAAGGCCAAACTAGTCGAAAATTGTGTATTAAAATAATAATATTAGTAATAATAATAATAACAAGGAGGAGTGGGGGGTGGGGACGTAGGTGTTGGAAGGGGGAGAGGGGAGGGCTTTCTGGAAGAAATAGCAACTATTTAAGGAGAAGCAAGAGCAACCCAATGACAACATATTTACATCAGTCAGTCTATACTCTTAATGTAAAATGAAAAAGGGTAACAAACATGGGTAATACAGGAGCGTTATTCATTGGCATGATGTACACTCTGGGTATTGTGCAAGATGTTCCCTTACAATCTCACATCCACAGACACCTTAAAATCAGCAGCACCACCAGTTGCAATGAATTGAGGATATCCACATTATGTATCCTGAATTAGGGTGTTGAGGCCAGTGGGTGTGAATGTTTTAAGCTTATTGATCCAGAATGCCTCCCTTGCAAGCCTTTTAGAATGGTTACCTTAGGGTACCTTTTCTACAGCTACGCTGTCTATATATATATATATATATATATATATATATATATATATATATATATATATATATATATATATATATATATATATATAATATATGTGTATGTATATAAATATAGTGATGAACATATACATGACATAAAGACACATAAAACATATATATATATATATATATATGTATGTGGGAGCCGGAATAGCTCAGTTGGTAGAGCGCCTGACTCGTAATCTTGGTGATCCTGGGGTTGCGGGTTCGAACCTCCGCCGGGGCGTTTCGGTACAGGGGGATTTTTCCCTCGGAGTTAACATTGGTTCTGACTCCATTTCCCATACAGTACTTCGAATGAGGCTATAAACCGAGGTTCCGTGTGTGAACGCCCACATATCTTGTACACACGCAAAATCCCATCACCAGCTTTCGGAAGAGTAGGCCAGTTTGGCCGTAGGTATGGATGACATGTTACACATAGCATGCACCCTGCATGAGAAATGGAAAGAATGAAGGAAGTAAGGAAAATGAGTGATCGATATTGAACGATACTGACTGGATGACACGGGAAACGACTGAATGAAGCGCCAGCTGGCAGCTCTTCAGTCGGCACTACCCAGGTAGGCAACCCGTTGTGTAAACGAGTGTTGATTGTAAAGTGCTTAGAGCTTGGCCTCTAGCCGAGAATAGGCGCTATATAAGTATTCATTATTATTATTATTATTATTATTATTATATATAATATCTTTAGATTATGTTGAACAGTTTACTGTTTAGTAGTGGGGAAAAACAAATGCAGGCTAACAATCCAACATGACATTAATGACACAAAACCTTTTCTTGCTATGCTGTTGTTGCAGCTGACAGCCTACACCGCTCTGATGGAGGTGAAGACAGGGAAGTTCGAGACCTACATCCGCTACTGTAAGGACCCCTGCTTTCCGTGGTGACGCTGACCTGGTGGCACCTGCCTCCAGAACTGTCGGGAGATTACCAGTGTGAAACAAATGATTCTTGTGATGTTTTGTCGTCCTAAGGTTTTTTTTCTTTCTTTTCTTTCTTTGCTTTCTCCCATTTTGGTTTCTTTTCTAATGAACTGCTGCCTTATGCTCCCTTTTGGAAAAGTTTGTTGAATGTGAGTTTCTACCATTGCTGCCTGTAAAAAATTCTTAAAGCATCATGTAGTGAGCAGTTGCTGATCTTTTTTTTTGGATATTTTGAGAGGTTTCGGAGATCTTGCAACTGTTTTTGTTGTTTTGCGTTGTGTATTTTACATTTTGAACAGAAGTGTGAATTTCCACACCTTTCATTTTACATCTTAATTGTGGTGGCGGTGAATTTCAGTATCTTGCTGTATTTTGCACCTAGAATAGTTCATATGAGTTTCTATACCATGTTTTTACTTGACATCCAAAACAGGAGGTGGGGGGGGGGGGGGGGGGGGGGGGGGGCAGATTCATGTGCCTTGTTTTAGTTTGCACCTGAATATGTTGGGGTGAATTTTTACGTCAGGAATGGTGGAAGGTCTATTTCCTTACCTTCATTCTGTTCTTTTACACCTAGAATAGTAGAGTGAATTTCCAAACCTTTGTTTGTTTGTTTTTTAAGTAAGTGAATTTCCAGATGTCTTTTATAATGCACCTTGAAAGGTTGTGCGAGTATCCACATCTTGCTGTTTCATTTTAACCTTCAAAAGAAGAATGAATTTCGATTCTTGATCTTTGACATCTCTAGTAAGAAGTAGTGGGTTGAATGCCCATCACCTGGTTACATTTAACACCTTGAAATTGAATAATGGGTCTAATGCTTCTTACCTTTGAAACAGTCCAGTAGAGTGAATTTCCACACCTTTCTTTAATGCTTGTTAAAGAAATTTTGTCCAGAATATCCTCTACGTTGCCTTGGAAGGAACAAATGCTAGGTAGATGTGACATTGGAACGTTGTCGTTTTCCTTAGGAGGCTGTTCTTAGTTAAACAAATTGTAGTTTAAGTGACTATCTCGAGGATTTACAGCAGTCTGTGGTTTCTTTGGTAGCTGAACTTGTCGGTTGATAATCCTGGTTGTGAAGATCATGGTACAGTGACAATCTACAGATGTCGTATTTAAATTATCTCTTCTTAATGGAGAGAACGCATAACAAACCTGCAGAACACTGTTCTCTGGTGCTTGACAGAGATGGATAGGCCTACTGAGCTTAGGACTGTTTTGAATAGGCTGTGAAATCAATCAGCGGTGTCCTTCTCCAATATTTCACTTATTCATTTCCCATCACAAAATGTTTTTTCATCTGAAGAGAGCTTTGATACGGTTCTTCTTCTTCTTCCTTCTTGTTTCTGGGATAAGTCATTGCCTGTATTTTACGGGTTCAGATAGAAAAATACCAGCAGAATATTGGCCACTGATACTTGGTACTGATAACATTCACAAGTATTCACGTGCCCTTTAGAAGTTCAGATGGGAAAATACCAACAAAAATATTGGCCACCAGTGCTTGATACTGATATAATTTTCATTTGGACTTGTGTTGGCCGTGGGAAAGTTGACCATCATGAGTTCATGACTTTAATTGAATTTGTTTCACACATTTTCTTGTGTCGATTTAGCATAACCAGCGTGTTCACAGACTACCTGTATTTGTGTAAACCAGACAGGTCCCAGAGAGTGTTGAGCAGTCCATGTTCATTAAGGATCCTGGCATCGATGAGTAATGCTTGATTTAACTCAACAATCTTGAATCATATCAAGAATAAAGGCAAGCATTGTTAGTTTCACCAAGGTCTCGTGTTTAGAAAACGTAGATTCATGACACAAAAGTTTGTTCAACCAAGAATGGCCTTCATTAAGGGAGAACAGATTGTGAATTTGATGTGTTACATGTCCTAGATTAGTGATCATGTTTTGTAGGTATGTTACTTATGGCCTTTTTTTAAAAAAAAAAAGTTTCTTATGAACTCATCTTACCGCAGTCTTTCAGTACACGTCAGCTGTTGCAGTGCCTTGAGGCACAGGTTTGCTTGTATAGGGTACAAGGAGCGTGTGGTGGAACAAATGATTTAGCCATGTTACTCAGCTTGTGGTTGATATTTCAATGACTTTTTGTATATGAATGAAATCGCTGCACTTTTGAATTCATGGATGTATTTGCTTGCTAGCCCTTTTCACCTGTTGAAGATTTTTATTTTGTGTTTTTGTCTCCATTTCGTCTTAACACCCATCTGTTCAGCACAGGTCTTGCTGGTATTGGTGGCTGCTGCTTTTACTGTTGTCCGGGTAGTTTTACAGTTGTTCATAAAGTTTTCCTTGCTTCCCAATCTTCATCCTACTTAAACCATTTTTGTGTATTTGGGTTTTGTTTTAATGTTGGTTGTATTAATTTTGCAGTGTCGACCAGAAATGACACATAGCTATATATACATTGTAAGCATTCCTGGAAGAAGTAGGCACGTGTGTGGTTATGCAATTGTTTCTGAAACAGCATTGTATGTGCAGACTTGTATCTTGAGAAACCACAATAAATCTGAGTGATGAATATCCCTGTGTCTTGCAGTTGTTTGAATGCAGGTATGCATGGCAATTTTTGCTCTTTTCTTAAAAAAGATACTTTTTTTCAAGTCACCTGTTTCTATTTAACGCATTTCTGCTTGAATATTTTAAAGTTTGCCATTTGGTTTTAAGAATTTTAAGCCGTTTCATCAAGGAGGCGTCACTGCGTGCTGACTAGTCCATATACGCTACACCACATCTGCTAAGTTTTGAGACCACACTACATATGATTTAAAGCTGATGGATAAATGAATTAACAACTAAGATGAGAGAACTGAAGAAGAGGGTCTCGTGGCTACAACTTTGCAGATGTCTGACCTGCGCATTAGCCCAATGAGGTGGTCAGACCTTTAGTGCCTACTTACATTGGTTGTCTTTTGTGTTTCTTGGTATGTGTGTGTAGTGAATGTACACATATGTGTGTATGGATGTGTGGGCATGGGCCCATGTGTGTGTGTGTATGTGTGCATGCACAAGCGTGTGCGCGCGTTTGTGTGGTATATGTGTACGCTCACGTGTGTGTCTGCATGTATGTGCGTGTACAGAAGTGTGTGTGCATGTGTGTGTGATTTGTGGGTTTGTGTGAGCACACGCACATATCTGCATGTATATATGTGTACATATATGTGTGTGTCTTTGTATGTGGGCGTATACGAATGTGCGTGTGTGTGATGCATTTGTGCATTCATGTGTATGCTTATATGTGCACACGCATATGGGTGTGGACGTGCACATGCACGCATGTGTATGTGTGTGTGCGTAGGAGCGAGCGGATGTATGCGGTCATGTTTGTGTGTGTGTGTGTACGCGTGCGCATGTGTGTGCATGCACATACGTGTGTGTGTGTGGTGTGTGTGTAGTGACTGTGTGCGTCTATTGAGAAGATTAGGATCACCAAAGTACATACAGAAAGCTAGTACTTTAATCTCTATTCAGTTTGATTTTGAATTCCTACTGCGTTTCATGCTGTTCCTCAAAATATGTACACAGATTATATAGTATTTTGTAGTATATTTATTTATGTGGCCAGAGTCTACATGAGATTCTTTAAGGTTTTCTTCTTCTTGTTGTTTTGTTTAATGTGTGTATGATTACGCCATTGCCAGAATCCTAGAGGGCCTCTATTCTAAAATTCTGAAATTTGATGATTCACTATGTGTAGAAATACTGGAGAATTAAGTTCCGAAACTGTGCCCTTAATGCCATCTTGAATCTTTTATTTAACGTAAAATACCAGTGACTAGACATTGAACCCCACCAGCTTGTCTCATGGATGCCATCATGGAGCAGCTGTTCATACCAAGAAATAGCATCAGTTTAATGAATAAAATAAAATAAACAAATTAAAAATAAATAAAAAAATTTGGGTTTGAAGGGCAGCATAGATTAAATTGCTCAGGGGGGGATTTTGTCTTTGGGGCTGAACACAGACTGAAAGTGTTTGTTGAGGAGTTCTGCTTTTTTCTGTGGGTCTGTGATCAGTTTCCCTCAATCTTTCAATGGGCAGACTCCGGTCCCCTCCATCCGTCTGGACTTGATGAAACTCCAGAACTTCTTTTTAGGTGTTGTCTGGTCTGGGTTGTCTTCACATATCAGCTCCTCATGTACTTCCAGTATTGGCGCTGGAGTCGTTTCTGCACTTGTCTTTTGAGTGTTTTAAACTGGCACTGGAGGGCTTCATCTCCTGATTTTTTCCCCAGCGTGTGCAGTCTCTCCCTTTTTTTAAATAAATTTTTGGTGTTGTAGCCGATCCACGGGAGGTTGTGTTTGGCTCTCACTTTTTTGTAGGGGACATGGTCGGAGACGGCCTGAGTAAGGCCATCACGGATTTCTGTCCAGATGTTACTTGCACTGCTGTCCTCGTTGAAAGTCGATGTTATGTGGCTGCTCAGTTGTGCTGCTGCCTCTTTCAATGGGGCTTCGTATTTGCAGTTGATAAAGGGGATTTTCCTCTGTGTTTGGGGATTTTTAGGGAGTGTATTTGTAGTTCCATGAAGGTCGCGTCATGGTCTGAGAATCCTGGAAGGAGCTCTGTTCTGGGGACGAGTTTTTATTCCCATCGTCATTTTATTATTATTTACATGTGATGTTCACTGTTTACTAATCATATGTATTTCTTTCTGCAGGACTATGTTTATGAATGAATGAGAATGAATGCATATTCTTTTGTGAAGAGCATAAATTGATGAAATGGATAAAATGACTCAAATATTCATTCCGTCATGAAAGAATGGATCTAAATATCGTGGTTTCCAGTGGACACTATATTTACAGATAAGGCGCACCTACTATTATACACATAACAAAGCAGCATATTACAAAGCACACAAAGTAACCACCCCTAGTATATTTTTTATTTATTAATTCTGACACTTCATCATTTGTCAACGAGAGACATTATTTCGCCAGAGAGCAAGCACATATATATGATAAACATTGTGAACTAACTGTAAAAACGTATGATCCCTAGACAGCAGTAAATCGAGCCGGTATTGTTTATAACATTCATGTAAATGTAGTTGTGTGTGTTATCATCAATTTGATTGTTGTTCTTAATAATTAGTATTGTTGAAGTTTCAACTCTTTGGTGTAGTGGTCATTGCGCGTCAAACAAGAGAGTTTTGCATCACTAACATAACGCCCGCGCAACAGTAGGACGTGGCAGAAGGACACTGATTTGAGAGGTCAGTAGGTCTATCAGGCGGCGCAGCGATCCTTACAGCAATATAGGTAATGGCGGGTCTAGCTGTGTTGCCAGGGGACAGCTCCTGGAAATGTGGGGCGATCGGCGATGGAGCTCTGCCTGACTACGATTACCGGGGCCTGAGATACCGTGTTCTGAGCCAGGCAGACTGAGGGCACTCCTTATGGATTGGGCTGAAAATTGCCCTCTCGGCCGTAGTCTGCGTATACCCGCCGAATTTTAGGGACTCGTGAAGCGCTCCAGCGAATTTCGTCCTGTTCCTTCCTTCAGGCGGCCTTATGCGGCCATCGCCACCCGAGAAGAAGGCCGCCTGGTGGCCCTGAAGACAGCCTTTTGGTTGGGAAAAGAAGTCAAACACATGACGCCCATCGTCGGCAGACCAACAGCCGAACTTGAACTAAAGTTCAAAAGGAAGCAGACCTATGAGAGAGACAAACGACGAACTCGCCCACTACTGTCTGGCGACAACAGTTGGCACAGAAGATGCAGACCTACGTCTGCAAGTGTACCTTGTCCTTAAGGGCCTTGGGCCAATAGGACGTAAAAACTCCCCCGTCAAGTCAATGCTGTGTCTATCCCAGGGCTGTCCCATCCCTCAACAGTCTTGTATATTATGGACGGTAACCTATCGGCTGCCAGACATTCCTGAAAATGGTCCACCCTGCCACTTCTAATCTCATCTCACTCACTTCTATGTACACATGTTGCTACTGACTCTCTGCAGCCCGCGTTAAGAAAAATGATATCATTATATGATAGAAACAGAGAAAGTTGACATATAACGGACTACGTACTCAAATATTCATACTATTAAATCTGATCATGTAGCCTTACATCAGTCTGCCGTATTTTTTATGCTTAGTGGACTTCAAAGTAGTAGGCATCCTTCAGTCTCGGAAGACTATGGAGTTGCGCTCTAGGTGTCTATTCTGGCACAGCGACGGGTGTGGCTGGCCAGTCCGCGCGGGAATGACAGTCCCTGTGGCAGAGGGCACAGATGAAGTCTTGACGCTGGTCTGTCTGCCTGGGCAGCCCAGTAGACTTCACAGCTACATGAACTGGTAAGCTTGCCGTAATTCAGGACGTCATATTGATGGATAGAAAGCCGTAATCATTCGGATGCATTCAGCAAATTAAAATGGTGCAAACGACGTGTCGGTGGAATCGCGAATGAAACGATGTGTTGATTATTCTTTGCATGTCGATTGTTTGTAAGTGAAGTTCCCAAGAGTTGGTGGATAATTCTGGAGCACACTGACCACAGATAAACTATTTCTGTCGACATCCTCGCCCTACACCCACCTCCCCCTTTCTGTGATATGTTAATTAGCTGATGTGCAGTTTTGTATATTGAGTGAATATATCGTTCTGTAATTATTTATTGCATTAGTGGATAGTATCTTGGTTCAATGTGAATAAGCCTACTGGTACCTGCATCTATTGGTGCAATTTTCATAATATGCAACATTCAAATGAAAAAAAAAAAACTAAACTTGAAATATACGTGACAGGTATTATGTTTAGACAGGAAATGGACTCTCTCTCTCTCTCTCTCTCTCTTCTTCTCTCTCTCTCTCTCTCTCTCTCTCTCTCTTCACGCGGCGAACTTCCGGGTACGTACACATGTGTGCGCGTGGTGTGTGTGTGTGGTGTGTGTGTGTGTGTGTGTGTGTGCCCTTTAAGATTCATTTCCTCGTCAGTTGAGTGGCTCGATTTCTAGTTTCCCTGTGGAAGTAAGGAGATAACATGCCTAGTATGCAGTTTTGCAGCCAAAGTGGGTGGAGTGGAGTAGGGGCAAAGGTAGTCCAGAAATCCGACCCCCCCACCCCCCCCCACACACACACACACACACGCCCTCCTCACCCCTCCACACCCCCCCTTTCATGGAATTCACAAGAACTTAAACTAACCGTAAAATCGCCACTACCCGTCGGGCTATTTCTCAGATTCATCCTTCCTTAGGGGGCAGGGGGGGGGGGGGGGGGAGTCTGCGTCCCTCCCCTCCCCTTCTACTAGAGAGAGAGAGAGAGAGAGGAAAAAAGGAAACACACACACGCATGCACGCACGCGCGCGCGCACGGCACGCACACAACACACAACACACACACACGCACACACACACACGCACACACCGCACACACCCCACATACAGAGGAGAGGAGAGAGAGAGAGAGACCGCGCGCGGTACACACACACACACACACACACCAATCCTGGTGTTTCGCTTTTCATACACAGTCAGCGTAAAAAAAAAAAGACCTTCTACAACCCTAAACGACACAGTCCTGAAAGTATGTCAACGGCACCTTACCAAGGCATCCACCTGTTCCATAACCCTTTGGTCGTTGACCTGCTCATTGCCCAGACTTTATAGGCAAACCACCAACCCTTTCCCAGGCTTCTTGAGAAGCAACCTCCGCCCTTGTCCCGTAGACTGCAAAAACGCAGTGCATGCCTATCGCTCATCCGCTCTGAATTGGGATATGTCCATTTGTTGGACAACCCCCCCCCCACCCCCCCCTCCCCCCCAATACCAAGAAGGTATTAATATCTGGAGCGAGTGCAGGAGGGCGCAGCATACCCCTTCACCAGGAAGATTACAAATCCGCACTCCTTGGCAGATGCAGAGGATCCTGCAAAGCTGTGCCTTCCTACCCCCCAGGACCCCAGAAAATAAATTACGTCTCATTTTCTTTCTCAAGGTGGTTGAAGGGCTAGTGCCAGCGTTGTGAGACTTTTGACATCTCTAAAGCAAAGCCAGACTGATCTGAACAAGGAAGGGCGATAATTTTGTGTCAAAAGGACAGCTTCGACAAGAAGACGCAGACAACAGTAGGTGCTTTGAAGCGGATCAGGTAGAATGTTCGTTTACAGGTACAGGGTCGAACTTTAATTAAGGACCACTTATACACAGTCTCACAAAACATAGAAAGAAAAACCGACAAACGACACAAACTTTATAAATGTTTAATTTCATTATCAGTGAACAACATTTTGTCACTTTCATCGAAAAAAATCATTCTTTCTGATTAGACAGGGGAGCCTAAATGAGACGACCCCCTAAAATGACATTCACAAAAAGAGTGTTTCTTTACAGTCTGATCAAAACCGAGTGTGCCCCCCTCGTGCTGCCACACAATCCACACAGCGCTGCCTCATGGTGTTGGCTGTTCTTGTAATGAGTGCCTGGGGGAGGTTTGCCCACTCCTGCTGCAGGTAGTGCAGCAGCTCCTGTCGATTTGCCGGAACAGGGTGATTTTCTTGAACTATCCTCCCACGCTCGCCCCAGATGTTCTCAATAGGGTTTATGTCCGGGCTGTTTGCCGGCCATGGCATCCTGGTGATGCCAGCTTGCACCACAAAAGTGTTCACGGCTCGACAACGATGTGGGGCATTATCGTCCATGAACACAGCCTGAGCCCCAATCTGCTGGAGTGCTGGGACAACCAAAGGCCGTAAAATCTCCTGCAGGTAGCGTTGGCCGTTCAGGTTTTCATCCACATGGTACAGGGGAGTCTTGTGGTGACTGCTGATGCCTCCCCCCCCCCCCCCCCCCCCCCCCCCCCATACCATGACAGAGCCACCACCAAAAGCGACGACCTCCTGGATGACGTCATCTGCCAGCTGCTCCCTGGGACGCCGCCACACCCGAATGAGTCCATCTCGTGGCTTCAACTGGAACTTGGACTCATCGGTGAAAAGCACCATCCGCCACTGAGCCCGAGTCCATGTTCGATGAGCTGTGCACCAGGCCAGGCGACGTGCCCGGTGGGCCGCAGTCAGTTTTGGTTTCCGGACTGGGCGCCTTGCTCGAAGGTTGGCAGCATTGAGGCGCCGCCGTATGGTAATCTCACACACTGCTGTGTTAGTGGCAGCTTGGAACCGACGCCTGATGGTGTTGGAGGTGGTGGTCCTGGTCCGAAGAGCATGTCTGCGGATGAACCTGTCATCTCTTGCAGTGGTCTTCTTTGGCTGGCCTGGACGGGGTCTCTCTTTGACAGTTCCAGTGGCTTGAAAACGTTCTCTCAGCCGAATGATGACGGAGTGGGACACTTGTAGTCTTCTGGCCACTTCTCGAACGCCAACTCGATCCTGCAGCCATGCAATCGCCATGGTCCGGTCAAAATCAGACAGCTTGCGTCTTGGAGGCATTTTTGTGTTATGAAGAATTATGCACGTTAGGCTGCTTTTAGGGGCATTCCAGTCAGTAAAATGCTCTGCAATGCATTGGTTTTTGCACGTGCATTTGGAATTTCAGTGCGAAACCGTTTGAAGCAGTGTTCACTCTTGCTTAAAACAAGCAATTTTGACAACAATCTGCAACTTTCAACCCCCCCCCCCCCCCTCCCCCCCTCTGCATGCCGCACGTGACAATAAGACAGCTTTCGCAAGCTTTGCGGAATACTCTGTTAACCCCTTAAACCTTTCCCAGTCGAATTCTTCGAAAAAATGCATTGCTTGTATTTTTGGCCAATTTAAAAAGAAAGGGCCTTTTTTCGGGTGGTCCTTAATTAAAGTTCGACCCTGTATATTGTACCACTGAAGGATGGAACACTCTATGTGTGCGCTCTGAGTGCAGTCTGGCACGAAAACCGGAACAACAGCCACCGTATGGAACCAAGCCCAAGACTCCGGCTTACGACCAGACATAGGGCCTACTATCACCAACACTACAGACTTCTGTCCGGGACACACAACATGTCATTGTGGGGCTCCCTGCCGACAAGACGTACAACTTACCTCTTCGCTATGCTACCCACAATCAGCAGTCGCAAATAATGCCAGTCATCTTGATTCAGCGACGTCAAGACACATAGCTATACAGACAGGCTACTACAGTTGTAAGACTGTATCTAGGCTGCTGGCAGTAAGTCTCCAGTGTTGATGGTCCTACGAGTTGCAACACGTTTTGATTAATTTTGATTGATGGGCAGGATGAAAGTTCTATTGGCCGGAGGCCCTTAAGGACAAGATTTCCTAGACTTTAGTCTGTGTAGTTCTTGGCGTTGCTGTCCCGTGTTGCAATAGGACTTAAGAGTTGTAACAAATCTTAAATAAATGTTAACGAACCCCCCCCCCCCCCCCCCCCCTCCAAAAAAAGAAGAAGTGGAAAAACGAATCACAAGACAAACACGACGCGTTTCGACCTCTTAGGTTTTCTTCAGGCAAGATACAAAACAATTAGGACAACGAAAATGAACGAGCAATCATTTATCTTCAATCACTTCAACGCAAGATAGGCGTTGAATATAGTAATGACAGCCTATATTCAGTACTCAAAGAGTTGATTATGTGAAACAGAAATAAAACGAAACACATTGAAAATAAAGAGTAAACTCGAATACACTTGTCGTTTGTGAGCAAAGAAAATGCATTCTATGCACAGTTTATATTCTCACGAGTTCAGAATAATACAAGCATAAGTGGAGATGACGTCGCGTGTGCTGACGAAAGAAAAAAAAACCCTCAATACATAAACCGTAACTTGACATACGACACTTGGTATCTATAGGATATTGGAAAGAACACAGATATGTTTGATATAATTAAGAGTTGTAGTTACACTGAAGGAGGTGTCATCTGTGCATTTCCTGGGTGAATTTTTTTTTTTTTTAATTAGCATTTTTCGTGTCACATTGAAATGTCTAGGTCAGAATTTCTTGTTTTATTGTAAAACTGTATTTGAAAAAAAAAAAATTCTTGTGTACGAGTGTTTAGGTCATCTGGACCGAATGCATTGTTACACATTCAGTTTACTTCTGTTAAATATGCGTGGAGGCCTCAGTTTCAAAGACACCATCATCATCATCATCATCCATTAAGTGTCCACAATCATCAGGTTGATTATTCTGACACTTTGGGGGGTTGTGACGACTAAAAAAAAAAAAAAAAAAAAAAGTTTAGTTTATTGGATGAGGCTGCGAGCTCTTGCCTTGAAAAGGTCAAGAGTAACCGATGTTACTGCAGCCTCTGTCAGTTCATCGTTCCATTCCCTGATTGTGCGTGGCAGGAACGAGTTCAATCTATAGTCTCTCAAGCACTGGATGCGGTTCAACTGGAGAGAGTGCAGTCTTCTTCTGCGTGAGGTTGCCGTTCTTAGTTTATCCTTTCCATCTGCATGTGCCTTTCCAAACTCCACATGTACTTGGCCGTGAATAATCTTATACATCATGGTAATCCGTGCGATTTTCCTCCGGCTCTCCAGACTTGCCCATCCTATGTCGGTTACCATTTGTTGAACACTTGCTTGTCGATGATATTTGTTATTGACAAAGCGCGCTGCTCTCCTTTGTACCGCTTCAATGTCTGTGACATGGTCATCTATGTATGGGTTCCACGCTGTACTCGCATACTCCAAGATTGGGCGTACCAAGGCTTTATATGCTGTTTCCTTGATGGTCCGAGCGCTGATCTTTAAGTTGCGTCTTAGGAAACCCAAGGTTTGATTTGCCTTCTTGATGATGTTTTTGATGTGTTGGTCCCACTTTAGGTCTTGAGCGATGGTGACCCCTAGGTACTTTGATGATTCTACATTTGACAGGATTTGGTTATGTAGATGGTAGTTTGGGACGCGGAGTTTGTCTTTTCGCTTGGAGCTGATGACTGGCAAGGTGGTACATTTGCCAGGATGGAAAATCATGTCCCAGCTCCTTTCCCATGTCTCAAGCTTTTGTAAGTCCTGCTGTAGTTCTTCCTGATCCTGGCTTGATTCTATTAGCCTATAGACAGCTGTGTCGTCCGCGAGGAGACGTGTCTGTGAAGTGAGGTTTTCGGGCAGATCATTTATGTAGACTAAGAAGAGACTCGGTCTTAGAACGGAGCCCTGAGGTACACCCGACTTGACACTGACAAAGTCCGATCTGGTTCCATCAACCACAACTGCCTGTCTACGGTTTTGCAGGAATTCACCAATACATCTGTTGATAAGGCCTCGGACCCCATACTGATGTAGTTTATGGAGGAGGAGTGAGTGGTTAACCTTATCAAAGGCCTTCGCAAAGTCCATGATGGCGATATCTGTTTGGCCACATTTTTCCATTGTCTCTGAAAGTTCTTCCACCAGTTCTAATAGCTGAGTCTCGCAGGATCTTCCTCTGCGGAATCCGTGTTGGTGTGGGGACAGTATGTTGTTGCTCTCTAGATGGTTTGTTAGAGCGCTGACAATGATGTGCTCCATGATTTCGCACAGGGTACACTTGTCAGAGAGACTGGTCTGTAGTTAGCCGGGTCGTAGTGTTCTCCTTTTTTGAAAACAGGGGCAACATTTGCTGTTCTCCAGTCTTCCGGTACATCTCCGTTGTTGATGGAGGATTGAAAAATGCGAGTCAGTATGGGAGTGATTTCTGGTGCCAGTTCCTTCAATACCTTTGGCGATATCTCGTCCGGTCCACAAGCTTTGTACGGATTCAGATCCTGGAGTAGCTTTTGGACACCGTTTTCTGAGATCTGGATACTGGTCAGCTCTGAGTAATCTGCCTGCTTCATCTGGCATTTCTCTTGAAACTCCTCCCTCGAGTAGATTTTTCCTTCAGTGAACACAGATTAAAATTGTTTATTCAGAGTTTCCGCTTGGTCCTTAGGCTCCGAGATCAATCTGCCATTCACTTTGAGAGGAGATACACCCACTTTTGCAGTCCTCTGGTGCTTAATGTAGGTCCAGAACCTTTTAAGCGAAGGAGGCTCGTCCGGGGAAGTCTCGGTGATGGAGTCATTGATGTAAGTCCAGTATGCTCGTCTGAGTTTGCGCTGGATTATTCTTCGCAGTCTCTGGCATTCATCTTTGAGTTCCTGCGTGCCTTTCTTCTTCATCATCTTGTAGATTTTTGTTCTTCAGTTGATCAGGGTTTTGATTTCTGGAGTAACCCAGGGTTTGCTGTGCTTTGGACGGGCCTGTTTAGTTGGAACATGTTTATCCATTGCGTCAGTGTAGGCTGACTTGAACTCGGTCCAAAGTTCCTGTGTTGAGAGATTTCCACCTTTATCTAGCCTGCTGTTTAGTTCGTTCATGGTTTTCCTAATTCCGTCCCAGTTTGCTTTGTTGTACAGGTGGATCTTCCTCGGGTTTTGTTTTGACTTCTGCACATGTACATTGTACTCGCAGTACACTATTTCATGGTCTGATACCCCATTACCACTTCAGCTCGGGGACCAGGCTTGGAACGTTCGTGAGAACAAGGTCGAGTGTGTTATCAAGTCTGGTAGGTTCTGTAACTATCTGCTCCAGACCATGATTCCTTATCGTCTCAAGGAACTCCTTGTGGATTTCTACATAGTTAAACTTGCTCTTCAGAGTGGTTATTGTCTCCCAGTCCCATCCCGGAAGGTTAAAGTATCCACCGATCAACACCTGGGCGTTTGAGATGGTTGAAAATCGATCTAGGGACTCTCTGAACCCTCTCATTCCAGCTAGGTCTTTGGTGTTAGGTCTATAAAAGGCACACAGGTATAAAGTCTTTTTACCGGTCAGCTTAAGGGCAGCCCACACAATCTCACAGTCAGTTTTGAGTTCTGGTACTGGGTAACTTTTGAGGTCCGAACGGATGGCAATGAGAACTCCACCACCATCTCGATCTCTGTCTGTCCTGTACAGTTTATATGGTCCTGGAATGGCTTCACTATCTGCAATGCTCTTGTCCAGCATGGTTTCGGTACCAAATATTATATCCGGCCTCATGCTGTCGATGACATTTTGCATTGCTGGTTTCTTAGCTACTGCCGACTGAAGATTCACATTTAGTATTCTAAGGGGTCTGTTTTTCCACTTATTTTGTTGGCTTGCTCTTGAAGGAGTAGAAGAGTGATGGGGTTTGAAGTTTTGTTCCGTTGGGGTTTCACAGGAGGAGTCAAGGTAGTGTACTGACCTGCCCGATTCAGAGTCTGAAGCCCAGTCGTTGATATGCAGATTGAACACGATGACACTATTTGGATTCCCACACAGAGCGCAGAACCATGGGCTATCTGTCACATTTAGGTTCTCATACATATCATCTGTAATACTCTGGCATCGGGCATGGAACCAATGCCCACAAGTCTCGCACTCCACTCCCTTGACACTGAAAGCAGAAAGCAAAACAAAACAAAAGGAGAGAAAAGAGAGAATGAAAACTTCCAGGCGACGGTCATCTTTACTAATTCTAATATCAAACGGCAAAACCCAGTAGTCTATGCTTTTCATAGGCCTGTGGAAGCCTTTGACCCCTCGGCAAAGGTGAAGGTCACATAGATCCACCATTGGAAACTGTTGAAGTGGAACGGCAGACGATCGCACCACTTGGCCTGCATTGCCAATTGGGAGAGTATATCGCCATTAAGTTCCCTGGCAGACACTGGCAAAACCTTTCAGTGACGCGTGAGTATGTCACAACCGAGAGAAAGATAGTTCAACTTTATCAGACGGCGTGATTTGAATGGACTGTAATACCATATGTATGACATTAGTTTTGTACTTTTCACGACTGTATAATATATAAATGCATGTTAGCTGACCTGATTTTTCGGGATCTGTCAATGTAATTTAGTATTGTAAGCATTGTGGTCCGTCCTTCTTGAAACTGAAACAATACTGTTGCTATGCGACAGCCAGTTCTGTTGTACAGGCATCTAATGTACAGTTTGTCATATGTTTGGCTGAGCAATAGACTATACTACCAGAACAATGGATACGCATGTGAAGTTCAGGGAATTCAAGACTTCAGTGTTAATTGAGCATTGGGGGGTCCAGAGTCCAGAACCATATATCATTTCAGGACGAAATTCTACTGACTAGACATAGTGTTTTTCCCAAAATCGGCAGCAGAGCCTTGTTAAAGTTGTTTCAACAGGTTTTGACAAGAACTTGAAAGTAATTGAAAGGAGTCTTATTTGTCAGGAAAAGCAAAGGATTACAGAGTGAAAAAAATACTGGACTCTTTCAGGTTGTACACAGGTCAGATAAATTTGATTTGCTTGAGTTTAATATCCGAAAAAATAGTTCTTACTGTATGAACATATTCTATCAATTGGCAAAAAAAAAGAAAAAAAAGTTGCTGCTCACGCTCCCACTGTCAGTATAACTTGGGTTAAAAATACTCTAGACCAAGTGTAATATTCTTTATAGTGATTATGGAAGAAGGAGAGCACAGTCAAACAGAAGAAGACTCCTTAAATTCAGTCATAGTTATTAGATGGAACGACATTTGGGAAATACAAGTCTTTAGGGCTAGTAAATGAGTAAATTCTGACCTTTCACTTCATGATGGAAGATGTCATTAGTCATGCAGGGCTCCAGCTGGCTGTTGTTTGTAAGCAGTCATGTGACCCATAATGTTTCAAAAGGACATCAGTTGTACATACTTTCAGTCATGTATCCAATATTGCTGTATTGCCATGTAAATTTGGTGCATAGATTCGTATACTATCATGTATATATGATCATGTTCTTTATTTTTAGCTTTTATTGTGTAAAATCCACTATGGCCAGGGCTATTTATGTTTGGAATGTCAAGAATGATAAATTATAGTTTCTGTCTGGATTTGACACTGCCTTGGAAAACCCTGTGTAAATGGTTTGCAAGCTGAGACAGTAAACTTTGATCTAAGTTTTGTAATGCTAAATTTTGTATGGTTGTCTCAAATGATTGGTATTTTTCAATTTTGGTGGTTGGCTAATTGACAAAGCATAATTTTAATGGGTATTTTAATGACATGCAAAATGTGTGTCAGGAGCCTTGGTCATGGTATAAATTTTTGAAAGAATCTAAAGATTACCACCTTCATTCAAATAGACCAATGCACTGTCTCAAGATTGCTTTAGAATAGCAACAGCAGGTGGTTGAAGGTCTGTGGTAGAGAGAGGAGAAGGGGGGGGGGGGGGGGGGGAGGGCATATTACAGGAGACTGCAGTTCAGTACTGTTTATTCACAGGGTGGCCAGAATAAGGGAAAAACAAACTGTTGTTTCGTGAAGTTGAATAGTCATCACATAGAACTGGAAACCAGTATTAGGGAAAGAGAAGATTAACTTATGCCCAGATGATAAAAAGTAACTTTTACATTGGCATATTAATCTGTGTATAGTGTGTATGTGTGTGTGTGTGTGTGTGTGTGTGTGTGTGTGTGTGTGTAAATTGGTGCATGAAGTGGTTAAATGTCTCTTTTGAACAGCTGTTCCAAATAAATAATCATATACACACATACTCACATACATGTGCGCTCACAGTGTCACACATAGTATACACACTCGCACACACACACACACACACACACACACACACACACACACACACACACACACACACACACACATATGCTGACACACACACACACACACACACACACACACACACACACACACACACACACACACACTGACACATTGACTCTCACACACATGTGCACACACACACACACACACACACACACACACACACACACACACACACACACTCACACTCACACACACAACTATAGTAGTAGCGCAGACATAGGTAGGTACTCAAGACCTGAGCAGCTCAACAAATTATGGCAAAGCTTCTGCCAAGCTGTGTCCACCATACTCTTGTCTTACATCCTTTTATCTTATTTATGAATTTATTCATTCATCCAGTGTAAATCTGGGCACTGTGGTCTCATAGCTTTGCAGATGTGATGTAGAATATATGGACTAGTCAGTGTGCAGTGACACCTCCTTGTGGAGGTCCTGACAATGTGTAGTCAACAACAGCTTGTAAAAGACAACAGACTACGTACTAAAAGTCATGTATGTATGTTGGTTTTTTATGTAAGATAAAAAAAATGTTTGTTCTTTGACATCTTTCTCATACGTTTAAGTTAAAGTTTAACATTATCATGCTTGTGTCTGTGATCAGTCCACCATGCCACCCACAGTCCATTTCATCCGTGATGAAGCAACTTGCTTAAAATTGACTGGCATTATTGTGCTGATCTACTACTGCATCATGGACATCATAATGGTGAATACCCTCATAAGCACAGACCTTACACAGTCTTCCAAGGTAGCAGACAGCAACGAACTCTTCACTCCGTTTAAGTATGTATTGTGTTTTTCTGTGTTCAGTTGTATATTTTATATATTGTCTTTTACTGTGTTCAGTTGTATATATGTATGTGTGTGTGTGTGTGTGTGTGTGTGTGTGTGTGTGTGTGTGTGTGTGTGTGTGTGTGTGTGTGTGTGTGTGTGTGACCTGGTTGTTCACCGATTCTAGACATTTTAAAACAAACACTGTATAAGTGTTGTATATTCAAGTAATATGGATTTTTTTGTATGGGTGTGTGTATGTGTGCAATTGTTCTGCATCCAAAAACAGCCAAGGGGGTTGGAAAGGGGTGGTGGTGGGTTGGCGGAGATGAGGACTGGGTGTGGGGAGCATTACATTGTTGTTTCTTTTATCTTTTTCTTTCTTTGGGTTTGTTTTGCATGGTTCATGTTTTTCTTGTTGTTTTGAAAATGTTGCAGCCGGAATAAATTTCTGCAGGCAGTTGCCAGTTTGAAGATAATGCCACCATTTGTAGGTAGAAATCCTACTGTAAAGCTCTGCACATACACTCAGTGTGCATCACATGTGTGCACGAACACACATGTACATACACGCACACACACGCACACACACACACACACACACACACACACACACACACACACACACACACACACACACACACACACACACACACACAGAGAGGCCACGTTACACCTTAACACACCCACATGCGTGCACAAGTGCTAATACTGAGTCTTTCTCTGTTTGTAAATTTGTGAGTCACAGTTTTTAGGCAATGGCAACACCACCACAAACCCCACTCCATCTCTCCGCCCGTCCCCAGATTGCATGATTTATATTAATTATTAAAACAAAAATTGATGTCAGTTCTCTTTTAATTTGTGACAGATCTGAAAAAAAAAAAATTAAAAAAGAGTTAGTTTCATACCTTATGCTGAGTGAATGAACATTTACCAAACATCAGTGTTATTTCCTATGTATTATTTACAACTGAAAAAAATGTGGTAAATCCAGTGGACTTAAAGCAGTAGCACATCTCAGAATGCTGAATATATTTTGCCCTCACTGGTTGATTTAAGAACTCAGATATATGGTACACTGAGTGTGCGATGGGTTCAGTCGTCCTTTAGTGTAGTTCTGCACTACTTTTAATTTTGTAGATTCAAACCAGCAGAAGGCTGTTAGTTGGTTACTGCATTTTACTGGGTTTTTTTGTTTGTTTTCTTTGCCAAAGGACTAGCAGAATTGAATGCATCCCAGCTCAGAACTGGGCCTCAAATATAAAATGCATGAAAAAAGAAAAGAGGATGAGAAGGGGGGAATCCTTCTACTCATTCTGTTTGCTAGCTCAACACATAGCATTGCATCTTTGCTGTTGAAGAAGCAGTAACCCTAGGTGTCTAAAGTATGTCTGACAGGTTAGTCGAGTGCCCAAGGATGTTCTGAAGAAAGAAGATGAATGTTGCCAGGGTAGTGGTCAACATGCAATTTGACACAGCTTTTGTAGGTAACAAAGTCTGCGCTTGACAGGAATTAGAATGTTGCTGATCCCATTATCTCATATTGTTATGCTGATCTGTCTTTCTGATGAATGTCTTCTTTCTTCTCCTTATTCCTGATTAATGCAACTTGAAAATTAAAAAAATTAAAAAAAAAAAAGGGGCAGGGAAAAAAATGCTTTGTTGTTGGTTTCTGTCTTCAGCCATCTGTCGGTGAAAGCACTGATGAGTGACCACACAACGCAGTACATCATTGGCCCTTCTGCCGAGTACTTTGATGCCTTAACGCATTTCAGCACTGTCTTTTCCTTCATCTCCCCAACATGATCTCCTTCCTCCATCTCTTTCTGGCCTCTGTTTGTTGCCGTTTGATTTCTTCTGAGGAACTACAGACTCGTCGACTGGGAGTACTGCTGTTTCAGTTTCGAAGCTGGTTAGACTCATTGGATGGGGTGGTTTACCGCAGTCATTCCCATACAAAAGGTTAGTTTCAGACTTTAATAGTTTTGTATGCGTGTGTGTGTGTGTGCATGTATGTGTGTGTGTGTGTGTGTGTGTGTGTGTGTGTGTGTGTGTGTGTGTGTGTTTATGTGTGTGTGTGTGTGTGTGTGTGTGTGTGTGCGTGTGTGTGTGTGTGTGTGTGTGTGTACTGGAAGGGCTGAACGACTTTAACCCTCTTGTATTCATAACGGGCGCAGACGGGAGCGCTGAGACAGTGCGCTAGATTTCGTAACGGGCGCAGACGGGAGCTGCCCGCCGCCTGTGTATGGTACTTTTCCATCACGTGCTGACTCCGTGAAAATACTCGGAGAGCCACTAAAAGTTGTTGGGGATTTCCCACTATAGCCCAGGTGGCAGCACTATTTTTGGATGCTCGCACCACTTCCATTCACTAAGAAAGAGGAGAAACTGCAAGCGAAGAGTTGTGCGTGAGACTGACCGATTTTCACAATGGTGTCGTCTGCTAACAACAGCGAGTTTGGTGATATTCCTGAGTATTCAGCGGAGGAGTGGGATCAAATTATGCAAGAAGTAGAGAAGTATGAAAATGGAGAGTTAGGAGAAGAGAATTATGTTGAAATCGGCACCAATGAAGGAGAGGAAAATGGTGAAAGCGACCCTCAGTACAACGTGCTACTCGCCGTTCTGCAAAACAATGGCGACCGGCTACACATCCTGCCCATGTGGTTGCATTCCAACAGCCGACAGGCCCAGCGCACACACTGCCGAACACTGCCACCGCACTAGATTATTTCTTTTTTCTACCTCTCACATTTTTCCAACTAGTAGCAGAAGAAACTAACAGATACGCTCAACAAAGACAAGCAGCTAAGGGCACACCTGACCCCCTCTGGTTCGACACAACACCTGACGAAATGCGGGGCTGTCTCTGTACTGATTATTCCGTATGACAACTAAGGGATGACGCGTAGAAACGTCATATATGTGTTCTTTCTGCCAGGTGCCTCTATACTTTCATAAGAATGACTGTTTCCATGACTACCATGCGCAGAAAGTGGCTCAACAGTAGGGCAGTTTGCTAGTCTCTCTGTGTGTACGTGTATATATGCTTACCTGTAGTTTATGGTGACAGTGCTTTGATGACACTTGGCAGTGACACTCTACTCAATTTCCTCACAGCTATACATTGTGTAAATACATATGGACATGTATACGGTGCTTAGAACAGTGACAGAAAAACAATGAGGAACTGTGCTTGAATCTACAGTAACTGTTCAGTAGTGACAATTGACACTAGTTGTGTGTGACATTCTGTGGATTACCTGTGGGGACTGAACAGGCGGACAGAAGACAGATCATCTCACTTAGGCCGCAGCTTTCATTTTACAACACTAACATGCATGTGCATGGGATAACTGCATGTTGGTGTGCTGTATTAGAACTGTCACCATCGCATGTAACACATTAGGTGACATTTTGGTGACAGTGACACGACCTTTCACCTCGAGACACACAAAATCTTGCTCACAGTATAGAATAAAGCCTTGTGATCATACATGCGGAATTTCGTAGCTCTAGAGGTTTATTCTTGGTTGTGGTGAAGCATGAACCATACATACCCATTTTAAGGCTAAATTCACCAAAAAAATCTGAAAACTAGGTGGAATTTGGCCTCAGAGAATCTGAATACAAGAGGGTTAAACCAAATTTGCTATGGTGGATACTTTATTATATCACAGGCAAACAGATTTGGACAGAGAAAATGCACTCATTTGAATTGAAGGAAAGTTTTATCCACAATGCTCTAGGTATACACAAAACAAATTGAAAACAAAAAGTAATAGTAAAAGGAAATATGAGGAATAAGATGACTGTATCTCCTCACCAGTAGAGGCATGGAAAATTATTCAACTGTGTAGCAGTTTTCAATTGTTTAGTTGATCTGGATGTTTTTGTCTCGAGTGTAATGACTTATCTTCTCCAAGTTTCACCTGTCTCTCTTTCAGTTATACACAGGGTTGCACATCCACGTCGGACATCGGACATAGACCGATTGCACATGCAAAATGTCCGATATAACTGGCAGTGAAGAGGACAAATGTCCCATTACTTTGCCGAAAACGTGGTCACTGTCCGATAGCTTTCCGATGCTCACGGACATGGCACCGGCCGTTTATATCAAGCCCGCATAATTATTTGAGTCCGACCGTCGTACAGAACTCCAGTCTGTAACTTTAGTGTAAGCCCACTGCCCAGTGAATCACTAGGCCTATTACTAGTCCCGTGTGCCACTGGCACTAAGCTTAGTGGCGAGCCGTGGCGGTCTATTTTTAGCTCGTTGGCTTGCAACTCTGCCTCCCTGACCGGCAGAGGCTGAGCCAGCGAGGTTCACGGCTCGCAGCTGAGAGCTCGCAGCCAGCTTGTGTCAGGGTTATTTTTAGCGTAAAGCGGCTAAAGAGCGATAAGCCCTATTGTACTTGTTACGTGTTGTAGGCCATGTAGGCACATGTTGCTGAAGCGGAGACTGGAAAGGAATCCTTGCTCCACGACGAGGGTGCAAATGGAAGGACCAAGTGATGTCAAGGGGGAATCAGAATGGGTGTTCAGGGTGACAGAAAAGTGGGGAGAGAAAAGGAAAAGAATGCTCTTCAAACAAAAAGACGACTCCAAATGAATCAATATTGTACTTGAATACTAGCATTTGCAATGAATAGTGATTTAGGAAAGACACTGCCTCTGTGTGTGTGACTGTGTGTGTGTGTGGACTAGTAATAGTATGTTTACCAAACATGGCTTCCCACTCTAGGAATATAGTCAGCTTTTGTAATACCATTAAATTTTTGTGTGCATAAAACTTAATATACATTCAATCTGGCTTGCATTCAAAATGTCCGATTGATTTTGTTATGAAGAGGACAAATGTCCTATTACTTCAGGGTGGTCCAGGACATTTGTCCTATAGATACTGCTAAGGATGTACAACCCTGTATACATGTATAACATTTTCATCAGTTTGTGTTTTGTTTGTCTTCTCTGCTGCAGGTGTTTTTGAGTCGGCACGATCAACGCTGGGATACTATGTGGACATCATGTCTGACTTGTTGGGAGGTGTTTTTCTCATGTTTGGTGTTCTGTTTTACCTCTTCAAGCGATTCGATCCTGCTAGGCAGAGCCAGTTGCCGTGGAAACATGGCGAAGCTGGCACCGTTGGTAAGGATAAATCCCTTCTTCATGATGTTGCCAGTGAATATATGTGTACATGTTTAGATAATGATTTAGGTCCATGGTTGATAACAAAAATAGCAATGATAATCACTTGTAAAGTGCAATATCTCCAGTTGTAAATGAAGCTCTTTCATGAAGAAGGAAAGAAAATCCAAGAGAGAAAAAAAAAAGTGTAATAATATAACACAAATCCAGGTTTCTGCAGTTTGCTATGCACAAGGGCTGAAGGATGAATGTGTGCAGGCTGCAAAAGTCACTCGCAATAACCACAGATGGTGAGATGTATGCACATGCTCAGTGACAAAAGAGTGAAACAAAATGGCGCATGAGTGAAATGGATGTGACTGGAAATGAAAATGACATTTCATTTGTATTGATGAGACACGCAGCTGTGTCCCATTATGTAATTATGACCAGGTGTTGTACATCTCAGCCTAAAGTTATAACAAGAAAGGCTCAATTATGAATGGCAATTTATGATTGTGAACCAATTATGTTTCATTTCACTCTGTGCTGAGATTTGGTGAACTGCCAACAGCATTGACAGAAGGTGTCCTTCAGTTTAAAAAGTATGTTTGTGTGTGTGTGTGTGTGTGTGTGTGTGTGTGTGTGTGTGTGTGTGTGTGTGTGTGTGTGTGTGATGTTGATGTCATTTGTTTTTGGTTTTGCTTCGTTATTATTTTAATGGCATTATACCATTTTTGTGACATGGTTCATATGTTCAGCAACAGCAGTAGACACTGTTCGACAACATTTTTTCTCTTCTTAGCTTAGATCAGGTGCAATATGTGCCATGCATTTTTAATCATATGTCAGCAGTAACACAGCATCCTGCCCCCCCTCCCCGGCAAAATTCTTGCTTAAAAAAAAACAAGTTCTTCTATGTTGACTTTTCACAGTAAGGAATGTGCAATAATTTTTTTTTATCAAATTTTAAGAAAGTAAAGTTGTGTGTAAGTATGGGCCGATGGTAACTAATGACAAGTAATATTTTGGGGTGAAAAACCTCGCAACATGTGCATCGAATCGAAGCAAATACCACTGATGACTTGCATGATGCACAGATTCTATGAAATCACCATAACTTAAGAAAAGTGATTAATCATCTGCATCTATGTGATCAGTTACAGAAAATAAATCATGATGTCTGGAATTTGGTTGATTGTTTTATTCCACGTATTGAATGCAGTGGCAGGCTGAGAGTGATCGTCCAATAGGAAACTTCGACCAACTCCAATTAAGTGAAGGAGTCCTAAGTTTTTTTTGCTAGTAGTGCAACTTATGCCAGGTGTACTGCCCGTGAACTGGATTGTGAAATGTATATCATGGTGGACTTAATGAATTGTGTGTGGCAGTGTTTAGATTGCTTCCAGTATATGTCAGTACAGAGAAGAAATGTGCTTTAATGGGCACATCAGTGTCACCTGATGGAAATTTAGGAAAATTCAGTTTCAGTTTCGGAACAAGCATGCATCTTCAGTATTGAGAAACCACAGATATAACCACATAATGTGCAGATGTAGACCTACAGTAAATGTGTGTTTTAGCAGTTTTAGATTATTTTTTGGAATCAAATGTGTCTTTTTAGTCAAATTTAACGAATGGAATATCCTGTTGGATTGACAGAGGCTGGGATGTCATTGACCAGATTGTGTGTGGCAGTGGATACCAAAGTACCTGGTGACTTTTTTTTTACAGACTTGCATGTATTTATAAACAAAGTAGGAGGAGGCATCAGTTGGCTATTACAAAAGTTAAATGTAGATTTTATTGTTTAAAGAAAGAGGGAGTTTCAAATTTGGAAAAGAAAATACTGGCTTGCAAAGTCGCACTGATTTTCCACAGGCAGAAAAATAGGAAGATGTGGAAAATTTGCAGGTTTTTTAGAGGCAGGTTTCTGTAGTGATATTTCTTTTTATATGTGTACTAAACCTTGTGCATTGTTGCTGCCAGAGCTATTCCTCTTCATTTAACATTGCTTTCATGTATTACCTCATGTCCCTTTCACATATGTGTATCAAAATAATGTATGTGCACATACATGTTTGCTCATAAAATTCAGTACTGTCAAAATTATGCACTGGTAGTATATATTCATGTGTTAGTGCACAGTGGCACAGATGTACTTCATGGCATGTGCATTTCTCGAATCAGGCTTGAAAATGTTCAGGGAAAACAAAATTTGAGGAGCAGAAAGAACTCCCACTCAACTTTGGTGAGTGTGCAACAAAGTTGTCACATCTCTTGCAAGACCACCATCTAATGAGTTTTCAGAACTTATCAGCAGTACTTTCTGTCATCAAACCACAGGGTTTTCACAATAAAAGATTTGAGAATACTGAGATGCAAGAGGAGATTTCTCCTGAAACAATAACCAGTGAATGTTAAATCAAAGTGGAAAAAGTTGTCTACCGTACGTACATATGATGAAAAATTGAAAGTGATGAAAATTACATTCCCTGAATGATAGTGAATCATATATCATTGCTAAAATCTATCATAAGAAGACATACATATTGCCTGTCTGTTTTTTCATTTGTAAGATTTTTTTTTCTTCTGGAAAACATTTTAGTGGTGTTCTGTTTCTTTTTCTCAATGTTCCTTTACTTGAACTTTCTTTGTGTTACTTTCTTTTTTCATAAGAAAAAGCTCACTTAATTATAATCAAATGAATATTTCCTACTATCATGTTTCAAGTGAAAAGGGTATGTAAATGTGTGTGTGTGTGTGTGTGTGTGTGTGTGTGAGAGAGAGAGAGAGAGAGAGAGAGAGAGAGAGAGAGAGAGAAACCAGTAAATACAATGTATGGAACATCTGTATTCCAGAAACGATTTTTTTGGTAAGTTTTAGTCAAATGTGGGGCCACAAAATCCTTCCCTTCCGAGCTGAAAATATATTTCAGCCATACATTTATGCGGCTTTTTTCATTCAGGTGAAATAGTGACAGTTTTAAAGTATACGCAAGATATAGGTAATCTGCTTCAGATTCATATACACCAAACTGCATTCAGTGAAAGTTACAGCATAAAAAGATGTATAATAGCATCAAGGACATCATGTTTTTTTGTGACGTAGAGTTTCATTTTGCTCATATTGTACAGCAGATTTTTAGCTCTCTGTTTGTTAATTGTTTTGTTTTAAACTTCTGTTTTAATCGTACTTTATTGCTTAATGAGAAATTGTTATATTTCAGTGTTAGATGATTTTAAATCTTATGAAAGTTGCTTTTTTGTACCTGCCACTGTAAAATTGTTGTGGCAGGGACTGGCTGGTTACATTTTTCAATCACCTGTGAAAGGCAAAAATACTTCCAGTTTCTGCCATGATGATAATGATGAAGAAGATGAAAGACTTAGTAAATTTGTTATGATAAACTGTTTCTGATGTTGAGAATGTGGGTAGTGAAATGAATGACAGTAATAATGATGATGACAATGCAGTGACCAATGGGGCAGGCAGTCAGACGACGACCTACAGCAAGAAATTGCTGTTCTGGAAGTGCTTGTGTTGGGGCATAGCCATGGCTTTTGCTGGCAAATTCTGGGACAATGTTGTTGCTGACTTCAAAGGCATCTTTCAAACACCGTTGAGTGATCCGGCTATGTCGGTAAGTGAGGGTTCTGATAGTCTGAATAGATGTGTGTTTGTGTGTGTGTGTTTGTGCTTGTGTTTTTGTGTGTGTGTGTGTGTGTGTGTGTGTGTGTGTGTGTGTGCATGCGCATATGTATATATGCATTCGTGTGTGTCTGAGTATGCGAACTGTTACAAAAAGGTAATTCCAGCTGGATGCACTGTGGAGCAAAATGGTTGAGTGTTCAGTTTAGGTAAAGTGCTGCACCACGTGTATGGGCGTGTTTTTGCATGCTTCTGCAATCTTTTGAACCCTTTTACATTTTACCCTGTCTCAGCCTGGGGACAGGAAATCCATGGTGTGTGCTTATATGTGGCTCAGGCCTGTTGGGGTCTCTGACACATGAAATTCCCAACTTTTCCGCCACAGGTCAAACGAGTGTGTCATTGAAACCAACCAAAATGTACATTAATACTGATTTTCCCCTGTATGCATTACAACATCGAGCAGTATGTCAAGTAAAAGCACTTTTGTTCGATCCATCAAAGTTGATAAAAGCTGAACTTTCCTGGATATTTTAGATCCATCTGAATTGATGAACAACTTCCGCTTGAGAACTGTTGTCTTCTGAAAACCAGTTAGAGTAATCAAAATAGCCTATGCAGTCTGTGAGTGGATCACAAGATGACGTGATTTGGCCAAACACAAGAAGCATGGCAAAGAAAACATTTTGCTTTTCATAATCTAAATCAACAGCTCATCAGTGGCATGTGGGTCCAACAAGCAAAGTAGGAGTCAAGCAGTCTATGTAACATGTCTGGCTTGGACCATTAAAATGGCTGTTGTACATGGACAGATGAATGAGTTGAGCATGGTGCAAGAGAGGCAGCCTACATGAGTTTAAAGGTGGCTGGAATATGGTCAAACAATGAAATGCTTTGGCACTGATGGAAAGGGCTCCTGTAGTAGAAATTTTGATGGAATACGTCTCAGATGGTAATCGATGAGGACATCCCCATGCCAAACCATGTATTCGTAAATGATGACAATCTGTTCTGGAGTAGACATGAATATGTGACCTGTTAATACAAGGATGTCATCCATGGTGACAGTCTGTACTGAAGATTTTGTATGGCAATATCAGCAAAAAATTTTGCCCAGTGACATTTTATGTTGGGGTGACTTTTTGTATCACAATTGTTGTCATCCTTTTTTGTCTTTTTTCCACTCGGGTCAGCTTAGGCCGCAGCATGGTAGATGCAAGGAATAGATGTTGGACTAAAGGCTTTATAAATCAGACGATTAGTCAGTCTGTGGATTCCCAGACACTTGTACACAACAGGTGTGACTGATAGGCTGTGTAGCAAACGTATGACGTTGCATGTGTGGTCTTGTTCAAATGTGAGATGTATGTGTTCAGCTCAACATATACACACACAAGTGCATTAAAAAGCATAAGTAAAAACACATTGATTGTGGATCACTTTAGTCACCTGCAGCTCCACATAACACAGCTGTGTACAGGACAGGATATATTCCCAAAGTTGATTATCAGCCATTCATCAGTTCCAATTTTTATGGAAGAGAGGATGATATAAGCCTAATGTTGACTGTCAACTATTGACTGCTACATACAAAAAGCACACATGCATTGACTGTCCACTATTGACTGCTCCATACAAAAAAGCACACATTCACTGTCAAGCATTGTACAAGTGGTGTGTGTGTACACAAGCAGTGTAGTTTGAAAGCAGCCATTCATTGACAAGCTTGCTGTTCATATGGGAGTGGAGTGTGTATGTATGCAAGTATTGCCGATTGAAAGCACTCTCTCTGTGATAAGCACTGTTTCCATTTTTGATGTGAACACATGCAGGCACAGCGACTTATAGTCAGCTATTCCATGGCGAGTGTTGCACCCATGTGGGTGTGTGTATGTGTGCAGTTGCCATAGTTTGACTGCAGTCATTCACTGACAGGTATAGTGCTCATATGTGTATGCATATTTGGATGTATGGCGTTTTTGTCATTTGACTAGTCATTCACTGACAAACATTGTGCTCATGTACATGCAGTCTCTGCAGTCTGACAGCAGTCATTCACTGACAAGCATTGTGTTTGTGTGGATGTATATGTGTGCAAGTGCTTTAGTTTGATTTCAGTCATTCACTGACAAGCATTGTGTTTGTGTGGATGTATATGTGTACAAGTGCTTTAGTTTGATTTCAGTCATTCATTGACAAGCATTGTGTTTGTGTGGGTGTATGTGTGTACAAGTGCTTTAGTTTGATTTCAGTTATTCATTGACAAGCATTGAGTTCATATGAATTTATGTATGCATACAGGGTGTTGACTGCAGTCGTTTACTGACAAGCTCTGTAATCATAGGGTGTACCTTATATGTGCAGGCGTTGCAGTTTGATTGCAGTCATTCCTTCACAAATATTGTCTTCATGTGGGTCTGGCGGCTGGTGGAAGGTCAGGCGCTGCTACAGTACGTTCTCCTGGCCGTCTACCTTGACAAAGTTTGGGTCAGTTCTGATTATTTACCATGGTTTTTTTTACTCGATCTCAGCAATTTGATTTAAAGGCTTCAACATAGCACCTACAGAATTCCACATTTTATGTAATGTTGAGATTAGGGAGGTACATTTTCCAAATGTTAGCATTAGGCATTTAATTTGCATTATGTTGACATCAGATGAATTTGCCTCGTTATATATTATATACTAGGTAGTGTCATTTTGACTAATATGAACAGAACAACAGACTGTGTATCTCAGTCTGTTGTTCTGCCTTACTCTGTGTGTCATCTTCTGAACAATCACACATGCAATCACAACACACACACACACACGCGCGTTTTTGTCCACTCGCACACACACACATACGAACACGTGCGCGTACGTTCGCTTGCTCTTACCCACACACATACACATGCGTGCATGTGCACGTCCACACCGACACACGTGCACACACACACGCATACACATAAGCGCTCAAATGCACACACACACACACACACACGCACATGCGCACACGCCCACATGCAAGGACACACACACATACACACAGATATGTACACACATAGCCTATACTCAGATACGTGTGCTCACACAAACCAACAAATTACACACACACACACACACACACACACACACACACACACACACACACACATATGTACACGCACTTCTGCACACGCACACACGCACGTGCACATACACGCAGGCACACACACACACACACACACGCACGCACGCACGAACGCACGCTGTGTCTGTCTCTGGTTTGTGGTGGCCAAGGCTGTCACTATATAAAAAGTGTCGGAGCAAGAGTTGGTGTGCTTGTGGGAGATGTACTAGTCTCAAGAAAAACATGTCAGTTGCAAACACAAGTAACTTTAGAACATCTGAGATGCTATCATTTCAGTAAAACACTCCAGTAAAACAGACAAGTTTGAATATTTCTTTTTTTTTACTTTAGTGGTGTTATATGTTCACAGAGCTGGGATAGGATCAAGGGTAGTGTGGTATAGGAAGAGTAGAGTGTTGTAGTGGTTTAAAAGCTGTATTGGCAGTCTCCCCTTGTGGCAGCATTATCCATCCTGTGTAAACAGGTATTAAATTATTATTGTCTATTGCAAAAGTGTTGCATATGAGTGTAAAGTGATCAGATACCTCAAGAACAGAAAAAAAAGACTTTCATGTGTGCTTTTCCTTTCAGGAATTTCTGAACTTTGTACAGTACTTGGCTGGTACCATCATCTTCTCCTTGTACATTGCCAGCATTTTGTATGGCAAATATGTAAGTCCCCATGTCTCTCCGTCAGTCAGTCTCTCTCTCTGTTCGTTTGTCTCTTGGCCCCCTCCACTAACCTTCCATCTCACTGATTTTGTTTCCTTTCTCCACCACCCCCCTCTCTTTTCCCTGTTCCCTAGTCTTTGTCTCTTCTTGTTTTAAACACCGACTCTCTTTCTTTCCTTCTTTTCTTGAGCCTTGTCTCTGTCTACCCCTTTGTTGTTGTATCTGATACCCTAATTATACAGGATTACACTTTCCATGCGAGTTTGTGTTCATTTGTTAGTATGAATGACATGTATGTATGATGAGAAGAACCTCTGACCTCCGTAAGTCTTCATCCTTTTGAATTAACTTGCTGAGCATTGTCAGTTTTCTTCCACAAATGGCCCATTTGTATGGGTTGATTACAAAAAAATAAAAGAAGTTATTCAAAGTCAGATAAAAGGTTTTCAGAACTATTTAGTAAAGAAATGAGTCAGCTGAGGAGAAAATATTTCACTTCGTACTTTCATTGTTTAAAACCCAATGTCAGACACCATTTGTTATGCTCGATGGATGAAACACATTGAACATGCAGTGGGTCATGTAACAAACATTTTCACTGCTTCCAGGCCAGAAAAACACTGCATTCATTGGTCCATTTGACAGGGGAAGGTCAGAGATGTCTCTGTCTTTGTCTCCCTCTTTGTGTGCATTATGTGTGTGTGTGTTTGTGTGCTTAATAAAAGGTAGAAAACAAATGCTATGTTAATAGCCACTAGAGAGTGTCTGTTCACGGATTTGTTATGTTTCAGCTGCGCTCCATTCTTCACATGTAGCAGTGAGATGGTTGGAGCCAGTGAGATGAACGGATGGACAGTCTGGGAGCAGGAGATAATGACCACTTGGTTTGAAGTATTGTATCGTGAATCGTCCAGAGTATTTTCTTGGTCTTCGGATGGGTGAACTCCTGTTATTTTTATTCCTTGTTGACCTCAGACTGTCAGCATCCACTCCACAGACCAAATTGGGTCTCGAGATGTTGTGAATGAACCATCAACTCATCTTGGATCTTTTGTGAAATCTGTTTAGTTTTCTAGTAATTTCCTCAAGTTTTGAAATTAATCTCAAAGAAAGTCTTAATGAATGTTAGCGAACCACCAAGGGAAACGTGGACAAACGAATCACAAGATAAAACATGACGCGTTTCGACCACTTAGGTCTTCTTCAGGCAAGACACAAACAAATAGGACAATGAAAATGAGCGAGTTTGTCACTTAGCTTGATCTCTTCAGCGCAAGGTAGGCGTTGAATGAAAACGAGGCTGTTAGAAGGGAGATCATGTGTGAGTCAAGGTAGTGATGATAATAGACAGGATTACCACTACTTTTGGTGATAATAAAGCAATAGCAGTTGTAGTATGGGAGAAAGGAGAGTGGGTTAGAGGATTCTTAAACAGCATGGTTGCTGTGGCAACAGTCTTAGTGGTGATGGTGAGATCAATACTAACAATAGTATTACTGATGATACTGCTAACAACTATTTTGAAGGTATAGGTGATAAAAGCATGATACAGAAATATATTTAGAAAACAGATTTTTATAATAATCATAATAAATAAATTCAAGAAAAAATAATAAATAAATATATGAAACAAATTGTAAGGCAAAAAAAAGAAGAAAAATATGAAATAAAATAAATAAATAATAATAATAAATAAATAAACAAACAATTGAAAAGTAATATGATAATAGTATAGATAAATAGAAATAATGATTTTTAAAAATCAACAATTTTAATAATAGTAATGATACTGAAGGTATTGATACTAATATGAAGGGGATTTAAAAAAAAAAAAAAGAAAGAAAGAAAAACCACACACACACACACACACACACACACACACACACACACACACAAATAACCAACAACAAAAATCAGGGGGAGGAGGGAAAGGGGAGGACAGGAAGATCAGAAAGGAGATGGAAGGTATGAATTATGAGAAGGGTGGAGTCTAATAGGTATATTGATAATTATGTGTATATTAATAGTTTTCTTAATACTTGTGATTGTAACTATACAGTAATGATAGTGATGCTAGAGGAGGCTGGAAAAGTGGTAAACTTGAATGTCAGAAATATTGTAAAGAATAGTAAGCATCTTAATGATAGTAGTAAATATAACATTAGTAATAGTTATGAAGTTATAACAAAAGGTAGAAAGTGCAGACAAAAGCCGCTACATCTTCCCAAAACCCTTCCAGTCCCCTCTCCGCACCATTGACCTTACTCCCTCCCATCCTTGCTCACCTTTTTCATCCTCCTCTTTCTATTTTTTCCCCCCTCTCTTTATTAAGGTGCAACTCCCTGGGTCATATCATTTGTTAAAAGTGAGAGAGGGAGAGAAATCATTTGTTAAAAGGGAGAGAGGGAAAATGATGTAATTTTGTGAGGGGACATAACACATTTTTGTGTATGTGAAGCTGTTGAACATATTGTTTTTTATTCCAGTTCCCAAGTAAGCAATAGGTTTGTTTCCTGTGCAAGAAGAGCAAGTTGGCAAATGTTGTTGAAGAACCGACGGCAGGGTGTTAGCAAAATAGCAATAATATGTGCCTCACCATGTTTTTCAACTGTACAGAAATCCGTTTGTGAATAGAACACTTAGATAGCTTTACTCACACTCAGTGGAAGCCCTGTGAACATTGCATTTACCCTTGACTTGGGAATTCATCCATGCATGTCCTTGTCACCAGCCTGGGGGAAAGCATGGCATTTGCAGACATAAGACGCAGTATGAAACTAATAGGGCACTCGTGAGAGCCCAGGTCAGTCATTTCTTTGATCTGCCATATACTATATAGTATGGATTCCCATTGTGGATCCTACCAAAATTTAAAGGATCTGTTCTTAGGTCACGTTCCGTGTTTCCACCAAGTTTTACTGAAATGGTTTCAGCAGTTTTTACTGAATTGTGCTCTCTGACATGCCAAGTGACAGATTTAGGTGAAAACATTTTCTTCTTGGTGGAAGTACCAATCGGCTTCTGATCAGAAGATCAGCAAAGAGAACACCTTCAGGGAGTTGAACTTGCATTGGAGAGAATGAACGTATTTCTGAATGAAGCATTTTGTATTGCATTTTTATAAAACAGGATCATGTTATCTGTTGTAATTTTTGCTTTGGCTTCGACTTTCATTCCTTGGTGTTTTGACAGCACATTATTCATGAGTGTGCCATATTCTGGGCTTTTATTTTGTTTGTTTGTTTTTCTGTCTTTGTTTTTCAGATCAGGGGATAAAATGACTGCGTAGTACATGTAAACAGACAGAGAATTACTGTTACTAATAATTTTAGATTGATGAACACACAAACGGCAAAAAACAACAGACAAACAAATCATGAACAAATTGTATGTGGAATTCTATCAATAAGGCAAATAGCTTGCTGTTGTCAGAAGTATAGGAACTTTCTTGAATATGTAGAATGTTAACCCAGTGTTTTGCATACACATGTATCCCCCTCTTCATTCTTTTTTTTTATAATTCACACAAGCTGTAGGGTGTTTATTGGCATAAACAGATGACTTGATTGCAGCGTGTTTCGATTGTTATAAAAAATTTTGATTCATTATAAAGTAATTGTTTATCATTTATTCATAGTGGATCAAAAAGATCCTATGACAAAGAAGCAAAAATAACTTTTCCCATGTGTGTAAATGATAAGTGTGTGAAATAAATAAGAAATCA
The DNA here is from genome assembly GCA_018398815.1 of Conus ventricosus. Lineage (NCBI taxonomy): Eukaryota > Metazoa > Mollusca > Gastropoda > Neogastropoda > Conidae > Conus > Conus ventricosus. The sequence continues at coordinate 26,276,235 of CM031602.1, forward strand.
AACTAAAATGAATACACATTTGAGCAGATGACTTACAAAAAGTAGATATAACTGCTATTTGAATAAGACATGGAAATGAAATAGGAACTTTTTGTAAGCTAGAATAGACTTGATTCTAACTGCAGCCATCCAGGAGGGGAAGAGTAGGAGATAGGCAGGCTCTGGGATTCAGGGATTGAGCTGCATGAGAGTGATGTCTGTGAGTGGGCATGGAAGAGGAAACTGCATAAAACTAAACAAAACGCATCAGACAACCAACCCAGACTTGATGATCATTCCATTTTCAGTTTCACTGAGTCCTGATTGTTCTATTTATTTGTTTGATTTGCTTAGAATATTTTGATGTGCACTCATTCTGTCCCTGTACCTTGTCATCTTGAACCATAAAATGGATGGGATGTGGTCAGAATCATGTTTGATGTGTGTGTGTGTGTGGTGTGTGTGTGTGTGTTTGTGTGTGTGTGTGTGTGTGTGTATGCAGACTTGCCTACCCATATGTTAAGAACTTTGTGTATAGTTTGAGTGCTAAGTATTGTAGTGTAGCACACAAGATTGTGAAAAAGTACCAAAACTGATTACAGGGGATGAGAAGGAAATAATGTTGTGTCCATTTGAAAGTTTTTTCTATGTATTCATTTCTGCAGAAATCGAACAAAGTGTTGAGGCATGTGATTTTAGTTAATGAGGTTACTTTATATTCAGGGTGTGTTGATGATATTTACTGCAGTGCAAATTTCTCCATCTCAGTACTGACAACAATTTGATTTGAAAATATAAACTGTCAAAAAATGCTAAATGGAATCACAAAGCAAGAATGGTTTTTAGTGTGGGATTCACTCACATTATTTCCTAGTTGATTCTCATATGTTAGGATGTGGCAACTTTGAGAACTGATCTTGTCTTCACAGAACTGATTACTCTTAAATGAATCTGTCATTGAGAATGAAAAAAACCTAGTCTCCAGAACAGTGGAAATGAATATCCCAACTCTGGAATCATGTCTTGCCTCTCAGTCTGCTTATTTGAGAATAGGATACTGTATCATACACAAGCAGAGTTCACAATGTTTTTATGGACTACACAGTTTTTAGAGGGTAAGTACTTGAACAGGATTTTGGGGGTAGGCAGGTCTGTGTGTGTTACTTCCTTGAAGCATTTAAAAGCTAGTTATAACAGTGAAAACCATTGTCAGATTCGAGAAGTAAATATCAGCAATGTGTAGTGTTGAAGAAGGTATATTTCTTCACAACACAAAATATTCCATCCAGTGTAGTTAAGAATGTTTCAGGCATCTTGAAGAGAGACTTTTCATTGCAGGATCGTTTTTGCCTTTTGTTTGTTGCTATCAATTTTTGTTTTGTAAATGATCGTTGATTTCTTTATTCCAACTAAATCCAAACATAGCTATATTGTGATGATGATGACCAGGTGCCACACAACGAAGTGTTTGAACAACTGCAAGTGCCATGAGTTTTGCAACTGTAGTTCATAGTTCTCTTGTATGGTTCGTAGAGACATATAAAAGTCTGAACACTAGCGAGCAGGGTTGTGCACACCTTAGTGAAAACATGAAGTGTGAGTACAAGCTTGTGTGTTACGTATCATCAGGCTGAGAGCTTGTGGCACAGAAGTTTGCTACATTCAGGCGTAACATCCAGTCCCATCACATTGGATTGGTCAACAGGGTTCACCATCCCAGGAGAGTGGGTGGAGGGGGGCTGTTTTACTCTATCTGACACCTCCAGAACATCTGCTTGCCAAGGAGGGCAGCAAAAATGGCGATTTTTTTATGATGGGTGCGGCTGTGATAGGAATTTGCAAAATCTAACACTGAACTCGGCTTGTGTCATCACTGAGGCAACAGGCACACAAACATGTACATTTATAATTTTAAAAGTTAGCAATGAGACTAGCTGTCTTTGATAGGATTTTCTTTTTCTCAGTTTTGAAGAAGTGTGGTATAAGTATATAAGTATTTCTGTTGTTATTTTTGACGCTGAATGTTTTGTCTTTACTCCTTTTCTTTGTACTTTCTTTTGTAGTAAACTTCGATGTAAAAAAATTGTTACATTTGTTTTGTTAATAGTTTAACATCATTGAAACAGACCTTCCAGCTGTCCATTGTGCATTCTCAACACTGTAGTCACCACACAGAAAATTCTGTCTGGACCCCGATATTTTGCAATCTGAAAATGGATTTCTCTCCAAGTTAACCATTGAAATCAGCTGTTCCTGATTTGCGGTTATTGTCTTGTGACATATTGGGGGGCTGAGTGGTTATTCTGACACCACTATGGAAAATTCGCTCACTGTTCTTTTTGTTTTTGTTTTGTTTAATCTAGAATTAACCTTATTGTCATTTTGGCAGTGTGTCCTTTGTGAATAATCACTTGCTGCTAGTATAATTGCAGTGTGGTGAGACGCTGACCATGAGAATCCCTACACGTATTACTGAAATGTTAAAGGTCTGCTTTAGAGATTTTCGATAATTTGTTAAAAACAGGTCTACATGTCATATAACTACAGTATGGTATTCATTTTTCAAAAAAAGTCGCCGGAAGAATTTAATAGATAAAAAACGAGTTTTGCACACCTGTTCAAACCCCGCGCGGTAGACCAAAAACCGTGACGTCACTTGATGGACTGGCCGTCAGTCATGACCTACACAACAAGCCAACGCCAAGTGAAATCAACACGAGTTGCGATCCCCCACAGCCTAAAAAGTCACGAGGGGGTGGCAGATATTGTGCTGTAGGCGAGTGCAGCAGCTCAGCAGGAGACGGATATTCTTTGCACACATTTCCATCTGATCCAGATACTCGAAAGAAGTGGATTCGGTTGGTGCAACCATGCCGGGCCACTAAGTTATTTTTACCACATCAGTTCCAGCTGGACCACGGAAACGAGCTGTTCCGACAATTGCCGAGCCCGTTCGAGTGGATCAAAAACTTCGTCTGCATTGTGCGCGTATACTTTGAAGGCGGAGTGGTAAGCTCGTACAGATGAGTACGATAGTCGCACGTTTATTCTGTTCTTATCTATGGACAGATCACACTTGTTAAATTGAATGAACACGTTAAGGCTTGAGGAAGGAGAATCTCCGCTCGCCGTCCACGCGTGATCGCATCAAGAAGTCAGTCGGTAGCCTCCCTCGAGACTTCGGTCAAGTCCGTACGCCTTCGGAATGATGTGTTCGGGCGTCCAGCTGGAACTGAATAGCTCGTTTCCGTGGTCCAGCTGGAACTGACGTGGTAAAAAGAATTTAGCGTTCAAACTGATAAGGTAAAGGCCTTGCAGAAACATCCCCAGAGTTACATTGGCTGTCGCAATCATAGTCACTGCTTTGACATGATAAATTAAATACCGATCGGGATGTGCAAGAACCATCAGAATAGCTTTCTGTCGCCGTTGGCTTGTTGTGTAGGTCGCGGCTGACGGCCAGTCCATCATTTGACGTCACATCCAAGAGTAGTTAAGCCATGCCAAGATTTAGTTGATTACCTCCCGTTTTCTTGATTACAGGTGAAAATGCCCACTTTCGCGGATCGATTTCATGTGATCAGGAGAGAATCGGATGTTTATTTTACCAATTTATCAAACATTTCATATTTCTGCATAAGCTGACCAATTATCAAAAACCTCTAAAGTAGACCTTTAAAGATCTTTTTAGCTGTTTGATCTGCTCTATGTGGTTATTCCAGTAGAATCCATGGTGTTCCATGACCTTTGTTTTTTCTTTTCTTTGCTAGAGTGTTTTTTGATAATTCAGTTTTTTTGTTTGGACAGAGTATATGTATATGAATACAGTATGACATAACTGTTTTCTGGTTATATGATGGTATTATTCACGCACATACATACACGCACTCACACACACACACACACACACACACACACACACACACACACACACACACACACACACACTCTCTCTCTCTTCTTTCTCTCTCTCTCTCTTTCTCTCATAAATGTCAGTGTTCGATTGTTCTGCAAAATAAGAAAATTAGTGAGCTTTTCTATATTGTTCTGTTTTCGTTTTCATTTCTTTTACTGTTAAATGTTCTTCCTGCTGGAAGCAAAACCTGTATGATAACAAGGTAGAAGTTTTTAATGATGGCTGTTTCATTTCTGTGTGTGTGTGGTTCTTTTTTTTCTGGGTGCTGGAGGTGTTTACTCATTTTCCATCTTGGAAACTGTTGCACTTTTGAAATTTGTTTTTCTTAAAATGTTAATTTGAATTATGTTGGGTTTTTTTTTAAAGTGGTGAAAAACTCAATGTTTGTAAATAGAGTAAAATGTTTTTATTTAGAGCTTTCATTTATTTATTTATTTTTTTTTGACATGGTGGGAAAAAAATCAGTTTGTAAATAAGAGTGAAATGCTTCCATGTAGAAGCTATGTTTTCTTTTTAAAATTTTTTTTGTTTGCTGTGTCAGTGGCGTATGTGCGCTACATTGCAATTGTATGTTTATACATGTATGGACTGGTTTTTGTGTATTTACTTATCGTGCAATTTCATTATTTTAACTTGCTGCTTATTTGTCCCAAACCACCTCTGTCTCTCTCTTTGTCTCTTTCTGTCTTCTTGTTGTGTGTGTGTGTGTGTGCATGCATATGTGTGTGTGTTTGTGTGCTATGATTTCAGTTACATGCATGACAAAGCTTGTTTCATGAAGTATGAAATATCTATTTTTTGCCTGAAAGTTTCATACCTTTTTGTCTCTTTGCTAAAAAAGTGAAATGGTAAATGTGACAGAGCTGAAATCCAGATACTTGTCTCAAGGAGGTCCAAAACACCCGTTTGCAACATTTTCTGATGAAATTATAATGTTTGTAGCTATGTCATGTAGTGTCAGCACTGCAAGTCTCGTGGAGGAAAACAGGAACCTGGAACTGAAAAAGTGTGTTAGGGAGTCTCTGAATAGGCAAGAATGGATAAAAGATATTTTTGGCTCAACAAGACTTAGCTGGGGTACGTACTGCTGTCTAGATACAAGAGCATAAGCAATATTTTGTTTGATGTGCATCTTCCTGTCTATTTTGGTGTAACATGACAGAAAATGAAAGAAGTGTCCAGAAAAGGAGTTCTTTATGTTTTTTTCCTGTCATTTCATATAGTAAGTTTTGGTGAGAAAATTTTGAAATTCTCTAGTGATTGCTAGAATCTCTGCGTAAGGAAATTAAAAGCAAATGACTCCAGTCAAAATGAATTATGGGCCCAGTATTCTTACATTAATAGTGAATCTGAAAAGATAAGAGAGAGAGGAAATGGAGTCAAACTGGAGAAAATCATGTGCAAAATCGCTGGAATTTAGCGACGGTGGCGCCAGAAGTTTGATGCCACGGGTGTGTGTTATAATGTTCCATACAGTTCAGCATTGAGCTCTGGCAGGAAAAGGGATTGTTCCATTCTCATCCAAATGATCCATTATACATGAAAGCATGCTCTGCAATTTCCAACAACCGGAAGCTTTCATTGCCATCATTATAACTTGTGCAAGTAACAAAGCGTGTAGATTGAGATCAAGACTATGAAGAAAGAATTGAGTTGTATCTTTTTTCTCCAGGCTCAACATTGTTAACCTTCCTCAATCATTTTGTCAGATTTGGTGTATCATTGAGTAATAACTGTGGCCGAAAAAGTATCTCTTTTTTTTTCCAGTTAACAGTTGATGTAGATCAAAAAGTAAGAATAACAAAAGGATAAGTTGCTAGAAAATGGTGTCAGGATCCACAGCATATTTTGTGGTGTGTTTCAGGATTGCCAGGATGGCCGTAATTCATTCATTTCAAGGATTTGGACTCTCTCCCACTTGCATTGTTATATTGTTTTGCATTAGAAATAGTAGGACTGTTTTTTTCATTTGGAATTGTTGGGTCCATGACACTTAATGTAGCAGATAGAATACACCAATAACACCATCCCTTCCCCCAGCCCTCCCCTGCCCCCTTCTGTTTATTACTATCATGAACCACTCATTGTTTTTTTTTTTTTTGCATATCGCAAGATGATCTGGTGATGTATTTGTTTTGCATAGCTAGGGGAAAGTATTCCCATTGTGGGAGACTGTTTTCATCCCTGCGCCTTTACTGGCATATTACTGTATTTACTAAGCTAGGTTAAAACAGTTTAAGCAACTGAGTATTATAACATCATAAACCTATCGTGATTTTCTATTGGGTAATGATGTGAATGTTATGCTGTATCTTGATGTTGCTTACTACAAGCAAAGTATAGGCAAGTGCTTAACACTCGGCAATGCACAAAATGGGTGGTTGTCTTAGTTATGTAGTGAAGAGCAAGATAAATCTATAATCGGTTTTTGTTTGTTTTAATCTGTCCTGCAACTTAGGGGTGCAAAGTCCAGTCCTGATGTGGCAGATGAATCTCTGATAAAATTTTGTTTATTTGTTTTAATCTGTCCTGCAACTTAGACAGGAGTGCAAAGTCCAGTCCTGATGTAGCATTTGTGGTTGGTGGGACTATAACCAATATGATTTGACATGAAAGCTTGTGCATAATGATGCTGTTGGTTGCTGTTACGGTTGTTGTGGATTGTATGGTTGGATTGTAAACATTTTGTCCAGGATGATATTTCATGTATATTTATGGAGCAAATGATGGTATGTGTGTTCTGAGCTGTAACCTAGCCTTGATCCATAACTGATGATCATTTCTGTGGTGTGATGTTACACCTGACTCTGACAATCCGTCTGATTCACAAGAAATCATCTGCAGTTATACACCTATTTATAAAGAGATATCATGTGGAAGGGAAAAGGGTGTTTGTATACTAATGCATATAACTAATATTTCTAAATGCTTGTATTTTTGTATTCATAGCAGTTTCGCATTGTCTGACACTTGTCTATACATTATCCTTAAAAAAGAAAAAAAAAAAACCAACATATGTACTGTTGCATTCTTTCTTGAACATTTCGAAAGTCCATCCGTGTATTTCAGGCTTGCCTCCAATGATAAAGATGTCACCAGACCTTTGGCATGCAAAACTACTATGCAGAGCTCGTTCAGAATTGTCCACACTTCCAGAAATGTTTTACTGCCAGTTCCAACTGGAACAAAAGTGCTGCTTCAGCCGCCTCCTGTCCCTCTACTCCACAACAGCTACTCTTGAAACACATCCCTCCTGACAGTTCCATCCACACAGCTAAACTGACCTCTGTGTTTCTGGTGCTGATAGCGATTTATCAATCAACATGAAAATATTTGATCTCGGCATCTATATTGGAAGCTATTGAGGGCATTGCTATCCATAACATAAACCTTCCCACACTCATGGAGTTTCATGATCTGTATACCCCTCTCAGGGCCATGCTGGCAGCCAGAGCAACAAGGTTGCTTACCATATTGCTGGAAATGCCACATTCCAATAACGTTAAAACAAAGTTATATTCTCTTCTCTGAGCTTGAACTGAAAGTCCAAATACATATCAAATATCTTAGACAAAAGATTTGTAACACGCAGAGTAACAATGCACTTTCCAATCCATCCAGACTTCAAGGATTTCCTCCAGTCTGTCTCTGACTTTCCAATCCATCCAGACTTCAAGGATTTCCTCCAGTCTGTCTCTGACTTTCCAAGGATTTCCTCCAGTCTGTCTCTGACTTTCCAATCCATCTAGACTTCAAGGATTTCCTCCAGTCTGTCTCTGACTTTCCAAGGATTTCCTCCAGTCTGTCTCTGACTTTCCAATCCATCCAGACTTCAAGGATTTCCTCCAGTCTGTCTCTGACTTTCCAAGGATTTCCTCCAGTCTGTCTCTGACTTTCCAATCCATCCAGACTTCAAGGATTTCCTCCAGTCTGTCTCTGACTTTCCAAGGATTTCCTCCAGTCTGTCTCTGACTTTCCAATCCATCCAGACTTCAAGGATTTCCTCCAGTCTGTCTCTGACTTTCCAAGGATTTCCTCCAGTCTGTCTCTGACTTTCCAATCCATCCAGACTTCAAGGATTTCCTCCAGTCTGTCTCTGACTTTCCAAGGATTTCCTCCAGTCTGTCTCTGACTTTCCAATCCATCCAGACTTCAAGGATTTCCTCCAGTCTGTCTCTGACTTTCCAAGGATTTCCTCCAGTCTGTCTCTGACTTTCCAATCCATCCAGACTTCAAGGATTTCCTCCAGTCTGTCTCTGACTTTCCAAGGATTTCCTCCAGTCTGTCTCTGACTTTCCAATCCATCCAGACTTCAAGGATTTCCTCCAGTCTGTCTCTGACTTTCCAAGGATTTCCTCCAGTCTGTCTCTGACTTTCCAATCCATCCAGACTTCAAGGATTTCCTCCAGTCTGTCTCTGACTTTCCAATACATCCAGACTTCAAGGATTTCCTCCAGTCTGTCTGACTTTCCAATACATCCAGACTTCAAGGATTTCCTCCAGTCTGTCTCTGACTTTCCAATCCATCCAGACTTCAAGGATTTCCTCCAGTCTGTCTCTGACTTTCCAATACATCCAGACTTCTAGGATTTCCTCCAGTCTGTCTCTGACTTTCCAATGCATCCAGACTTCAAGGATTTCCTCCAGTCTGTCTCTGACTTTCCAATACATCCAGACTTCAAGGATTTCCTCCAGTCTGTCTGACTTTCCAATACATCCAGACTTCAAGGATTTTCTCCAGTCTGTCTCTGACCTTCCAATCCATCCAGACTTAAAAGATTTCCTCCAGTCTGTCTCTGGAAACCATAAGGAGGAAATGCTGTTGTGCCAGCTACATACTGATCAGATATGAGATTTTTAGGGGTTCTAGCCTGAATTAAGCTCTTTTTTTTGTTCTTAAAGGTTTCCAGGGCTACTCTGGAGATCAGCATGTAATGTGCTGATAAAATTTTGATGGATATATAAGATCATGACTATCAAGTTTAAAGTTCACAATCCAAGTCACTTCTTTCTTCTTTATTCAGTTTGTCAAGGCTTCAGTCTGCACCTCCAAACTCACTTGGTAAAGAGAAAAAAACACAAATCTGTGGGCTCAAAATGTTGCAATGTGGAAACAATAAAGAGTTAATGACAGATATTGAAAAGACTGCAGGCAACAAAAACTGTAGGAGTGTTGGATGGCTTGAGCACAGTGTCAAATTCAGCATGCTTTGAAGGTCTGGAAAAAATGCTTCAGCTTCAGGAGATTTCACCCTCCTGCCCTCTTGATGTCATTTCCGCTGGAGCCCTCCTGGGGATCCGTTGCCGGTTCTTGGACCCTCTGAAGCTTTTCAGGATTTTCTCAGCTGGTCAGGTTTGTCTGGTGCTATGTACATTTACATGTTCTGATGCAGTTCACAGATAGAGAAGGGAATGTATGCATTTTAAGTTCTTGGATTTGGGCATTTCCAACAGTTGGTCAGGAACTTTGTTGTCCTGAGAAAGGTTGTGGTGCATACCATGTGATGAGCTGTTAAGCATTAAACGTTTTATTGTGTGTTGGAATGTATAGGATGTGGTAAAGCACTAACACTTTACTGCAGATTCCATGAGGTGTTTCTCTTTAATGTGTTGTTTTTAAGGTGTTTTTTTTTAATTTATTTATTTATTTATTTTTTTATAAGGAGTTCGATATTTTTTCATTTGATCTGACCTAAATGTGGTGAGTAACAAACTCTGTTTTAATAGGTCTTTTGTTTCAGGACATGAGTTTTTTTTTCTTTTTAGTTTAATATTGGCATTTAAATTTGTACACAGTGTGGACGTGAACTGGCTCGCAGCCCTGATGTGGCCTGTGGGTAGCTGGGCTTTAAACAGCATGGCTTGATAGGACTCTCTAACTTTTTCCATCCCCTTCACAGATTTTGAAAGAAAATTTATTTTTTTCCCCTGATCTTTAAGCTTTTGTTTTGTTCCCTAGACTCTTGTTCTCAGTCAGCCAGGCAGTGTGATTGTGACCACTGTCATGGACACCGGCTGCTCACTCTGTTTTGTTGTTTCCCTTGAGGGAATATTTTACATCTTTCTTTTTTCGTGTCATTTTGATTTATCGCTCTTTCTTCCCCCCCTCCCGCCCCCTCTCTCTCTCTCTTCGTCTCGCTCTTTTCATTGAAACTAGGTGTGATAAATTGTATGGAACAGTTGGTATCTCAGACAACACCTTGTCCTTTTTACTGTTGTATTTTTTCGACGATTTTTTTTTTCGATTATTTTTGTTTTCTTGATATGACATTTTGTCTTTGTGACTGCTTGGCATGATGTTTTGGAGTGTTTTCAGCCCTGTTATTGTCCTGTATGATTGACTGGTTGATAAACAATCATGTTGGAAGATGGATAATCCAAGCAGCATTAGAAACGCCGTGCCTGTGCTGGATTCAAATCGTAAAACACTGTAATTACTTTTTTTTTTTTAAAGTTTTGAGAAAATCACATTTTTCTGTTTGATGTTAAGACTCAATAGTGATAACGTGTGAAAAATTGTTGTACTGTCATGATAGCTTAAAAATTTCTATGGATTGTAAAGTGTGTTTTGAAAAAAGAAAAGTATATATATTTCTAAGCGGATAATTGAAGAAAAAATTGAAGAATTGATGTTTTTAACTGCCGCTTTCATGGGATACACAAAAAGAACAGTAATTCCAGTGACTGGTGTTATTGTTTTATGGCTTATGCTTTTTAATATGAAAGCAAAGTATGGTAACTCCAGTCACTAGAGCTGTGTTTTTGTTGTGAATTTAAAAAGAAAAACAACAACAGAAGAAATTTCAATTGCAAGAATATGAGTATGAGCGTGTGTGTGTGTGTTTGCATGTGCACGTGCACAATTACTCACATATGAAAATCCATTCTTGCACATACATGCTCAGAAAGAGAGGGAGTAGGTTATAAAGAAAGAGAATATAGACCAAGAAATTGGGACAGGAGGGGTAGAGGACTGGCAAATGAAATCAGTCTGTGTTGTGGAGTTTCAGTTCTGCACCACTGAATCATTTCATTATTTGATCTTTCCACAGATTGGAAACTGCTGTAGTTGAAATCTTAAATCTGTTCAATCTTTCAGTTAAAAAAAAGGCTTTGATGCAGATAGAAAATCATGTGGTATAGACTGACTAGCAAACTATGAATTGGCGAAATCCTTGATAAGTTACTTACTCTAATATGTGCACTATTAATTCTGTGAAAAGGAATTTTCAAAGATTGTCAGCTTTGGATAGCACCAAATCAGTTTTGCTACAATGATGGGTTACCATCCAGCTGATCAGGGAAAAATTATACAGAATCGATGTAACATCAAAAAGATGCTGTCTTTCTACTTCTCTGAATGTCTTTCTATTTATCTGGCATGCTGACTGAAGCGAAGTTGGAACTGTGCACCTGACTGGTCACACTGAGAAAAATTGAATGTAGTTGCTGTGTTCTGCTAGATTTTTTTTGAATCATGTGAGGCATGACTTTTCATTAACTCAGCATTTGTTGACTATCAAGTTTCCATATTCACACATAATTATGATGCATATTGAAGTGTGTATGATGATGGACATGGAAAAAAAGATCGAGTTACTGTGTTTTAGCGGGGGGAGAGGGAGGGGGGGGGGGGGGGGGGGGGGGGGGGGGGGGGGACAGTATGAGTGATTTGATGCATGGATCTCTTTGGTTCCAAGGCGGTCGCATCATCCACATGTCCACCACTTTAATTTGTGTATAAAATGTGTTTTCCTTGTGGACTGATTGACACAAGATGCTGGATCAATAATCATTTTGCTGTTACATTTGGTATTACCCATTCCGGAATGGCTCTCTTGACAAGAAATTTAGGTTTGGTTTTTCAGCATTTTCAGTGGCTAATGTGATATTTTTTTCATGAAGAGAGATTTGATTTCAACATGTATTATTGTGACTTTTTGCACAGACTTTCCTTAGATTGTTTACAGTGACATTTGATGTGACTTACTGATGCATTTACATGATGGGAAAGGTTTCGGGCAGCTCAGAGTTTTGTCTGAATGTGTTGTGCATCGTTTAGATAGGATCTGGAGGGACATGATTTCTTTCATGTCATAGTCGTTTTTCCACGTTGCATTGTGCTCCGTGCAGTCTTCTGCATCATCTTTTAAAAGCCACAGGAATGGGTATTATTTATTTTTACAGTTTTGTATCGATGAGGAAGAGGATACTACTGATAAAACAGTGTTTATCCATCATGGACCAATACTGCAAAACACATTGTGGACCAACACTGCAAAACACATCTGAAAATTGTAACCTCCTGATGTCAAACAGGCCCAAGAGAGAGATGGCTGTAACATTAGCCATTGGAATCTATTCAAATTCCTGTACAAGAATGTTACTGCAGTGGAAATCATTTTGGAATCATTTGTGAACAGTTTTGGTATATAAGAATTTATTCCTGAAAAAGTCGAGCAGAATGATGCCATTTGGAAAACTTGAAAGTCTCTTTGAATACTTTGATGTAGCAAAGGTACAACAGTAATTTAGGAAAAACACTCCAACATAATAACTATGTTTGATTAAAAGATTTTAGGTGTCCTTAAAGTCAAAGTGATCGTTAATCAGCATTGGATGTCATTTCATTTAATCATTCTTAGTTTGTGCATTGGTTTGCCATCCGTATCACGTATATGCATGAATGCTGATTGGGAGAAATCAGATGGGACACACACTGATTCTATTGAATGCAGGACTTCTGGATAGCTAGTCCAAATGTCAGATCATAGGCAATTGTATAAATTGTAATAGACTTGTGGCTGCTTTTGGTCATTCAAATTGTCCACCTCCAGTATACCCTAAGATTTTTTTTTAACATTTGGTAACAGATTGTGTATTTGTTTGTATAAATTCACTCATGAGCCCATCTTTGAAATACATGAACAGAATTTTTTCAGAAAGAACAGATTATCCAGACTGGTTAAAAGACTCCACACTGGACAGTGAAAATCTCAATCAACATGTGTGTCTGTGACATTGCTGTGGTGTGAATTCACACTCACTTTTTACTTTGTTTGGGTCTTGTGAAGAGATGTTGAAAGATGCAGGCATACAGGGGTGTTAGACTGACGTGCATATCCATCTACTGTGTGATGTATTTTGAATTTGTCTTTTAGAGCTGTGCAAACTTTACTAAATGCTTTTAGTATATTCTTTTCACAATGTCATGTTTGGTATAAATCATATTTTGAAGCATTGAATTAAATTTGCAGTGTATCAGAATTTGTTTCTACATGTGTTGTGTGTGTCTGCCTGTACATTTGTTTTATATCCACCATGACTTAGTTGATATTATTTACCCGTTTGCTTTACCAACACTGTGCATACTAAAATGGAATATATTTAGATTAGCCCATATCCTCTCTCAATTTTTTTCCTCCCTTCACCCTCCCCTCCTCTCTCTCTGTGCGTGGATGTCTGTACAGCGATATGGTTCCCCTAGTAAGCTGGGCTGTATACATGAATGTGTGTGTTAGTGTGTTCACGGGCCTTTTTATATGTGTATGTACGAGTACGCTGGGATGAGTGTGTATATATATTGGTTCATATGTGGTGGAAGGACATTTTGTTTGTCTCTCAGACACGCAGTGAAAGAGAAATTTGAAACAAAACTGGGAAGTAGGTGCTGTGTTAGGCCTGTTGTCAGTGCTGGTGTGGAGATTTCCATGTCTTCTGCTTGCTACCTGCCTTTCCTTCAGAAACAACACTGTACTTGCATGTAACCATAATATCTTGACAGGAAGCACCCAAAGGTTGTTCCCTGCTTGTTCTTCCATTTACACAGGGAATGCACAAAAGGTTAAGAACCATCTAAATACATGCAAAACTCCAAGACCAAAGCTAGAGAATTACCTTTTCACTAAAACAGCAAGTCGCTATTTTTTTTTATTTTCCATCATGTTTGCTCTATCATTAGAATCTAGTTACATTTTTTTAAAGCTTTCAGTAGCATTCCCATTCTGCTCACTTCCACTAACCTTTTCAACACGGTTATATGCAGCTCGCCTGTTGTAGCCTTAATGATAAAAGACGGGCAGTGTAGCATGGGATGCAGGATCCGAAGAGTTTTTATCTCCGTTCAGTTTTCGGGGATTCTGACGTCATTGATTTTTTTTTTGACTGAAAAGTCCACACACAGTTATGTATAGTACAATGTTACATAAAGCTAACTGGCTCGAAGACGTGGGGACCATCTGTGTGCTGCGTGTAACCCCAGCTATGGGTTAAACATTCGGTTTTAATTACAAGATCACCGTGACCTAACTATAAGAAAAATGTGCCCAAGTACCTCGGGAGTAAAAAGTGAAGTAAAATGGCTGGCACTTTCCTCGTTGGTAGTTTTCTCCATCCAGATCTTTAGAGCACCTCGCTTCTGACAACACACCCTCGCACCGGAGTTATGCAATGCAGAGGCGCATTCTGTGGTTGGTGGATTGGGGATCCCTTAAGCTTTGCGCTTGTGGGGTGCACTGGATAATACGGAAGAAGGTGCCGCGAACCAACATAGCCTAAGTGAAGTAAAACTTGGGATTCCAAACCCGCACTGGCTGGTGTAGTATGTTAGCCCCGAATTAAAAGGGTAACCAGACAACCTGAGGTACTCTGAAGTCAGAATGTATTGGCTGAGGCCAGCGGGCAGACCTCCTGCAGATACACAAGGAGAGGAGATCAGACACTACGCATCTTGCCCATTATGGCAATGCAGACTTGACATTCGACGGTATGGTGCTCGTCCCGTGGTTCCCCGGCGGTGACAGCGGCGAGCCTCCAGCCTCAAAGGGGCCAAGCCACAGCGACTAGAGAAGCGAGACGGGATGTTGCCCAGTCCGGTTGAGGTCCAGGAGAAGCTGTGGGGACCGGTGGGATCTCTACGGCGGACTGTCGACTTCGTCATCCTGACCGGATTGAGGGTCTAGCGTGGTCGGGAACGCGAAAGAAGGAAAGAAAGAAAACACACCCGACGAAATGGGTCACCACGACCCATATGGGGCACATGGACTTTATTGTGTCTTTATACTGTGTTTCGCCTATTCAGAGGATGCAGATCGTGCATTATCCCATACTTGTCATAGTCCTCAAGAATTTACACCCTAACCGACTATGTGGACCGACCACGCGCCGTATTCAATGCGCTGCCACATCCGAGTATCGCTGTCTAAGGTATGGATCTTCCACCACTTCCATGATTTGAAGTGTACGGTTTAAATGACGCGACTGTTTCTTTTTCTTTCAATGCACATCCACCAAAATTATAGATTAAAGGATTTTTGACAAGTGTGTGTGTGCGTGCGTGTGTGTGCGCGCACGCGTGCTCGTGCTTGGAGTGCTTCTCTTGAGCTTTGCAACCAGTAGGAAGCCTTATGCACTCATCAAAGAGAATATTTTATATCTGAAAGAAATGATTTGCAAGCTGATTTAAATGCTCTGATACTGCTTTCATCTTTGGTGTGATTTGGTAAGAAGTAGTAAGCATGGGCTGTTTTAAAACGATCCATTCTAGGTCTTCAGATTACCGTGTTAATATCCATGTTTCTGGGTTGATTCGGCCGAAATCTTGTTAGTGTAGAAGGAGCAAATTTATCTATTATTCCATATATCATGGTTTGTTATAGTGTAGTTTATATTATTACACAAAGATAGCCAGGGCTAGACAAGTTTGTTTTCAAAGCAAAACTCTGAAGGGACGTTTAAGGATTCCGTTTTGAGATTTCAATGTACTCGCACTACATAGATCATAGGGTGTTGAGGCTTTTTTTTCGGGCTGTGATATCACGAAATTATGTTTATTTTTGAGTGCTGGAGTAACTTTTTGGAAATGCTTTTGCTTAAACAGCCGATATGCGATGACAAGGAAAGATTATTGTCGGTAATAGCTGAAAGAGCCCTTTACCTGCTTCATCGCCCACGTGTAGAGAGGGCAACAAGAAAGATTTTTTTGCCGTTTTTATCGTGAAGTTATGTGTTTAGTTAGACTCTACTTGCTTGGTCAAGGACATGCGATTCAGCTCTATTCAATTAATAAGTGATATGAAAGAGAGAGCGAGGGGGGGGGGGGGGGGGCACAAAATACACTGAGTGTATGTGTGTGTGTGACAGAGGGAGAGGGAGAGAAGGAAACAATACAGTATGCGAGAGAGAGAGAGAGAAAGAGAGAGAAAAAGAAAAGCAAAACATCTAATGTTCATATATTCAACTATTCATTGATCACTGCCATTTGGTCATAAAACTATTGACTCGGGCGGCAGACCAACTGAAACAAGCATGCTCTAAAACAACGTGCATGATGTCAATAAAAGACGCGCATGCGACCAGTCGTCCCTAATCCCTCAGCGCCGCGGTTCCATCACCATCCAGAGGAAAGGAGGGCGGCTTCCACAGGCCAGAGGTGGGCATGATCAGGGGCGGCCGGTTGCAGTTGTTCTCGTTGCAGCAAAAGAAGCACTCGCTGTCCCAGTCGAGCTTCTGGGTCTCCACGTCTGTGCAGAGCGCGCTATTGTCCTCTTTCTTCCCCCGACACGTCTTCCACGTTCCGCAGCTGCAACGACAGTAGTGGTGAGCGTTTGAAGGGCTTTTTCTTTCTTCTTCTTCAGTTCGGGGGGGGGGGGGGGGGGGGGGGGGGGGTCGTCTGAGGTCTGTTCATGAAGAGTGAAGGGATGATGATTTCTGTTTGGTCCCGGTCCCCACGTCTACCTTATCCGAAACACTTTTTTTTTGTCTCGTTCTGTGTCTGTCTGTCTGTCTGTCTGTCTCTCTCTCTCTCTCTCTCTCTCTCTCTCTCTCTCTCTCTCTCTCTCTTCCCCCCTCTCTGTCTGTCTCTCTCTCTGCCACTCACCCACACCCTTCACGAAACGGAATCCATCAATCTGTACGTAATCTGCCAAATTTGTATCCTGTATTAGTCGCCTATGAGTTACGGGCGGAATCCTATGTACTACCTGAGAGAGCAACTTTCTTACGGGCTTCCACCAGTTCGACCCATATTTTTTTTCTGAAATGTCCAAGGACGCAGAGCACTGGAATTCGGCAACTATATCAACACAGAACAAAACGGCAATAATGACGGTAACATCAACGTGTAGTTCATAGAAAAATCGCCTCGTCGCAGCCACCCCCAGCCCCACTCTCCCCTTTATGGCCATGGGGCCACAGACATTTTTAGCCTGGAATCCTTACCCCACCCCGCCCCCTCTCCCCGTCTTTAGTCACCATCACCCTTCAAAACTGATTTTGCTGTCCGCCCCTTCCCTTCCTCCCAGTCTTTCTAACTTCTTTGTGTTTCCCCGCTCTCCCTTAACCCTTTCACCACCGCTATCTCCCTCCGTCTCCGGTCGGGATATATTCTGAGATTCCGGTCGTTGTGTCTGTCCGTGATGGTGACCAACCTCCTGGCGATGGTTCTGCCCAAGTGGGTGTCCTCCTTCATGTGGACCACGCACACCCACCGTCACACTGATGGGACATTTCGGCCTCTGTCTTGATCAGACACTCCAGGCCCGAGCACACCACACAGGTCACTGCACACACACACACACACACACACACACAGTGCAGGGAATAAGATAACAGAATGTTTTGAATATGTTACTGGTGTCAAGCAAGGGTGTGTTTTAAGTCCTCACCTGTTTTCTACGTTTCTGTCCGAGCTTCAACAAGATTCAATACACTGTGGTGCACATGGGGTAGATGTTTTCGCTGATTCATTAGGTATTTTTTCATTGATGTATGCTGATATTGTTCTGGTATTAGATTCTATTATTGACCTTCAAAACAGAACAGACTTTTGAAAACTATCGCAAAAAATGGGGTCTCTCAGTAAATATGGACAATACCAAAACAGTCGTTTTCAAAAATGGTGGCTTTATTAAAAAGTCTGAAAAATGGTGTTTTAAGGGTCAGGAAATGGAGACCGTGTCTTCATATAATTATCTTGGTGTAATATTCTTATCAACCTTAAATTGGACCAGATGTGTTGAAAACTTGACTGGCAAAGGCCATTAGAGCACTTACTGGGATTAAAAGATTACTTCTGCAATTGAAAACTCTTCCGCAGTACTGATATGAAAATCAAGTCTATTTTGTTAAATGGATCAGCAATCTGGGGCTTTAAACAATACTATGCTATTGAACAAGTACAGATAAAGGTTTGTAAAATGATATTAGAGGGTGGAAGGACCGTCAGAAATGAAACAGCACTTACAGAATGTGACACATTTCCTATTTTCATAGATCTACAAGCATTAATCTTGGGAAATATTGGTGCAGAATTCTACGTTTAGCAAATGACAAATATCCCAGTGTTGTAACATGTTTTTATATTATTATATATATATATATTATATATTATATATATTATATATATATATATATATATATATTTATATTATGCAAGATATAGATAGGTATGGAGGAAAGAGCTGGGTTACAAATAGAACTATTTCACGTACTTACAGTTTTGGGCCTGTTTGGGAGATGCAAGATCCTGGCCATGTACAGATGTTTCTGTCATCACTTAAAACTAGACTCCAAGATATTTATCGTCAAACCTGGTATGACTCTTTGTCAACAGAGCAAGACTACCTTATGTACCATCCTGATTTATACAAGCGTCATACATTACTGATCTTGATGATGTGAAGCTTAAAAGAGCATTTTGTCTACTGCAAAGCAACTGACTTCCTCTCAATGGTATCCTCGTTTTGGCAAACTACCAAATGATGGTACATGTAAACAATGTAATAAAAACTGTGTTGAGGACGTAACACATTTCATGCATATATGTTCAAGATATATTTCTATAAGAACGAAATACACTCCTCAATACTATTGCCGTTTTCCTTCTCAGCAAAAAATGCAAGTTCTGATTTGAAGACTTAAAGGAAACTTGGTGTTCAAAGTAGCTCTCTATATAACAGAATGTTTAACTTAAAATTAAGAAAACCAATTCTGGTATCATAATTGAAGAGATCTGTCATGTTACTCTATACTATGAGTTACTTCTCCTGTTCATTTGGGTCAGATGGCCTTGAAAAGACTGAATAAATCTTATTGTTACTGTTACACACACACACACACACACACACACACACACACACACACACACACAAGCGC
>CM031602.1:26300282-26310282 GCA_018398815.1 Conus ventricosus
ATTGAAGTCAACTCACAAGTTATTCAAAAACAAAACAACACAAAACAAACAAGAAAAAAAAACAACCACACAAACAAACAACAACAAATCACACAACCCTATAAAAAAGGTCTTCTAAAAACACATTGGAAATTTTGTTTAAAATCTTTCTTCTCTTTAAAATCGTAGATCAGATGAAAAATGTTGACATTTTTTTTAGAATTCAAAGAACACATCAGGTGGGACATTTCTGAGATCGATGGCCAGCTACACACCCACCATCAGTACTGGTAGCACATCAGTCCACGGTCAGAAACCAGAATCTGTTCAGCAGATCACTTTTACCTGGGATCCATCATTAGCAATGAGGCATCGAAACCAGAAACCAGTCTAGGGCAGCAAAGACAACCACAGTAGGCTACTGTCCAGCTTAAAACCTGTATGGAGGGACAAGAACCTTCGCATGAAACACATGATCTGGCTCCTGCATGAACTGGCACATCCATCGTCCTGTGTGCACGCGGGGCATGGACCCTCATAGCGGAGCTGGAAAGAAGAATCCCAGCCATGGGAATGAGATGCTATCGCAAGATGCTAAACATCAGAGCCAATGGTCACGACACCAATTAACATGTGCGTCAGACAATCAGACAGCAAACAGAATTATACAAAGATCTACTGAACTCAGGAAACCAACACCACATTGGTATGGCCACTAAACAAAGTAGGCCCCCACAATGTTGGTCCTGAGTGTTGTTGATCTTGCTTGAAGAAGACCTAGGAGGTCGAAAACGCGTCGTGTTTTGTCTTGTGATTCGTTTGACCATGTGAATAGGCGGGGCTATTTCAAATGCCTTCTGAAATTTGTCACAGTTTCTGCCTGTGGTCACCTCACTCTGCAACCAAAATACAGTGGCTTTGCTAAAAACAAGCCTCCAGGCAATTGTTGAAGGACAGAGACAGAGGAGAAGACGGTGGCTTTGCTAAAAAACAAGCCTCCAGGCAATTGTTGAAGGACAGAGACAGAGGAGAAGACGGTGGCTTTGCTAAAAAACAAGCCTCCAGGCAATTGTTGAAGGACAGAGACAGAGGAGAGACGGTGGCTTTGCTAAAAACAAGCCTCCAGGCAATTTTTGAAGGACAGAGACAGAGGGAGAAGACGGACGAAACGAGAGATGACAGCATTGCAGAGTGGACAGGGAAGACATTTGCAGACAGCCAGACCTCGACACACAGCCCACAGAACTGGAGGAAGCTGGTGAACTGTCCATCAGTACGGTGCACTGAGGACTCGGCCACGCGGAGTTCAGGGGGAAGGAGAAGATCGAGGGTTTTTAGCAACACGCTCGATATCAAACCATTAACAACGTTATTGGTCATTGTTCTATTTTACGTAATACAGCACAGCGACGGAGACTCGGTGACAGCAATCACTGAGGAAAGCGCTGCAGGTGCTGTAACTTAATGCACTGATATCAATATAATCATTAAGGCATTGCTCTTTGGACTTAAAATACTCAAACAAAACTAGCAAACAACAAACAGCACCGACCCCCCCCCCAAAAAAAAAAAAAAAAAAAAATCTTGGATGATATGAATCTCAGAGAGAGAGAGAGAGAGAGAGAGAGAGAGAGAGAGAGAGGAGAGAGAGAGTAAATAAACCTGAACAGTCCAAGACAGTCCTGATTGATAGTGCAGAGGGGCGATCAGAAGTCACATCAAACCCTAGATGTATAATACAACGGATTGGATTGGCTTACAATGGTTCTATCCTGTGGCGAATGACTGTAGACATGAGGTTTCGGAGATATCAATGTGACCATGCGAATATCATGACGTAGGCTATCTACATCTCGCAGTTCGGACCATATAGAAGTAGCTTTAACTTGTATACGTACAGTCGTGTTTCTTCTCCTGATTTTCAGCGTCTGTCATCAATACGAGTAAATCTGAAACACAGAGAAGGAAACTGATGAAACTCCGAGAGATACAGGAAAACGTCTTGTGGCTGGTTTATGGAACAAACTGTCAAAGAGACACTGAAATGCCCTGTCAACACACGCACAGAGAAACAAGTGCAAAATCACGACAGAAAGAGCCCATGGAACAAAAAACACGAGTGAGGGGAAAAAAAAACTGCACAGGAAAAAAATCAACAAGAAGAGTGGGGAATGCAAACACGAGCGCGCGCGCGCGCGCGTGTGTGTGTGTGTGTGTGTGGTGTGTGTGTGTGTGTGTGTGTGTGTGTGTGTATGTGTGTGTGTGTGTGTGTGTGTGTGTGTGTGTGTGTGTGTGTGTGTGTGTGTGTGTGTGTGTGTGCGTACGTGTGTGTGCGTGAGGGTGCGTGGGTGTACGCGCGCGCGAGCGCGTGTATATATGTGTGTGTGTGGATGTGGATGTGTGTGTATGTGTGCGTGCGCGTGCGTGCGTGCGCGCGCGCGTGTGTGTGTGTGTGTGTGTGTGTGTGTGTGTGTGTGTGTGTGTGTGTGTGTGTGCGAGCGTGTGTTTGCGTGCGTGCGTGCGTGCGTGCGTGCGTGCGTGTGTGTGTGTGTGTGTGTGTGTGTGTGTGTGTGTGTGTGTGTGTGTTGTGTGTGTGTGTGTGTGTGTGTGGCGGAGTGAGTCACTCTGTGTAATTGTGGCACTTCAGTGGCTAAGCTGGAACAGACTTGAAGAGTCGACGTCCAGCAGAACAGTTTATGTAGACCCGTCCATCCCAGTCTTTCAGGAACCGTTTTCAGACATTCTTTGGTGCCGATGCGGTGCTGGTTTCTACTGGATAGTCCATGTCCAGGGTGTCAGACTTCGGATACCGGGATATTATCATTATCATCATCATCATCATTATCATCATCATTATTATTGTCATTATTATTATTATTATTGCCATTGTCATTATTATTATCATCATCATTATCATTCTTACTATCATTATTATTATCATTATCAGTATTATCGTCATCATCATTATTTTAATATTATTATCATCATTAACAGTATTCCTATGTCTGATCAATTGAATGATCTAGACATTTATCATAAGCAAGACCACAATCGATTTCCAACTAGAACAACAGGCAACACACAAAAACGCACCCGTAGTCAAAACTCGCTCCACATCCCACCTCCCCCCCCCCCCCCCCCCCCCCCCCCCCCCCCCCCCCCCCCCCCCCCCCCCCCCCCCCCCCCCCCCCCCCCCCCCCCCCCCCCCCCCCCCCCCCACCCCCCCCCCCCCCCCCCCCCCCCCCCCCCCCCCCCCCCCCCCCCCCCTTCTCACACTTCTTTCCCACCCATCATCCGCTTCTCACACAAAAAGAAAATTACCATAAGATGAACACGCACAGGCATGTAAACACATAGAACACTCCTCAAAACAGCACCAGCACACACACACACACACACACACACACACACACACACACACACACACAGAGAGAGAGAGAGAGAGAGAGAGAGAGAAGAGAGAGAGAGAGAGAGAGAGAGAGAGAGAGAGAATGAAGAGACAGAAAGAAAGGGAGAGAAAGCGAGCAATAGAGCGATGGACAGAGAAGATAGTGCAAACGAGAGAGAGGAGAGAGAGGAAGAGAGAGAGAGAGAGAGAGAGAGAGAGAGAGAGAGAGAGAGAGAGAGAGAGAGAGAGAGAGAGAGAGAGACATGGGGAAAAGAGAGAGGGAGAGAGATGGTGGGAGACAGCTAGAGATGGGGGGAGAGGGAGAGAGAGAGGGGGGAGGGAGAGAGGCAGAGAGAGAAAGACGGTGAGGGGGGAGAAAGAGAGAGAGGCAGGATGGGGGACTGACAGACTGACAAACAGACAGACAGACAGACTGACAAACAGACAGACAGACAAACAGATAGACAGACTGACAGACCAGTAAAGTTGCCATGGCGCCGGCCATCCACTGCTCTCATGTGTGAAGTACAATGGGAGGAATTCAATCGTGCGGCCGCTGAAAAAAAAATAAAAATAAATAAAGGGACTCTAGAACAGCTTACGGGACAATTCATGATGTCCATAGTTTCACGGACCATACACTAACACCGCACAAAACGAACGAAAACGACTCATTGAGTGTCAGAATCCAAAGACCGATTATCAGTCCGACTGATTCTAAACTCAGATCAATCGAAAAAACATCGATTAACTCGCTATTCCCTCTCTCCGTGAAAATCATGATTCGAGAGTATGATATACTGACAGACATCTAAGATTCTCCAAGAAAAATGTCCATAGTTAATTTATAGTTTGGTTTCATGTCTAAGTTATTGTCTGGACTCTTTCTAAGAATCCGATTGAAGTAATACTGGCCCGTCCCTGTAACCCGACGAAAAGCGATGGCATCAGTTGACGAGCAATAGAATAATAATACAATGTAACTGGTGTGTGTGTGTGTGTGTGTGTGTGTCTATGTATTGGGTATGAATGAGACTTGTTCTTTCAGATGGATGGTTTTAGTTACTGGTCTTAATGACAATTTGTATTTGCTTATCCTTAATGCCAGATACTTTAGCAATCCTATTTCTCTGTTGAATGTAGTCTACAAGATAGGGTCTTCTTGCATTGCAAATAGAATAAAAAGTGTGTTGCCGAAAATCATAAATGAAGATCAAACTGGATTTATTAGAAATAGATACATCGGCGACAATATAAGACTGATATTTGACACTATTTCGTATTTAGACGAGAATAATCTGCCTGGGTTGTTGTTGAATATAGACTTTGAAAAAGCCTTTGATTCGATTTCTTGGGAATTCATGTCTAAAGTCCTTAAAGCGTTTGGCTTCCGAAAAGACATTTGTAGATGGATAAACATTTTCTATAAAAATATTAAGTCTTGCGTTATTGTTAACGGACAGGTTTCAGATTGGTTCAATATTAAAAAAGGCTGTCGACAAGGAGACCCAATTTCTCCTTATTTATTTGTGATTTGTGTTGAAATATTAGCCAACATGATTAGGGAAAACCAAGATATTCGGGGAATTAGAATAAACGAAACTGAATATAAGTTGTCTCAGTATGCCGATGACACAGAGTTTCTACTTGCAGGGGATAGAAAATCGTTTGAAACTTGTATTGACGTTCTTTTTAGATTTGACAGCATCTCGGATCTTCATATGAATCTGAGTAAAACGAGCGCAGTTTGGTTAGGAAGCTTAAAAATAGTGAAAATCGCTATATGGAGCATTTGAACATTGTTGGAACCACAAAATTTTCGAATTCTTGGGATATGGTTCACAAATGACTTGAAAGATTGCGTAGAAATGAACTATTCAGAAAAGCTAGCAGATGTAAATCATTTGTTTAGAATATGGGTTAAAACCCCAGATTACACCTTTAGGTAGAATAGCTATTTTGAAATCCATCATCCTTTCAAACTGACTCATTTATGGCTGCTTTTACCAAACCGCCAGATGTTTTCTTTCAAACATGTCAGAAAATATGCAATAAATTTGTATGGAATAAAAAACCAGAAAAAATTAGTCAAAAAACAGCTTATAAAAATGTACGGAATGGAGGTATTGGTTTTCCCTGAGTTAAAAACCTACGTCGCATCTCTTAAATTATCCTGGATCCGTAGAATGAACGATCAAACCATAAATGGAAACAAATTTTAGTGAGTATTTTCTCAATGGCTCTTATTAGTAAATATGGTCCAGAAATTGTCGCTAAGTTCACAAAATATAAACCCGTTCTGGGCAGACGTTCTTGAAGCTTATATACTTTTTTTAAAATTACAAATGCCAACCCAAAAATTCTGCTGAGCTACTAGCAGAACCTATATCCTACAAAAAAACGTGTTCAAGTCGGGAAAAGGTACATTGTTTCTAAAATGCTCGCAAACAAAGGTATTTATTATATCGCACATTTTTTTTATGATAATGGTCAGTTTCATTCCACAGGAACTTCAAGGAAAAATATGATGTTAATATTGATTTTCTTACTTTTGCAGGATATAAGATGGCAATAACTAAATTTATAAAGAAAGTTGACATTCCCCTTGAAAACAATAAAGGTAATAATTCTTCACTCTGTTATAAGATATTGTTTGCCACCTGCAGAGGCTCAAAAACGTATTACGATGTATTGATTGATAACGAATTGAGAGCTCCATGCTGTGACAAATGGGACATGAAACTTTCACAGACCCCTGACTGGGAATCGTGTTTCTTTAATATACATAAGATAATGGATGTGAAGTTAAGTGGTTTCAGCTGAGAATAATCCATAGATGCTTAGGAACAAATGTAATTTTGAAAGAAATTGGAGTAGTCGATAATGATAAATGTAGTTTCTGCGGCCTATTTAAAGATAGTATTGACCATATGTTTTGGAAATGTACTAACATTAAATGCTTTTGGAGTATGTTCACTGAATTAATAAAAGGAAATGTACCCATGCACAAAATATACGTTTAACAGAGTCTCTTGTACTTCTAGGTTTTGATGCAACAATTGCAGGTGATGTTATTTTTACTTTATCATTTTCTGGCAAACAGTATGTATATAAATGTAAGTTAGAAGGCAGTCTCCCACAATTAACAGTCTTTTTGAGAATATTGAAATTTAGATTTAGAATTGAAAATATAACTCATATTTAACAATGAACCATATGGATTTCCCGACAAAATGGCTTGCACATGAGCCCCTCGTCTTTGATGATTAACTGTTTTTTGTCAGTGTGAATGTATATTTAAAGCAATATGTGATAAATAAGCACTAGTCTCATCATCATCATCATCATTCTCTTGCCATGATGGGCGTAGAGGAGAGATGAGAGACACTCTCGAAGCCAGGCACCGCCATCCGGCCCTGTCTCTGCTGTCGCATCAGGTAGGGCCATCCATCCTGGTCCATTCTTTGATGTTGTCCATCCAGCATTTGGCTTGTCGTCCCTTCGTCTGCCGCCTTCCAGCGTGCCCTGGATGACTGTTTTGGGCAGTGAATTGTGGCGTATGGACATGCCCGAACCACGACAGCTTCCTCTTCTTGACTGTTGCCAAGAGGGGTTCTTGGGGGCCTGCAAGTGATGTTATTTGGCTCCCACAAGGTCGTTTGTCTTCCGGTCTTCCCAAGAGATCCGAGCAAGCGCCTGAAGCATTTAGTTTCAAACGTCTGGATTCTCTTGGTGGTCTTCTGCTGTCATGGTCCAGCTTTCGCAGCCATACAGCAGGATGGACAGCACCAGGGACTTGTACAGCTTCATCTTTGTAGGAAAGCTGTTTCCCTGCTCTTCAGATCTTGTTTAGCTTTGCCATTGTGCTGTTGCGATCGCTAGTCTGGTCTTGATTTCTGTTGTAGAGCGACGTCTTTGGTGAGAGTGGCGCAAGGTATTTGAAAGCGCCCACTTCTTCAAGCTGTTGTCGTTCATGTAGATTTCAGCATGGGTGTTGGTTGTGCTGTTGACCAGGACTTTGCTTTTTTCTGTGCTCACTTCCATTCCATATGCACCTGCCCTTTCTTCCAGTCTCTTTGTCAGGTCTTGTAGTTCTTCGTTGCTGCCTCCATCAGGTCGATGTCATCTGCGAACCTCAAAGCTCACCATTGCCAACACCCTTTACCCCCCAAACTGTCAAGAAGAACAACCTGGCATGCGCCGAACGGAATGACTCACAACCAGATCGACTTTGTCCTCACTCCGCGGCGCTTCAAATCAAGCATCAATAAAGCAAAGACGAGGACATACCCGGAGCTGATATAGGCAGCGACCACGATCTCGTGCTGCTCACAATGAAGATCAAATTGAAGAAAAAGTACCAACCTGCGCAGCCAGCATAAAGTTTGACTGGAGAAGTTAAAAGACCCAGAGATAGAAGAGGCATTCCCAGGCACAGCTCGGGGGCGGTTGCGGCACTCAACTCCTGCACAATGACATCAACGACTCACAAACAGCTTCAATGAGGCAGTCTGCGAAACAGCAGAGGAGGTACTTGGGCGACAGAGGAAGAAACACCAAGCATGGATCTCAAACGACATCTTGACCTCTGCGACAAAAGAGATCACTGAAGAATACGAAAAATTCCAGCCCTGAACAAGCCGCACAGTATCGAAAAACCAAAACCTTGTAAAGAAGGAAATGATTGAAGCCAAAGAACAATGGATCAATAATCAGTGCGAGAACATCGAGAAAGGCATGGAAAAGGGAAACAGCAAACTGCTTCACACACTGAAAAACCTCACCAAGACGCAGCAAAACAGATCGTCAGTCATCGAGGATACCTCAGGCGAGCTGCTGACAGAAAGCTCCGCTGTTTTGAACAGATGGACACAGTACTGCCAAGAACTTTACAACTCCCCTATACAGCCAGACGACAGTCTGTTTGAAGGGGACTCAACACCATCAAGGGAATCCTCACCACTCCCAGTGATGAGAGAAGAAGTGGAAGAAGCCATCGGCAGCCTTCCGGCAGGGAAATCACCTGGAGCAGACAATTCCCGCAGAGCTGCTCAAACATGGAGGGAAGGAATTGGTACTCTAGTAACATCGATTTGTCAGAAGATCTGGGAGACAAAACAGTGGCCCACAGAATGGACTCAATCACTCATCATCCCCCTGCCCAAAAAGGGAAATCTACGCCAATGCCAGAACTACAGAACAATAAGTCTCATTAGCCACACAGTAAATCATGCTCAGAGTCATCTTGAATCGACTGAAGAAAGAGGCGGAAAAACACTGGCGGAAGAACAAGCTGGATTCAGGGCAGGCAGAAGCACAGTTAGAACAGATCTTCACCTGCCGGATACTGATGGAGAAACATTGCAACATCAGAGAGACCTGTTCCACAACTTCATTGACTTTAGGAAAGCGTTTGACAGGGTGTGGCACAAGGGTCTGTGGCAAGTGCTCAGAAAGTTTGGCATTGAGGAGGGTCTCGTCCAAACCATCAGGCGCTGTATAACACCGCCAGCAGCGCAGTCCTCCTCAAAAAACCAGATAGGGGACTACTTCAAGACCACAGTTGGAGTCCGTCAAGGCTGCCTGCTATCTCCCGTACTGTTCAATCTCTTCCTGGAAAATATCATGCGTGAAACCCTATGACTTCCACTCACTGTCTCCATCGGAGGAAGAATCATCAATAATCTGAGCACTAGTCTAACAATAGTATTTCTGCTCCCTAGCTGATGACAGTCTATGAGGCTCATGTTATGTTACTCAAGGTGTACAGTTTCTGTTGTTGTTTGTTTTCCTTTCAAGGTTGCTATCATTGAGACAATGTGTTCTGTGAAAATAGCTTATCTTCATTTGCTGTGAACCAACCCATTCTATCTTAATGTTTGTCTGGTTAATTGTCAGTGTGTCCGCTTATTTGTCCTTCTACCTGTCCTTCCTCGTGCTATCCCTTTATCCCACTGATCTCTCTATCTTATTCTCTCTTTCTTTCTTTTTTTTTTCTCTTTAAAAAAAAATTAAAGCATGATTACATACATAGAAAGGGTTTGCCTTAAGTACAATACATTGTGCTATGCTGTTTATGTCACCAAGTAACCATGCTTTAGATAGTTACTTGATGATATGCTGAAGGCTATATCTTTCTTTCTTTCTGTTTGTGTATATACTTACTTGTCTATGTATTTATATCTAGCTTGCCATATACCTAATTTCTGAATATTGATGTTGTTGTATATTTCAGTTTATGTAATAACAAAAAAAGAAAATAAAAATGTTAAAAAAAATTTACTAAAGTATCTGGCATTAAGGATAAACCAACACAAATTGTCAATAGGACTAGTAACCAAAGCATCCATCTGAAAGAGCAAGTCTCATTCATACCGAATACACACACACACACACACACACACACACACACACACACACGTGCGCGCGCGCGCACACACACAACACACACACACACACACACACACACACACACACACACACACACACACACACACACACACACACACACACACACACACACACACACACACATGCGTGCGCGTGCACACACACACACACACACACACACACACACACACACACACACACACACACACACACACACACACACACACACACACACACACACAC
>CM031602.1:26315282-26317201 GCA_018398815.1 Conus ventricosus
GTGTTGTGCCCCCTCAGTGGCTTTGTTCCCATGCTGCCAATGTTGGCTGCTCAACTCAAAGCCACTCCCAGACTTTTGTCCTGTCAGATCAGATGCATCATCCTCAGGGAGCCATTGATAACAAGCTTCATTGAGGCAACCACCAGAGGAGACACTTCATTGATGCTGAGTCACTCCAGTAGTGTTCAGTGGTTATCTGTTCTGATCCACCATCGACAGGACACCCCATGCAAAGTCTGCCATGAACAAAAATGATGTCTTGGTCATGGAGGCAGCATGAGAGATTGTTCCTCCCCTGAAGGGGGCCACCATCTCCAGAGATTGTTCCTCCCCTGAAGGGGGCCACCATCTCCAGAGACAGTCTCCATGAGCGTGCTGATATGGATGGCCTTGATGAACTCACCAAAGGCATACATGTAGAGAGGAAACTGAAACTGAGGTCCCCATGAGAGCAGAACATCAATGGCCATAGGATGTGAGGATACATTTTTCCTGGTGATCAGTGAGATGAGGAGGATGAAGATGATGCTGTGGGGTTCTGCTCTGGTCAGAGACGTGTTATATGGCTGTACTTTTCTCTTCTTGTTATAATGTATTGTGACTTCAGTTAGGCCTTAGAGGTATAATGCCTGAGGTGTTGATCAGGAAATTTGAGCAACGCTGTCAGAGACACATCCATAAAGTGGACAACACTCCTGTGTGTGATTCCAGTCTGCCCATTGGAACTCGTAGCACTCCCAGCTATGGGTAGAAAGCAGGCAGGGGTGAAAAATCACACAAATAAAAGCCTGTCATGGGAATCAAACCCACGACCTTCCGGTCCACTGGTCAGAAGAGCTGACTGCTAAACCATGATGGCAAGTCTAGAAGACGGTGATGGAAAGAATCCTTTAAAAGGCCCCATGATAAGGAGAAAGACATGAGCTTGACAAGGTAGTTCTTCATGTTGGCTCACATTGGTAGAATGGACGTGTGGATTTGAACGGAAATGTATGATAATCCAGTTGTTGTAGTGTAGTGTAGTTCAGTGTAACTGAGAGTGAACATATATCCTACTTATAGTTGAGTTTCTTGAGTTGTTGTATTCAAGGAGAGCTCATGGGTGTGGGTGAGTGTTTTTGTAAATTGAAGTATGTGTGTCTTTCCTCGCAGGGTGGCGTTACAAGCGTGTGATGTATAAAAAGCAAATGGTCATCCATAGAATGTGACACTAAATGTTCCTGAACTGTTGAATGTGTAATGACAACTGTGGGTTTTTTCCCTCCATTTTATACAGGCTATGTTATAAGTTTGACAACTGAACAATGGTGTGCAAATCTGTTATGTAAATATGCAAAGGAAAAAGATTCAGTTTGGTAAAGTAAGAAGTGATTAGCGTTAAGTGATAAAGTAAGAGGCTTTTCGTTCTCATGTTTCATTATCCACTGAGGGTAGAGCGTTGTGATGGCAGTCATGTTGTTCTGATCTCTTTGTGGCCATCCTCTCTCCAAAGGGACCCCACAACTGTTCATTATCGGCTGAGGGTGGAATGTTGGTACAGTAGTTGACATGTCCTTGCCACCTTTGTTGCCATCCTCTCTCTGAAGGGACCCCACAAACTGTTCATTGTCGGCTGAGGGAAGAGACTTGTGATGGCAGATGTGATGGACTCCACAGGGTGTTTATTATCAGCTGAGGGTAGGAAAGAGATGATGTTGCTTAAAGCCCAGCCGAATGTAAAGGTATCAGCTGAGGGTAAGAAAGAGATGATGTTGCTTAAAGCCCAGCCGAATGTAAAGGTATCAGCTGAGGGTAAGAAAGAGATGATATTGCTTAAAGCCCAGCCGAATGTAAAACGCCTAGGCTGTCACTGCATTCAAGTCACTCACAAGTCACTAAAAAGAATTCACACACCCTTTGTTGAGGGTAGAGTATTGATG
>CM031602.1:26317301-26334801 GCA_018398815.1 Conus ventricosus
ACCACCACCACACACAACACACACACATACACACACAAAACACACACACACACACCACACACAACACACCACGCACGCACCACGAAACCCACACACACACACACACACACCGCACACACACACACACACACACACACACACACACACACACACGCGCGCGCGTGCGCGAAACCAGCAGTAAATGCTCATTACACCTGCACGTCTCTACACGAACGCCTTTTGCGCCACACCAAAACTAGAACGATAATCACCATTGTGCTGAGGGCTTTTGCAAGCGACTTCGCGAGTATGGTCTCACACTAATCATGCTCATATAGCATGACCCTTCCATGCACTTGCCCAGACTGCCGCAGAAAAACCCACCAAAGCCACAAGAGCTTACTTCCAGGAACTGGGGGAGATACTTGCAAGATTTCGGACTGTAACAAGTATGAATAAACCACATGAAAGTTTCGCTTCGGCGCGATTGAGATGGTAAAGGCACACACGCGCACACTCGCGTGGACGCACACACACACATGCACACACACAGAGGGCGCGCGGACCCCGCACACACCACACACACAAATCACACACTGACTGAATGACTAAAACCCAAATTTTAAATTGTCAGATTAACTCACGGTTGTACTGACAAACAATCCACACACACACACACACACCACACACACACCACACACACACACACCACACACACACTACCGGGTAGCATTGCAATCACACACACACACACACACACACACACACACACACCACACACACACACACACACACACACTCCCCCGCTCGTTACTCCCCCGGTTAGGGTTGGGGTTAGGGTTAGGATGGGGTTAGGGATAGGGTTAGGGTTAGGATTAGGGATAGGGTTAGGTTAGGGATAGGTTGGGGTTTAGGGATAGGGTTAGGGTTAGGGTTAGGGATAGGGTTAGGGTTAGGGATGGGGTTAGGGTTAGGGTTAGGGATAGGGTTAGGATAGGGTTAGGGTTAGGAATGGGGTTTAAGGGTTAGGGAAAAGGGAGGCAGCCCGGGGAGTAACGACCCGGGGGGAGTAACGAGCCGGGGGAGTAATGAGATGCTGACTGCTGCTCACCTGCCTCCTGTATAAGCCAGGTAGCTGAAACGATCAGGCAGTCCTTTCAGCTTTGGGGCAGTGCACCTTCCCAGTGGGCCGAAAAAGGGACTCCAGACGAGGTGCTGTGGCAGTCAGGTATTTCATTTTTAGCAATTTTGAAAATCGCAACCGAAATCGTTTCCCCTCCTAAGGGGCGACTGTACTTTCCCAGCGCCTAGTAAAGGTTTTCAGAAAAAGAAGTATTTGTTGTTTTTTTAGTATATCTTGTGACTTGATGGGGTATAGGAGGAAATTGTTTTAAGGAAGTATGAATAGAAAGAAGGAAAAAAATGTTGTTGATGAGTGATCCGAAAAGGAGGTGGCTTAGCTAGTTCATGGCTTTATGATGCACAACAGTTTTATTTCGCTAATGCATTATAATGAAAACAATGATAGTGAGCGATGGAAACTATCATGTATTCATGGTTGGAAGATTTATTCTGAATTTGATGTGGGGGAGCTAAATGGAAACGCTTTTTGATATGTATTCATCTGTTGATAAACGGAAACCCTTTTTATGTATTTAAACCACCTTTGATATGTATTCATCTGTTGATAAACGGAAACCCTTTTTATGTATTTTAAACCATCCTTTGATATGAATAATGAATGTCTATTTGTTGACAAACAAGGTGTGCGGAAATCATTCCTTGATATGTGTTTAAGGGCTGTTACTGTTACTAATAAATAATTTTATGAACAAAATCCTTCTCTGAGATAAGTGATTATGTGAAATTATAAATAAAAAACATCTTATCTTAATGAAAGAAACGAAAGCAAATCATTTCTTATATGCAATGATTATATTCTTGGTTTATCGTAAAGGTCATGTGGAAATCTTTCCCCCTCCCAGCCCCCAATGTGAAAAGGGTGATTTTGAAAAGGGCTATGTGGAAATCCTTTTCCCCACAAGGTGTAGAACATGATTTCCCAAAAAGAGAATTTCTATTGTGATATTTTATGGAACTGTGTGGATTGCGTATGGGTATTTTTCCCCAAGTTCTGGTGAAATAAAAGAAACTGTTGGTTTGAATATGATTAATAAAACCATGATGAATAATAGCCTTGCTATAGTAGGCTAGATAATCGAGGTAGTTATCAGTTCCCCCAGTCGTTTGTCCTGGTTGACCGGGGAAATGGCTGGGCCCCTGCTAGGGGATCTAATCCTTTGTTGGCTGAATCTCACACATTCTCTGAAAGCCAGAAGACAATGTGTGAACTCGACAAAACCAGACTCTCAGCTACTAACTACAGAGAACAGGAAAACCTTCATTCTGGCCACCTTTGCCCCAACCATTTCGGGCGAAAGTGGCCCAGAATAAAGGTTTTCCCCGTTTTTCTGACAAGTAAGACTTCAATAACCAAAAATAACGATTTTCTACAACAAACATACTGTGTAGGGTTATCCGTTTTCAATACAATTACTAAACTTTCAGATTTCAGTTTTTTTTTTAATCCTGTGTTTTTCCTGGTCATTTTTTAATAACATCATTTTCGCGCAAACATTCTTTCAAATGAGTCCCCTGTCTTTCATGTGAAATAAAACTACAGTCTTTAACTGTTCTCTAAGTCTTTTAAAACTGATTATATTTCTGACATAAAATCCACACACTTATCCCAACATGTCTTCCACTGAAAGCAAGTTTTGATAAAGTGTTTTCTCTTTTAACTATGTCTTTTTCTGCCGAACAGTCATCTATAATAAATAGTGTCTGCGTTCCTTCAAACAGTTTATAAAACTGTTCTAAACACTCACTCAGTTTTATTGCTAGGATTAACTAAAAATATGTCATCATCTGTCCATATAAACCTTCTATCATGATATGCTTTGTTCCATTTAAGTGTTGGGCAGAAAATCACAATATGATCAAAATTAATAACGATAAACTGTTTGTAACAGGTTGAGGATAAATATTGTTTTTCCACAACCAGTCTGCCCACAAATCAATGAGCAATGAGGAGTTTTTGTCATAAAGTTTAACTGCTCCATAGTTTTATAACAGAACTTAATCTAATCCGGTTATTGTTTTTTATCATGTCCTCTGTTAAAACTTGTTCAGTATAATAAAATCCTATAAGGTCTAAATGTGTAAGATTAATCCAATTCAGTGCTGTAGATTGTTTCTATTTAGACTAATATGATTTTGTTGCTTGTTGTTATGACCTTAATATTCCTCACCATTGTGAAGAATGACAACAGTAACTTTAAGACTGTCAACGCCTAAGTTTTGCCAGCTAATTAGAATTCCTTTAAAAAGGCGTCACTAACGCCCACAACCCCATCCCTCTCCTTATCTTTTAAGACAGAAATTTCAAATATTATTGTGAACGTGTCCCCTAATTTCATTTGCGGCATGAACTGTAATTTTGTAGAAGCATCTTTTACACTGTTTCTTTCTGTGGAGGATGTACTGTTTTTTCCCATACGGCCTTATTTCAATCTCTTTCCGACTATTGTCATCTGGCATAAGACTTACATGTAAAGGGCCAGAGTTGAATGCTTTTCTGAAACTTTTTTGACGGCCAAAAATGTAAATGGGGCTTATGAATTCAAATTTTATGTCCCATTCTAATATGGTTCTAAGTGCCATTGAGGTCAGGTTTTCGAACTATTTTTATTCATACTGGCCAACATTATTTGCCTCTAGATTGCGCAGTTGTTCTAGTTTAGGAAACTTTTTGTTGTCGCCAACCTCTTTACTTTTTATAAATCACCATCTTTAGTGTAAATCAAAACCATACAAAGTGCCTATTTCGCCATTCTGTTCAAAGTCCGCAACGTCTGGGAAGGTCTTTTAATTCTAAAGTTATACACCTTACAGGCGCCAATGTAACTCCTGGTTCTTCTGGCCCCCGCGACATTTTTTTAGTACAGTTTATTATTTTATTTCCAAAACAATGTGCAGGGTTTTCACATTTTACGACTTTCCCCGTTTTGTCTTTGATTTTTAATAAAAAGATCCGACCCTCCCACAAACTAATCTTTTAAACTGTAAATTAGGGAAATTGTATAATTTCATAATCGCAATATGCAGCTTTCCCTGACGGAAGAGCTCTTAAAACAGTTGAGGGCCTTCCATCATATAAGTTTTCATCAGTGCTTAGTTCGTCCAAATGAACATAGAGTAATGAATGTAATGCAAGATCGAGCGGGTTTTCTCCCTCATAAGTTGTTTTGTCTGGCACCACTCTAAATCTATGATTGTCTCTCTGCAAAGCCTAACATTTTAGCTATCTCTACATCAAAAAAGGGTTAATGTTGCTCCTTCTTCTTCAGGTTGAAGTTAACATTGTTTTTAGATTTGCATTGTTACGTTGAGAGTAATGTCGAAAATTACTCATTGCTTCTTTTAGCGAAACAAAAACCCGTAATAACCATCAGGTATGGTAACGGCTAACTACCTTCCTTCATTATTAACTTTTAGAACTGCATTATTTTTCTTGGATGCAGTTATATTAAACCATAACGACTTTTGTATAAAAATATGTCATGAAGATGCAACCATTTTGGCTCCGCATTCGTTCAATAGCATGTTCTAAAAACGAAGGACTGTTTGAGTTTGTTATTGTTACAAACATTTTTTTAAAACAAATTAAAAATGAGTGCATTCAAATCTATGATGCCAAAATATTCTGTTGGGCCGCACTACAATCTTAAAATTATAGGCAACTGTTTCTTCTTTTTATTTTCCCCCTTTTAACATTGCTGGTGATCCAGATGCCTCTTTTCATAAAAAGGTGAGTACTCCATTGAAGAGCTTATCTTACCCCCCTATGAAAACGAACCACATCAAGAAAGCGTGGTTTTGGCATCCGATGCAGTTTTATCAGAACCAGAGAAACTTTGCTGTGTTTTGCGCATAACTGGTGTGGAGTGGCGTATGCTGATCATTTTAAATCACCATGATCCTTTGGGGAGGTCAGTGTACCGATTTCATTTTTATTACACCTTCAGACGTTTTTTGACTGAGCTGCAAGCGGCCCTTGCCAAATGCAAACCGTTTAATCCACTCCAGCAACATAATAGACTGAAGGCTTTAAAAGGATCTGTACGAATTCCTATTAAACTTCAAGACAGGCTTTAGCAAACGTTGGATCATAATCATGGCCTGGCGACCTTTATTTTCGGGGCACGCACAGAAAGTATAACTATGATGGCATCCGCCTTTCAAATTCTTTCTTTTTTTTGGCAAACCTGTTGAGCCCGGGTCCCTACAGCAAAGAGATTCAAACAGCATGGACAACATTTATCTTAGACACTTCTCAGGGCCTAACTAGGGCGGGAATATAGAACGAATAAACGACTCTATTCGTACTAACGTATGGTGTTTGCTGGGTCGCAAGCACAGCGCTAGATCAGATAACTGTTCCTTTACTGGCTTTGGACGCGCAAAAAAACAATACTTAGCAAATTGAGTGGACGCCATATAATTCTACAGTTGATTATTACCTTCAAGTATTCAAAGGTACTCAACATGTTTTACAATAGCAAGAGTCGAAAGTAGACTTTGCTGTTGGCACTGGTTAATACATGTGCCTTCTGACCTTGACTTCCAGATAGGTAAATAATAAACTATAATAATGAAATTTCTGTGTATAGCAAGGCAATGAACAGAAGGTTGGGTAAAAAAAAACGACATATAAATTCTAGCCAGTAATATTACAAACATATAAAAACGCCCAGATTAAGTCTATCTAATTCCCGAAGGTCCAAACCCCCAAAGTCATTAAAGGACTCACAGCAAAGCATCGCAGACTTGTTCGCGGATGACCATGAATATGAAAAGACAGCGCTTGTTCTTGGAGTAAAATGGCCTGGAATACTTGGTCTTTATTTACTAAATCTTAACCAACTATAAAGAGAAGCTAATGCCATAAGTGCTCGGCCATAAACCAAACTACTTTGCTTTGCAGTGTAGACAAAAGCCAGTAACGATACGCCTAATATACGGGTAAAGCGTTCTACGGCTTTATGGTAATTTTTTTAATTAACTCGCAGATGTAAGTGGATTTTTTTACCCATGAAGTATCACGGCGAGGCGATGGCGGCGGGGGCACTGAACTTTGGCTACTGCTGCCTGTAATAGCCATCACCAGTGTACTTATTGACAAATCCTAAGGCCGTTATAACGCTTGCTATGTGACTCGTGCTCTTAAAAACGTTTCGTATCTTTCTGCTAGCGTGTTGTCTTCATATAAATTTTTTCGATAGTTTCTCTTATTCTGTTCACTTGAGTTCGTATTTGGTCTCGGTTAGTAGTAAGCAGTCTAGTCTTGCTGTCTTTCTTGTTCAAGATCATTTGTCTTTGTCTTATTCTTTCTTTAATATCAGGCCCTAAGTTCGCGTCATCAGCCTCAACGGTTTTTTCTTTTTTCTCTTTGTATATGCTCATCATAGTTCACTAGTTTTGATAAATTGTTGTTAATTCGCCTCTAATGGTTCTTAAAGCATGTTCAAGGGCGTTATTTCTCGCATGGGTAGCGGCGAGTGGTATAGTCTTTTTGCTGTTTCTTCTGAAAAACTGGTTTCGGCTTCTATTGCATTTATTATTTCATCGCGATTGCTTTACTTCTTTTAAGTTCTCCATGTTTTGTATTTGGTTAGTGTTGGGAGTTCTGCAGTGTGTTTTGAAGTTTAGCAACTGCAATCCCTATCTTAATTTCGGTTAACAAGAACCACAGGCGATTTTGCTCTTTTACACTAAGTCTTTGTATACATTGTAACTTGGCTAAAAACTTTGATGGGTCTGGTTTAGATGTAAGACGACCGATTCTCTTGATCTCCCCTTACAAACAAATGACCAATCATCTAATTTAAATCATTTGGGTCTTTAAATTCGGGAGGTTCTTGGCCTAAACTTTTGTAAATGCTCGACGCACTTTCTGTTTTTAATTCACGCCGCATTGAGAGCGCTGAGCGATGCCGAGTGTCAAGGGATCATTTCACCTCTGTCGACTAGGTTCAAAAACATCTTGTAATCTTCTTAGCTTCAATGGCGCTGCCATGTTTTAAATATTAACTTTTTATTTTGTTTTAAAAAATGGCACTAGCACATGGCTCGATTCTCACCCGTATAGAAGACTGGGAAAAAAGAACCGGCGGCGTGATGGGAAATAGCGGAATATTACGTCCCAAATAATCCATCTACTATGATGAGATCAAATTCTTACTGTCAATTTCCAGACCTAGGAGCGGATGAAGTGATTGTGCCAGGCTCTGCACGTTTACGTTCAAAATAGAATCGCTTCAAACACAGACCAAACAGGTCAGTTGTACAGAATTGGGGGGGCAAATCGTTAAGACATAGTTCTATTAAACCTTGAGGGGCCAAAGAATTATTTTTTCTTTACACAATGCAGACATATTTTTTAACCTATTTCTGATCTATGGCTAACGGAATGAAAGGGCTGATTCTGCGTTTCAAAGGAATCGAAAATGAAGAAGCGCTAAAACATCGAATAGGCGCCCGCAGATACTAAAGACGGTAAAAAGTATGCAGCTGTAATTTTGGTATGGAAATCGCTTTCATTCCCTTCGTTTTGAGTTGTTAAAAGCGCTTGCCACGTACTTTCAAGGGCGATTAAAAGACAGATGTCATATGAACTAACTTTTAAGCGAAATACAAACGGTGTTATCAAATCATAGACACGAAGCAAAGTACAGCATTTCTGACATCTCGTTAGAGTTTGACGTTGTTAGCAACCCATGATTTAGCAAAGCTGATTAAAGGCTATATGAGTTCAAGATTGCAATATATTACGACAGAGTGATTCATCATACAACCTTCCCAGAGAAGCGTGGCAGACCTATATGGAAATTTTAGTTTTAGCACGCACATCAAGGATCGCTTAAAGGTATTTTTATTGCTGTGTGAAGATGAAGAACCGTTCAAAAGAGCAAGCTGAAAAGTTTTTTATATCCTAAACTAACGAAAGTGCAATGT
The DNA here is from genome assembly GCA_018398815.1 of Conus ventricosus. Taxonomy (NCBI): domain Eukaryota; kingdom Metazoa; phylum Mollusca; class Gastropoda; order Neogastropoda; family Conidae; genus Conus; species Conus ventricosus. Next base: position 26,325,357 of record CM031602.1, read on the forward strand.
ACTAATTGACGGTAGTCCTAACCAAATCTACGCTAGCGGGCTTAGACCTTATCTCATTTGACGATAATAAGAAAATTGTTTGGGGGTGGGGGGGTTAGGAATCCAACAGCAGACCTAGTGTCTAAAGATTTACATCATTCACATTGCTTAGCGTGAGGATTTTATTTACAACAAAATTCGGTTTATGGATTGACTAGGTCAACAGAGGATAATGAGTTGTATGGAAGCGGGGAGAAGAAAACGTGAGAGACGTATAAACATTCAAATTGATAAGGAAGAAGCAAGCCGATAAACGCTTATGTACATTTGTGTTTATTATATGATGCGCAGCTGAATATTGAAAATCCCAGTTTAGCGATGTCTTATACTAAATATTTTTCATTTTATAAAAAAAGCAGTCTGTTAAGGTTTATCCAAATGTGCCTACAGCACGGAGATGCCAAGTGAAAGAGAGAGTAGCAGGGCAATTATGCTGTTATAGAAACCCCTGAAGTAAAAGCCCTTCAGATTAACAAACATTATCGCAAATGCAACAAAATAGAGCAGGACCTTTCAAAATACAGCAAAACCAAACGAAGGTATTCTGCTGCCTTTAATGTGTTACATATGTAATACTGGAACATCGACTATAAGTGCCTATCAGCAGGAACGAGTGTTGGTCTCTTAGCAACGGGCATAGGCGCACCCGCAGCTTTACCTCTAGGAGGTTTTTTCTTTAGCTCTCGGCCTGTGTTCATTAGCTGTAAGTGCGGCTGGCAAAAAATTAAAAACTAAACTCCAAAAGCACACAGCTATGGTTCAACTAATAACGGCTAAACTTAGTTCGTTTTAAACTGACAATAAATAAAGCGCTTGTTGACTCAAACATCACGGATGAAGAATTTAATCGTTTACAGGCCGATTTTGATGACTACAAAAGACAAAAGTTTGATCTTCAAAGAAAGGCGAGGGCAAGTTTTTCTCAACAGCCAGACGCCGAGCAGATAAAAAGGAATGCTTAAAAAAAGTAAACGAGACATTAAACTCTGTTCTAAACAGCTCACATTAACAACGCCAAAGGGTGTTTATACTTTAGTTTATGAGTCCAAGCGCAAAAAGACCGTTGATATTGGTTCTGATTAAGTATTTTTTTTTTAATTTAAATAAATATTTTGAGTTAGAAAAAAACTCAACATGGATAAGATATATGAAGGACAAGACGAATTGTTTGAAGGAATGCTTGAGAGAGAGCGTTTATCAAGAGCACTGAATGATTTGATTTAGAAGTCATTGACCCAACAAACGTACAGGCAAGTGTTGTTCATGCTATTTCTCAAGTTCCAAGTAAACTAACCATAGACCCCCCAGTTAAAGTAATGTTAGCTGTTTTAATCGACTATGTAACAATAAATGAAGAAAATCTAGAAGTCTGGGTCTCGACTAAACAGCAGACTATTCTTTCCCCTAATGACTTAACACCCGGTTGGGCAGACGAACTGCTTACACAGTTTGGCGCTGCCGCTGAGAAGCCAAAATGAGAGGCTCTGGTTGGTCAGAGGGCGAAGTCCTAGAGATTAGATTAAAACAGGCTAAGTATGCGCCGATTGTAGGCAAAAATAAGGACTTACATTTCCACTCCTCCAGCATTTGTTGCAAAAAGAGCAGTTTTAAAACATAACAAAATTACAGGACAACAATTGTTTTTGTGGTGTGTTCTCGCAAGGCTGATCACGCCGCGCCCAAAAACGCAGCAGAGAGAGTGTCTAACTATCACCCGTACATCAATGTTCTTTCTTAACTTTAGTGGGGTGTCATTTCCTTGTTAGTTGTAGACCAAATTGATCAGTTTGAGGAGCAAAACAAACAATAACTGTTAATGTCTACACATGGCGCTGAGGAAGGAAACAAATCTACAATCCGATTAAAAGTGTCCAAGAACAGTCCAACGATGGCGGAACCAGACAAAAATCTAGTTGATCTTACTACTGATGTTTTACCAGCGGGGCTACCGCATTACACATTAATATGCAAATGAGTAGTTTATTGCGGGCATACTTCAAAGGCATTACCATAAACTAGAATTCGGCAGAAAATGTTTAACAAGAATGCCATCTGTTCAAGCGCGAGTTGACATAAGAAACATTTTTGTATTTGTCCAGTTGACTGTAATACAGAACTAACTACGCCCGCCGGATCTAAAGTTAGTTTAAGAATGGAAAGCTGCAAACAAGGTCATACGTAAGTTTACGCAGACTTCGAGTCGCTTATTGTTCTTATGAAGGCCCAACGGCACAGAGGACTTCCTTAAAACAGCCTCATAGTGAGTATCATCAGAATTTGTTCATTTGCCTTTTTTAATCATGTCAGGTCGGATGGCGCCCATTGAAACCAGGAATTGTATAGAGGCAGATGCGGCTAGAAGCATTTTTACAGGGCATGCAGCAAGTGCGTAATGATTGTTCTAATAATCTGATTTATCTGAAATCATGATGACGCCTGAAGACAACAACAGTATGCCTCAGCCACACACTGTTGGATTTGTGGTTTAGGCTCTCATCAGACGCAGAGAATCCAACAGTTAAGAGTCCATGATCACAATTAGCGGGACAGTTCAGAGGAGATGCGCATCATAACAAATGCTATCTTCAACTTAAGTTTTGTTCCTAAGACATGGATGCTGCCATCTTCTTTCGCAACTTGCGAGGCTACGGACTCTCATCTTATAATGAAAGGCAGTGGACGTTGCTTTTCAGGGTGTCATGCATTGCACAGTCATCAGAAACGTTACATGTGCTTTAATCTATATAACTTGTCTTTTATGACTCTATGCAACACATGTTGGGTTCATTTGAGTCATGGCTATGTCCTTAAAGTCCTGGCCCATAACAGAAGAATATTTTGGACTCAACTCTTGTTAGAAAAGGCGGTTTTCCTTTTGAGACATGAACAGTTGGGAAAAGGTTTGACGAAGATCACTTCCAACTAAAGGCGCGTTCTTTCTAGTCTTAGAGGAAAGGATCAGGCGACTCCGATACTGCATGCTCAAGATGCTTGGCAAAAAGTTAGACTGTAAACGATGGGAGATTATCATGATTCTTACTTGAAGGCAGATGTTTGTTTGTGGGCGGAAGTCTTTGACTCAAATTATTGAAAGACCTGCAAGAACATTACAGTTTGGATCCTGCGCATTACTTTTCTGCGCCCGGGATGAGTGGGATGCTTTCTTTAAAGTATACTGGAGTACAGATGATTTATTGTCTGACCTATCCAAGATCAGATGATTGAAAAAGGATTGTTGGTGAGGAATTAGTATGGCGTCGCATCATTTACTGTAAGCAAACAACAACATACTTGGACGATTATGATCGAAGTAACGGTCTAACTATCTTCATGTATTTAGACGACAACTATCTGTATGGTTGGGCAATGGCTTCGCAATCGTTCCATTACGCAACTTTAAATGTTACACAGGTACAAATAATATCAAAAGGCATTAAAGTGTTTATTTTGAACAGTTTGGCGCCTGATCAACAGCGTGGTTTCATTCTAGAAGTTGACTTAGAATATCCTCATGAACTCCATGACCTGCATAATGACTATCCATTAGCAGCAGAAAGTCTAAAGATGGATCCAAGAGAGCCCCTAAACTTGTGCCTAATCTTCGGGGCAAAAAAAATTATGTCTGTCATTACAGACTTCTACAATTTTATTTAAGACACGTTTGAAGTTGACGGCTGTTCATCGCATAATTGCTTTGATCAAGAACAGTTCATGAAACCATACATCATGAAGAACACTGATCTCAGAACTAAATCCACAGATGCTTCGGAAAAAGACTTTTTCAAGCTGATGAACAACAGCTGTTTTGGAAAGACTATGGAGAATCCGCACAAGCGTAAAGATGTCAGATTAGTCACCAAAGAGAACGAAGCAATTAAGCTGACTTCAAAACCTAATTATCAGGACTTCAGAAAATTTCATGATCAGCTTTTCGGCATAATGATGAAAAAAAAGAAAGTCAAATTAGACAAACCTGTTTTTTATTGGGTTACTGTTTTAGAATTATCAAAGCTTTTGATGTTAGAGTTTCTTTATGACTACTTTAAGCCCTCGTATCCTGAGTCCAGAGTACTTTACACAGATACAGATAGTTTTGTTATAGATACCCTACTGAAGACATCTATAAAGACATGGAAACCGAAGTGGCTAAAGGGCATGCAGGATGGTATGACACGTCCGATTATCCTAAAGACTCGCCTTTACATTCAATTACTAACAAGAAGGTTTTAGGAAAGATGAAGGATGAATTATCTGGAAAGGTGATCAAGGAGTATGTGGGTTAAGGTCGAAAATGTACAGTATTTCGAGCCAGGAGAAAATCATTAAGAAAGCAAAGGGAATATCTCGCAGCGTTGTGCAGTCAAACATATCACATGACAACTACAAAGAAGCATTGTTTGGCAATAAGACTTTTCATCATGACAACGTAAAACTGCGATCTAATCTACATGAGATCAACACAACTGTTGTAACAAAGAAGTCATTAGATAGAACAAACACAAAACGGGTGTTTGTTAATCCAGAGTTTTCATATGCAATCGGGCACTGGAGGACCGCATAAACGGGGGGGTTTATATTTTCATCAACTTTTATTATAAGATCAATCATAGCTTCATCCAATTCATTTGAATCTTTTCTCATGTTTGCTTGACGAGTTCGAATTTTTTTTTATTATTTCAAGATATTCTTTTTCCCAATTTGGGGGTTTGAGTTGTAGGTGATCTGGATGATTTAGCATGCATTGATTAATCCTCGAAAATGTTTCCTTAATAGCATTACACGCATGAAATGATTCCCGCATCATTTTCAAGGTCTCTTCCTTTACCATTCTTGTTTCGTTCTGCACTTCCTTCTGAGCTTCCATTTTAAACTCAGATATATTTACGTAAATTAATTAAAGCGGAACTGTGTCCGGTGGGATTATCTGCAGTTCTTCCTTCGCAAAAGATCTTTGAGGAGCTGGTTGTTTTGTTGTGTCAGTTTCTCGTAAATAATACACGGGCGGATTCATTTTTACAATTCTTTTTATTTCATATGGATCAACACTCCAACTGGATCTGTTGCCCTAATGCGAGTGTCCCCTTCTGCTTCCCCCGGTAAATAAAGGTACCTTACTTTCAATCCAAATGGTAATAGTTTGCCGGATGAAGACTCTCCTTCAACAACATCTATTGTTTTTCTTTTGATTGCTTGTACTGGTTTTAGCCCTTTAAATTCTTCATTATTCATTGCGCGCAAAACTGAGGGCAGTCTTCTAACCCATTCTGTGTTGCGAGAATTGTCAATCAGCTCTCTGTGATACTGGTAGGAAAAAAGTCTTTCGGCTAACTGTTTGTTAAAGTTTTCAACTAAAGCCTGTGATCTGTGAACCCCCGGAATGCCTCTTCTAATAGTAACTCTGTGTTTTAACAATAATTGATTCACTTGGCCTTTAAATTCTTTTCCATCATCAACTTGAATCATGCGAGGGTAAGTTAGCGGCCTCGTTGGTATATCAGTTGTATGGCAACAGCAACAGCAGAAGCACTCTTTTGTGTTAATGGCTCCGCATCTTTGTATCTTGAAGCCATGTCAATGACTGTGAGTGCGTACTTAAATCTTTTTCGTCTAATCCTATCAGAGGGTAAATATAGAAGATCCATTTGATGAGTGTCGTTCGGTATTGTATTCACAAAGTGTGGTCTCTGTATTCGTTTGGGCGCAGGTAAATAAATTTGCCAAATCGCTTGTTTAGATAACCATTCTTTTGCTGTTTGTTCACTGACTCCAGCTGCTTGGCTTAGCTTTTTGATTGCCGTGATACCCTTCCAATATCCTTTGGGTGAATAATAGATTTTGTTCATTTTTTACTCAGCCAATATTATGTGCAACAAAATACACAACGGTCATACCAACGACAATAAACCCGATTTCTTGCATCTTTTGTTTTTCTGATGGTTGATAAAAGTCACTGAATTTTGGTGGGGGCAATGTCTGAACCGGTTTGCCTGTTACTAGATAATATTGTTTTATTGCTTGATCAACATTTTTAAATGTGTAAGCTGCATGCCCCTGTTCTTTCAGCGTGTCATTAATAAAATCTAACTGCTCAAGTCTCTGCCTTTCATAGGCGTCTTGTGCAGCTGCTAGTTGCTCCATAGCTTTGTTATGCCTTTTTCTCTCGCCGTCATCCCGCAGTTTACTAAATGCGAAATTACTTCCGCTAAAAGCAAGCGCATTCACCACAGCGCCGCCTATCATTATTGCGAGTGAAGCCATTTTTTATAAATGTATTTTTTTCTTACATATTTATATTGTCTGGAATTATTCCTTGCTTAACTAGAAAATCTTTCGTGGCAACCGAAGCTGCAATGATAGCAATCAGCTTTGCTGAATCCTCAAAGTCTAGTTTGCCAAGATCTGCTGGTTTAATTCTTAACAAGCTTTTACCAAGCATTGAGTATCCTACACTTAGGCCTCCAATAACAGCAGAATGGTATACAAGGTTAGCAACAGTTTTTTCGGTGCTCATTTTTAGAAAATAAAATAATTATAATTATTAAAAAACATGAACAGTGATGATCTCCTACAGCTACAAGGCAGCCTAAACCTTCCTGAACTTATGAATGACCAAGCTGATGATCAAGCTATTATGCCCAAAAAGGAGAGGCTGTATTCTTTGGCAGCATGTGGGAAAACAAAACAGTTCCTCGGAACTGAATTCAGCATAGAACAGATTCAACAGATGTCGCCGCAAGACATTTTAAAGTATCATAACAGGTATGAAGCGCAGCTGGGGTCTAGAATGGTGAAAAGTGTGGGCAAACGGTTCTTAGTTTGTACACTAAACTAGTCAGTAGATTTGCTCCCATTGATTCTGAACAAGATCTTACGTATGATTTAACGCAAGATCCAGTTTTAACAAAGTCATTAGAGTCTCTAGGGTGTGATTTATACTATAGATTTGGAACATTGTTATCGCCATTAATCATGGGATTAATAACTTTTAATCATATAGATTTTATTTCCCTTCAAAATGAGCGAGCTGGAAAATCATCAGAACCAGAAAACACTGAATCAGGTGGAGAAAGTAACCAAGCCAGAAAATCAGCAGAAAACGCTGAACCAGGTGGGGACCATTAAAAATCCTGGGCGTGTTGAAGCAGGAAAAAAATTAGCAGAGTGGAACAGACAAAAAAAATTAATGTTACAAAATATGACTCATCATGAAAACATAACACCTCCAACGCCAGAACAAGTTGATTCAATGCCAGCTATAAAAACTCCATGTGATACAAGGGCCCAAAAGTCTTCATGGAATATTGAACTTAAAACTGTTGCCATTTTTGGCGCCCTTGCTGCTGCTGGGGGCTGTTATTACGGTTATAAAATATATAAACAACGCTGGCAAAAACAAGAGCCCAAACAATCTCCACCGCTAAATACAGAAGCCGAACACAACTGCACGCCAAAACCGCCAATAACAAAGCATCATTTTGATCCATTTATAATGGAATAATATTTAAGAACTTAATTTTAAATTTTTTAATAAAAATAGATCATGGCGTATTATAAAATGATGGTGTCAATAAATAAAGACCTGGAGTCTATAAAAGACATTTCCATAAACCCGAATTGTAATCAATGCGGTTGCTTCGGATGCAAGACCTTCATTAAGATCTATGCAGAAAACGCTGAGCAAGACATCCTCAACGATGACGCGTTTTTTGAGGCATGTGTGTACTATATTAGACATCTACTATTTAAGATAAAAAATAGATTGTATTTTTTTGATAATTATAAGATAACTTAATAAGAACTTGGTTGTACTTAAAGGATGACTTAATCAAGAACTTATTAAGAACTTGATCAAGAACTTAATTAAAAACTTAATCAAGAACTTATTAAGAACTTGAAGTAACTTAATTAAAAACTTAATTAAGAACTTGGGGTGACTTAATTAAAAAACTTAATTAAGGACTTGGGGTGACTTGGGGGTGGGAGGTGTGTGGTGTACACAGGGGTGGGTGGGGTGGGAGGACGTGCGTGCGTGGGGTGGGGGTGGGGGGACGTGCGTGCGTGGGGTAGGACAAAACACACACACAAACAAACAACAAACAAACACACAATAGACACAGTGCTTGTAAGACTTGGCCTAGTTTGCTGTGCTCCTCTTTTCTCAACCAGGCTTGCAACTGGCTTTGGCAGAGTTACAGCAGTAATTGCTGTAGCCAAGCTTTTATGGCGGCTCTAATCGCCAGTAGTTAGTACATCCGTCATTGTATATTTGGAGCATTTATATGAAGATAGTGCTGGCCACACACTACTCCTCTCCATACTGGTAGATGTACTAAGGCCTGCCTAACCCTATCTAGTTTGTTTGCCAGAACATTCAAAAATCGTTATCCAGTTGCATAAGGGCACACTGCGTTTTTTAAACACTCAAACAGCCGAAGCAAGACACTGTGCATGGCAGGGCGTATCAGGTTACAGTGACCGTACATGCATGAGCGGTACTATATTTAGAGTCACGTCAGTGGTAGGCCTGCAGTACTATATTTAGAGCCACGTCAGTGGTAGGCCTGCAGTGGCCTTACAGCCGCGCGCACACAACCCTGCCTCTAAACAAACCCGACGCACCAGTAGGCGGGGTAGAGGTGGGCTTTGTAGGTCAATCGGCAAAGTCTGCCGATTGGCCTAGTTTTGTTGGGCGCTAGTAAAACTACCGCTGTGGAAGTGGCTCAATTACTCCTGCCATGCGGGTTCTAACACGTCATGTGTATCATGCCAGAATGCTTTAAAGTTGGGGTTGGATTGTATGTATTTCAGAATGAGTTTTCGTTTGCTGTATAACTCGTTAAAAGAAATCGCAAGTTTGTGAAATTTTGGATAAGAATAGAAACAAAATGACACTTCAATTAGTCTTCTTACGCGAGTTGGCTCAACCAGCAAATCTTCTTTCAGATAGGACTCCCAGTTTTTTGTTTTTGACTGTTTCAAAATTGTCTTTGCTTTCTGAAGCCAATTCCCTAAAAAAAGAGCCTGAGAAAGAGATTTCTTTTCACTATCTTTCACTGAGTAACAAGCCCGGTGTAAGATGGGGTCATTTCTTGAACAGTTTCAAAGATTTTGGTTTCATCAAATGGATCGGAAGGCAGCTCACAAAGCTGTGTTTTCAAATATTTGTCAAGATCTTCAACTGAGAGTTCCGTTTTTGTTGAGGAAACAAAAACGAAATGCTTCCTTTTGGCTTTTAGGGAGGAGAACAAGGCTCGCCGCTCAATTTCTTTGTCAAAAACTTTGCCATGGCCTCATGATAAACAATGTATTTTTCCACAAGATTGGTCTGTTGATCGGAAAGTTTTCCTTGCGAAGATAACAACACTTCATCCATTTCTTGAGTAATATTAGTGTCACTTCCAGCACT
>CM031602.1:26339801-26349801 GCA_018398815.1 Conus ventricosus
ACACCAAATGTGATCCTTTCGTCCTTGAATGGCGTGCTGGAGAAGGAAATTGTATGGCAGTCTTGCAGGAAATACTAAGTAGTGTTTACAAAAGTTCTTTTCTTGTTGGAACCGTATGGATAGTGTGTGTCTGAGGCTTTTAATATCTCTTTTGGAGGGAGAAGGGAGGGAGGGGCTGGAGGTGAGTGGTGATTTGAGAAGGGGAGTCGGTTCAGGGAGAAGGGAGGGAGGGCTGGATGTGAGTGGTGATTTGAGAAGGGGAGTCGGTTCAGGGAGAAGGGAGGGAGGGGCTGGAGGTGAGTGGTGATTTGAGAAGGGGAGTCGGTTCAGGGAGCAGGGAGGGAGGGGCTGGAGGTGAGTGGTGATTTGAGAAGGGAGTCGGTTCAGGAGAAGGGAGGGAGCGGCTGGAGGTGAGTGGTGATTTGAGAAGGGGAGTCGGTTCAGGGAGAAGGGAGGGAGGGGCTGGAGGTGAGTGGTGATTTGAGAAGGGGAGTCGGTTCAGGGAGCAGGGAGGGAGGGGCTGGAGGTGAGTGGTGATTTGAGGGAGAAGGGAGGGAGGGGCTGGAGGTGAGTGGTGATTTGAGAAGGGGAGTCGGTTCAGGGAGAAGGGGAGTCGGTTCAGGGAGAAGGGGAGTCGGTTCAGGGAGAAGGGGAGTCGGTTCAGGGAGAAGGGGAGTCGGTTCAGGGAGAAGGGGAGTCGGTTCAGGGAGAAGGGGAGTCGGTTCCTCGTTTGTTCTGTATTTCTTTCGCTTGCGTGTTCGGTAGTTGTAGGATGGGGCAAGGAGGATTAGCTTGGAAGGGGGACGGGGGGGGGGGGGGGGGTACACAAGTTCTGGCTCTCCCTGTTTCCTTTTCCATCCTTCTCGGCCCTCCTCCCTTCCTTCCCGATCCTTCCCTGAACCCGATTTCCAAACAAATGAAAATGTCGGAGGCGTCTTAACTGTCGCAGTCTGAAAAGAAAATTGAAAAACCGAGAAAGAAAAGGGAAAAAAAACATGATTAGGGTAATATTGCAATGTACAGATTATGCAGTGCGACCCCGCCCTGCCCCACTTCCACCCCTGTTTTCTTCCCCATCAACATTTTTTTTTTTCAATAACCCGCCACTCTTCGTCCCCCATACAGCAACATTTTGTTGTGAGTAAAAGAATAAGTGCAGCTGTCACCCCCCCACGCCCCCCCCCCCCCCAACGCCCCCCCCCCCCCCTCCACCCACCCCTCCTCCCCTCCCGGCCTTTCGCTTAACAATTTTTTGGCTGCGGTTGACATCTACAAAGATCTTTCCTTCTAGATGGAGTTTATAGTCCGCCCCTGATATGCATGTTTTTGTCCTGCGGTATGCAGCCAAGAGTTGTTGTTCTTGATATCATACTTGCCATAAATTGCAGCGCTCTGGCTTTATTTGAGGAATAATTTGCCTTTCAAAACCAACCTGACCTTCTCTTTATCTTCTGTCGCAACAGAGACTTCTGAGCGAGACGTCGGGCTACATGTGCAAGGGCTACTTCTACTTCAGCAACGTGTCCAAGACGGCGGTCATCTACACCATCACCATGCTGGCCATGGAGCGCATCGTGGCCGCCATCAGTACCTCCTTCCGCATCCTCTCCCCGGGACGCTGCCTCTTCTTCTCCAGCCTCACCTGGTTCTTCGCCGCCGCCTACAACATCTGGTCCGTGGTGCTGTATGACACGCGCCTGGTCGGTCAGCGAGGCTTCCACGTCAGTCACCAGCGCGTGGAGGAGGACGCCGTACGTCAGGACGCCGTGGCCTGGAGCATCCGGGGAGGCGTGGTCGGGGCCAACTACAGCACGCACGTGTGTTTCGCCTCCACGCGCTTTCAGTGGTTGGTGGATGTGTTCGTGTTGCTGGACTTCCTCGTGACGTTCTTCCTGCCCGTGTCGGCGTCCGTGGCGTTGTTCGGGTTGTTCTGGAGGAAGAGGGAGACGGTGAGGGCGCCCGGGCGACCCTACCGCTCCTCCACCTCCGTCATCATCTTCACCTTCGCCCTGCTCGTCAGTTTCCTCCTCTGTCACCTGCCGCTGGAGGTCATGACCCTGCACGTGCACGAGCGTGACGTCACGGCGCGCAGTGAAGACTTTCTGGTGTACAAGGTGTGTCAGATGATCTCGTTCACGCGAGGCTTCTGGGACGTGTTCATTTTCGGGGTGTTCCGGCACTACGTGTGTCGCAAGGAGCGAGCTCTGGCCGTCTTCCGTGGCAGCCGGTACGGGGGGTCGTCGGAAGTGAGGGGGCCGGAGGAGGCGGGAGGTGAGAGGCAGATGGTGACCTCCCCTGCCTGTTTGACGGTGCCTGTGATGGCCGCTCCTCCCTCCACCAGCCTTCTGGACAGCGACCAGGAAGTGACGGTAACGCCGCATCGGTCCAGCACCAGTGACCAGTAAACACGTCTTGGATTGCCTAGCGGAGGGACAAATTTATGGATTATGATCTTAGGGCGTCTAGCTTAGGGCTGTCCATAGGGCGTCTAGCTTAGGGCTGTCCATGGGAGTCTTAGTTGGGGTGGCTAGTAGAGGGACAAATTTATGGATTTTCCCCTCAGAATGGGTAATGGCGACACACATCCATGGATTTTTACATTGGACGGTTTTCTGAGGCAAAACTCGGTGGGGATGGGAATTTTACCTTCGGGTGGCTGGCACAGCGACACACGTATGGAATTTTATCCAGGAATGACTATCAGAGGCACAAATCGACACATGTGTGGAACTTTATCCAGGAATGACTATCGGAGGCACAAATCCATGGATTTTTACCTTGGGGTGGCTAGCTAAGGCATAAACCCATGGTGTTTTACCCTTAGATGGGCTGCAGAGGAAACATCCATGCACGTTTGCCCTGGGATGCCTAACACATGGAGACACATCCCTGTATTTTACCTTCGGATAGCTATCAGAGGGCGAATCCTTGGATTTTCACGCTGGGATGGTTACAGGAAGAGAAATCAAGGTATGTTTTTTTAGCTTTGGGTGACTAGCAGACGGGTCAGTCCGTAAATGTCTATTTAGGGGTAGTTAGCAGAGAGACATCTCCATGGATGTTTACATTGGGATAGCTGGCTAAGGGACAAATCCAGGGATTTTTTTTTCATTGGCATGGCTAGCATAGGGACAAACCTATCGAAGTATAGCTTTGGATAGCTGGAATTCTGCATCTATGGGATTTGATCTGGGCTAACTAACGGAGGGACAGATCTATGGGGTTTTGTTTCTTTTATGTGTGTGTTTTTGTATCCCGCTTGCGTGTCCCCTCCGCACCGTTACTCTCATCCCCGTATACATACCCAAACTCTTCACTCTACATGGCCCTAGCATCAGCAGTCCACAGGCAGCCACAGGAATCAGGTCATCAGGAGGCAGCCCGCCAGAGGAGACACTGCACTGCTGCTGAGTCACTTCCTCGGAGAACAGTGGGGCATGTTCTGACTCGGTAGACACGGGACTACAGAAACTCCACCGAAGGGAGCCTCAGAACTACTCGTTGAAAAGAAACATCGCTGTTCTGCAGGGTCTTTTTTAAAAAGACAAATGCCAGAGTCAGAAGACTCTTTCTTTGTTTTTCTCTTCAAACTCGTGTTTTAGTGGATGTGCTTGGTTCACGGCCACACTTTGTTGCTTGTGCACAATGTGTTTATATGCTCGAGCACTTTGGCTTTGTTGATATGACTGATCAGGAAAAGTATTGTGTGTCCCCACCCCACCCTTCTAGTTTTCTGTGTGTGTGTGTGTGTGTGTGTGTGTGTGTGTGTGTGTGTGTGTGCGTGCGTGCGTGCGTGCGTGCGTGCGTGCGTGCGTGCGTGCGTGCGTGCGTGCGTGCGTGCGTGCGTGCGTGCGTGCGTGCGTTTGACAGCTACTGGATCTGTGCATGTGGGCAATGTGTTCAACTTTTCTTGAAAAATCTTTTTTTATAACCGTTTTCCCACCCTCGAAATATATCGGGCACAGAAAATTGTTGCAATGGATGACTTGAATTATTTTCTGTACATTCTTGAGCTCTGTGTTTTACAAGACTATCTGTTGCTTCGTGTTTCTTTACTTCACAATGAAATGGACCCCAACAGATATTTGTTCTTTTCCCCTTGAGACATTATATCATGTATTAACTACTTTATTTCACAGAGTTAACATATTCTCGTCCTACACCCAGTTTTGTGATGCAGGACAGACTTGCAATTAATGCCAAGCAGAATGTTCAAGAACATCGGTGTATTTCATGTGTAACTTAAAGTCATCAGTATTGTATATAATAATATAATTCTGCTGTGTGTATATGTTAAAAAACCCTTTTCCAAGACGAAAATATGTTTGTACATCTGCGCTTAGAACAACGAATCCTAAACCACAACCAGTTGTATCCATACCCAAACTACTGCATATTTGATGTCCTGTCCATTCGTATTTGTGTGATAAAGAACTGCACCTGACGAAGTTTCCGTTTTGGGGAGATGATAAAGCCTTTCTTATCTTCTAAATTCATCTTATCTTATCAATGTAAATGTCAAGGGGGATAGGATACGATCTCTGGAAGTGTTCTCTCATTCACTGAAATATTGATTTTCTCTCGTTGTTTTTATTTTGTATATGCATAATAAAACATCCCACTCAGGTGCTCCCTAAATGTTTCTGAGATACCGTGGGGATGTCTGGAATCGATGTTATATAAATTACACCTTTACGAAAGTTCAGAAGTATACCTTTTTATTGACGAAATGTATGTAATGCGTTCGGCTCAATTTGAAATGTCCTTATTATTTTGACTCCGTGATGATTTCCCCAGTAACTTCCTTTTGACTGTCAGGCTAGAACCATGAGTCAGGTAAAACAGCTGCCATTTGGACCCTAACCCCAGTTTTACTGCTTTGCTGTCAATGCTTTGTAACTTTTTAAAAAGACATTATGGCACAAAATATACATCCTTTATCCATATTTTGACTCTCTATGTGTAGTATTTAGTGTATGTGTGCGTGTGCATGTGTGCGTGTGCGTGTGTGTGTGTGTGTGTGTGTGTGTGTGTGTGTGTGTGTGTGTGTGTGTGTGTGTTTGTGTGGGGGGGGGGGGGGGTGAAGGGGATGAGATTCTATTTTCTTTGGGCACAAATAATTAATCACATAGTCTTCGAACTGATTTGTACCATTATCACTGTCTCACTGAGTACAGTATAGTGAATGCTCTCTAAGAACATAAACACAAGCATAGAGAACATTGTCGAAACCAAAACAGAACAGGCTGAAAAACAAACAAATAAGCAAACAAAAAATTCCGTTCCATGTTCTGTCCTAGTTTGTCCTGCAACAAGAACAAGACTGTTTCCCCATCTCCCTCCCTCCCCCACCCCAACTGTCTGCCCTAACTATCATCAGAACAAAAAGCCTCGTCCATGTCTTCAACAAAGGACTCTCAAAGTAACTCAATTGTCTTCGGATTCAAAATACAGACCGACAGGCAGACAGACAACACTGTTAAGTTACTGTTTACAAGTTTAAGACTGTTTGTAAAGTGATATGTTTTCATGGGATATTGACAACTTTCTAGTAATATCGGCGATGACATTTCGATTATCCCCATTCCGTACTTTCAAAAAGTCACTTTTTCAGTATGAACGGTTACTTCCCCTGGCGAATTTTTGTTGTTGTTGTTTGTTTGTTTGTTTGCTGTAGCTCATGGCATGCTTTGTAAATAAAAGTTTTTTTTTAAACAGAGAAAAGAGAGGTAAAAGCCTTCCCACCGACCCACTTCGGTCTTACGAGTTAGAGTAAACTTTTGTTTTTCTTGCCCTACATTTTGGCGCGGAACCATATCAAAGGGTGAATCCAAGATTGTTTCAACCTTGACCGGGTACTGCGTTCTTCCGAATGCCCTGTGGTAGTATCTAGAGCTTCCAGTACCCTCACCAAGAGCCGGCTGTCAGTATTAGAAGCACTCCTACTCCACTACTATTATGCGTGTAAAGGTCAGACGTTTCATCATGATCCTAACTGAATTCAACGTAGGCATCCATGTAATCTATTTCAGAGGCAGGATTAAAAGTTCGGAATTTGTATATGTCGTTTTTGAGACAGAAAGAGAGACCGACGGACGGACGGACAAACAGACAGTCAATCGAAGAGACAGAGAGAGGGTCGGAAGGTCGGACAGACAGACTGACAAAACAGAGAGGGGTGGGGGGGGGGGGGGGGCGAGAGAGGGCACACACACAGTCAAAAATTCACATCACGCTGACGGTACTGTCAATCAATCAATATCAACTTTTTTCCTAATTATAAAGTACTCATCATTACATTAATGTCTACAAAGTTCTAATTAAGGATAGTCCACAAAGCATGCCCTCCATGAGATCTAAGATCCTGACAAAGAAACACACACGTGTCATTTTCTATATTCAGAAACTATAAGGATCTTTCCGTCAGTTATTAACTTAGTAATTTTTTTAAGGAAATATTTGACAAGGCAGGGAATAGTAAACAGTAAATAACGAAAAAGTAGGGTAACTCTTGCTCCCACGATGAACCAGTTACACGCCCATCATTCCAAACGAAAGCTGCTTTCTTCACCAAATCGCCTAACAAAAATGCAAACACAGAGCAGACAGATCAAACAAGGAGATATCGGCGGGGATTTTGGTGTTGTAAGCAGCACTTTTTTTTTGAGTCATGGGCGTGTAATGCTTCAATCATGGGAGCAAGAGTTACCCTACTTATCTTTTACTTTTAGAAACGTCTTGCACGACTGTGAGGGCTGGGAATGCCAAATCAATGCAGTCTGGGCAAGAGGGGGCTTCCTTAAAAATAGAATTATTGTCTACTCCCGAGACTTAATCGGCTTTTCGAAACAAAACTTAGACTGGCCTTTGAATATTCTTCCTCTCTTCCTGCTGCCCATGCAGTAAAAAAAAATCCTATTTTCTTTTCTGCGCATATGTTTCATTTATCAGTAAAGGTAGCCTTTTTTCTTTGCAAACCTGGTGAAAAGGAGGGAATCAGAGGACTCTGTTTGTCAACTCAGCCAGGGCAAATAAACAAGAGATTATGCCCCGAACTCATGCACAACCATGTAAACACAATGCAAACACTTTACACTTGAAGGCAAATACCAAAACACCACCGCTGATGAAGACGGACGGAGGTCTATGGAAAGCTCCAAGTAAGTGCTTATTTCTCAGCTCCAAGTAAGTGCTTATTTCTCAGCTGAGTAACCTGTTTAAATCTGGTAGTCGTTATAAATACCAAGTGCTTAAAGAGACCGCACATGTAGTTAGTTCTGCCAGAGAAAAACATCGCCATCAGAATCTTCAGCACCACGAGCTTTACACGAAAGGATGCGGCAAATTGTGGCCTGGAACATCTGCATGGTTTGGTAGACTGGGTCTGTATAGCAGATCTTCCAGACTAGGTAGATCGTGAATGTGACAGACGAATAGGTAAATCGTGATTGTAACAGACGAATTCGTAAATCGTGAATGTGACTGTCAAGTGGGAGTACACCTGACAGGGGGGGGGGGGGGGGGGGTCTTATATAGGTAATGTGCAGGGGCAGAAACGGAGCGAGCACTCAAACCCTCACACCACCAGACCACAAGAGGAGGAAGTTTCAACAAAACTTTTATTTACAATACAACCATTCACTCGCACTTGCACTCTAGACATGATAAGGACTCTAACAAAGAAGAGAGAAGATAGCCGAGAGAGAGAGAGAGAGAGAGAGAGAGAGAGAGAGAGAGAGAGAGAGAGAGAGAGAGAGAGAGAGAGAGAGAGAGAAGTGGGACATAGAAGAAGAAGGCACTACCCAGAACTAACTGTCTTAGGGGACAAAGTAAACTGAAAAGAACAAAAAAAAAAACCATCCCAAATACCCTGGATCCCGCTACTATCCCAACCTAACCCGCTACAAGGACATTCAGCAGAATGACGGATGAAACATAGTTCTAGAAACAATGCTACATCCAACAGGACCTACACAGCAAGAATGAAACAAAAAGGAACCAGTGAAAGCCTTTAATTTAAACACACACACACACACACACACACACACACACACACACACACACACACACACACACACACACACGCCAGACCCACATTCATACCACACGAAACGGTAACTTAACTCAAGAGCCTATGATTGAGGAGGTTCGCAGAGGGAGGTGGATTTTGTAGAGAGGCGAAGGTCGTTGTCGGCTGGTCTCCTAGTCAGGGGTGAAGCAGCTGTCTCAGCCACAGAAGGAGACGAAGAGTTCACCACCGCCAGTTCACAGGTTTGAACGAAGGCTGGTGCCGGGGTGAAGGTTGACTGCAGGGTCCGCGGATGCTGGTCGCCCAGGCAGCCCAAGAATGGAGGCTGCAGCTAAAGAAATGGGCGAAAAATTCCGCCCTACGGCGGAGATCAGTCTCCAGACAAGAAATCACCACCCTACAGTCCTTGTGGCAGTCAGTGTGTGGCAACGTAGTGGGTCTGGCAGTGCGTCACAGTATCAAGGGTCACAATATAGTAAATAAGGTCAACAACGTCGTTTTTGTCACTACAAAAAGGACAAATGAATTAGAATAACTTCTTTCCCTTTTTTCCTTTTAGTTGACCTCTACTAAAGACACTTTCCTCAGTCAATAAATACAGTTAAAGTCCATCCACACTTCTGTCACACAAACATATAGAACACCGGACATGAAGAGAACGGAACCAAATGTAGGGGCGATACGGCGAGAATTCCTCGCTCCACGGCCTAAATGTTTAGCCGTTCGCACGCTCATGCGTTCCACGATCCGTCCCGTGTATATGGAACGAAAAGGAAAAATGAAACTAACATCTCTGATATCCTATCCAGCCAGAATCACATACTGAATGTAAGAAAATATCCATCACGTAATTCAAGTCCGATACGACCTTCAGAAAAGAGGGGAGATAAGTACTGACTCAACCCGAGTAAACAAAAAAACACAATTAGCTTCCATTGACCGGATCTTATATAGTTAGACATTTTCAACTTGGTCCGAAGTGACAGAACTCTAGCCGCTAAGGACGGAAAACGCAGTTAAAGACCATGCGTTTCTACAATCTTACAATGAGGACATAGGCGCGTATCTCGACACAATTTCATACTTGCTCCCCCGCTTTGGAGCAGTTACACACAGAAAAGGTGTGCCTGAGCCAACGGCACATGTGGGGAAGAAGAAAAACCTCTCAACCGCTGAAAGGCAAGAAAACCAAAATGAAACAATACGCTGTCCAAAACAGAACATATAGTTACCAAAATGCCGGGTGGGCGAGATGAAGAACGGTCCACTTCGCGGTCCAATGAAGGGTGGAAGCCAAAACTGTGATGGTCCACACTGAAGTGGACTCCAGGTCAGGGACGACCTAAGGTGCTTCTTCCAGCTGGCAGGGATAGGGATCCCAGAGGTGACAAGTGGAATTATATCCTACCCACCGAAGGGTGAAAGACTGTTCCACGCAACCACGCTGAAGTGGATACAAACAGGAAGGCTCCAGCTGGCAGAGATAGAGATCTCTCCGAATTGAAGGTCCGTAAGCGAGTGCCACACCACTAGCCTAAGCAAGCTGGCAACAGGTAAAAACCGCACACCTGTGGCACCTGATATCAGCTGATGCATCACGCGAAAAACGATAAGCATAAGGATCTATGCTGAACACAGGGCCCTGTACTGGATGGCCTAAAAAAAATAACGCAAGTAGCAGCTAAAGAAGGGAACCACGAAAAAGAAGAGAAAAAGAAAACTTTAAAAGAAAAATGAAGAGAAGTATTGGAGGATGGGAGCGAAATGCACGGACGTAGCGCACCCAGGGTAACAAAAATAGCTCACTGGTCGACACCCGGCCAATGTAGTAAAGAAATCACTGGTAACACTCCAAATTTACACTGGGTTTAAAAAGAAACGATGTATCTTTTCAACTAAAAGTATAAAAGTATGTACGTCCGTGACAGTGACAGACGACCAAACATAAAACGGTACACCCATTCATGACAA
>CM031602.1:26369801-26379801 GCA_018398815.1 Conus ventricosus
GTCTATCAACATGTCCACTGTATTTGTCTATCAACATGTCCACTGTTTGTCTATCAACATGTCAACATGTCCACTGTGTTTGTCTATCAACATGTCCACTGTGTTCGTCTAGCAACATGTCCATTGTTTGTCTATCAATATGTCAACATGTCCACTGTATTTGTCTATCAACATGTTCACTGTATTTGTCTATCAGCATGTCCACTGTGTTTGTCCATCAACATGTCCACTGTGTTTGTCCATCAACCTGTCCACTGTGTTTGTCCATCAACATGTCCACTGTGTTTGCCTATCAACCTGTCCACTGTGTTTGTCCATCAACATGTCCACTGTGTTTGTCCATCAACATGTCCACTGTGTTTGCCTATCAACCTGTCCACTGTGTTTGCCTATCAACCTGTCCACTGTGTTTGTCTATCAACCTGTCCACTGTGTTTGTCCATCAACATGTCCACTGTGTTTGCCTATCAACCTGTCCACTGTGTTTGTCCATCAACATGTCCACT
This sequence comes from Conus ventricosus, assembly GCA_018398815.1. Classification (NCBI taxonomy): domain Eukaryota; kingdom Metazoa; phylum Mollusca; class Gastropoda; order Neogastropoda; family Conidae; genus Conus; species Conus ventricosus. The sequence continues at coordinate 26,370,308 of CM031602.1, forward strand.
GTGTTTGCCTATCAACCTGTCCACTGTGTTTGTCTATCAACCTGTCCACTGTGTTTGCCTATCAACCTGTCCACTGTGTTTGTCTATCAACATGTCCCTCTGTGTTTTTCTATCAACATGTCGACTTGGTCTGTCTATCAACATGTCTACTGTGTTGGTCTAGCAACATGTCCACTGTGTTGGTCTAGCAACATGTCCACTGTGTTGGTCTAGCAACATGTCCACTGTGTTGGTCTAGCAACATGTCCACTGTGTTGGTCTAGCAACATGTCCACCACGTGTACTAGGTTTGTTTGTGTGTGTGTTTGTCGCCTTGTTGCCCGACCCCTAAACCAAAGAGATCGCAGAGTAAGACTTTCTCAGTAAGGCATTTCCACAGCCGGCCATGCACAATAGGGCAGAAGGATGGATAATCAGGCCAGTCCTGTTATATGGTCCATCCAGGACTTGTCGGCTGTGTCTCTCAGACCACTGAGTCCTGTAGAATGGACATGGACGGGAGGTCATGGTCAGATACATACACATGTACACCTGCTAGGAAGACTTACAAAACTCTTTGGCTGTAACCTTTTTCTGCTATTGTCAGATGTTGACTTGATGCCTGGAATGTGTGCAAGATTCTTTTGATTTTGAATCCTCCTCCTCCTCCTCCTCCTCCTCCTACTCCTCCTCCTTCTTCTTCTTCTTCTTCTTCTTCTTCTTTTTCTCTTCTTCTTCTTCTTCTTCTTCTTTTTCTTCTTCTTCTTCTTCTTCTTCTTCACGTATGAAACGATCGGTTCCCCATTTGTAACGCAAACACAACATAATCCTGGATTCTCTGCAGCTTTCAGTCTCTCTGCTGATACATCAATCATCGGTATTAGCACGACCACCACAAGAGACGGTCTTCTTGCCGTACGCTGGGGAAGAAATGCATTACATATGATTTGTAAAGATCAGCCTTAATGCATACTAATCCAAAGAAAGGCATGTTTCTATTTATGACTCCGTCAGTTTGTTTTTTTTTCATTGCAGGATAATGGTGGATCTCAGCCTGAGGTAAACTCAATCTAAATAAAACAAAGCAAGTGACAGATCAGGAATCAAGATGGGGATTTACTTCCGTGGCTTTTCATCAGGTTCCCTAGGGAATTAGAAATGGGCTGACCAATAGCTGGAAAGCCCAAGAGAAGCTTTGGTGAAATAATTCCCCACATAAAGTCGTATACGTATGACTGATTGTCTGTTCGTTGCCATATTTGTCCAGACCAGTTCTACAGCAATGCTTCCCGTCTGGCGGAGATATAGGTTTTTGTTAATGCCTGTTAACATTAGACCTTAAAAGAAGAGTTGGATAATATATATATATATATATTTGTTAAAAGGTAAGGTTTAACAAATGTTGCTCCCAGTCCGGTTGAGCATTTTTTTAAAATCTCTGCTGGTATTTACTACCATTTTCTATATATATATATATATATATATAAAACAAACTAATAAATTCCAAGGATAAGTACAGAGCACCATTCCAGCAACTTACAGAGCAGCTTGGTGTTGCAATGACTGCAAGAAATAGTTTATTATAAACAAAGCTTGCTCTTATGTCTTAAATTGAAGACATTAGGGGGGGGGATAAGCATTCATATCAGCAGTGGTAGATGATTCTGCCTAACAAACAGTATGTGCTTGAGTGGGTGAATGGGAAAACAATGCTTCTCAAAATGAGCCCTCTACAAGCTTATAGTCTCCAAGGGGAGACATCCTCCAATAGGGAGGAAAACTCACTAACATATAACTCCTGGTCAGATACCGATATTTCGAAACCCGATTGTTTCTCCTCAGTGACCGCGGAAAGTGGTAATTGACTCCTCTGCCTTTTCAGTTTTAAGAAGAATGCAATCCCAGAAAAGGCTGGTGTGCAATACCGTAGTATGTTTGTTGAGTTTTCAAAAAACCAACCCGAGGTGCCACCTAAGAAGCAAAAGAAAATAATGAAAGAGCAAAACAAGCTACATTTTCTTGTGAAAAGTAGAAAATATAAAAAGATAACCTCTTAAGACACACGTGCTGAGGGCCAGTTCTTGGAATGAATCCGCAAGGGACTAAACTAAAACAAACTAATAAATTCCAAGGATAAGTACCTTGGAGACTATAAGCTTGCTGAGGGCTCATTTGGAGAAGCATTTTTTTCCCCATTCGCCCACTCAAGCACATACTGTTAGTTAGGCAGAATCATCTACCACTGCAAATATGAATGCTCCCCCCCCCCCCCCCTATTTCTTCAATCTAAGACATAAGAGCAAGCTTTGTTTATAATTCACTATTTCTTGCAGTCATTGCAACACCAAGCTGCTCTGTAAGTTGCTGGAATGGTGCTCGGTACTTATCCTTGGAATTTATTAGTTTGTTTTATTTTAGTCCCTTGCGGATTCATTCCAAGAACTGGCCCTCAGCACGTGTGTCTTAAGAAGTTATCTTTTTATATTTTCTACTTTTCACAAGAAAATGTAGCTTGTTTTCCTCTTTCATGATTTTCTTTTGCTTCTTAGGTGGCACCTCGGGTTGGTTTTTTGAAAACTCAACAAACATACTACGGTATTGCACACCAGCCTTTTCTGGGATTGCATTCTTCTTAAAACTGAAAAGGCAGAGGAGTCAAATTATAACTTTCCGCGGTCACTGAGGAGAAACAATCAGCTTTCGAAATATCGGTATCTGACCAGGAGTTATATGTTAGTGGTTTCCCTCCCTATTGGAGGATGTCTCCCCCCTGGAGACTATAAGCTTGTTGAGGGCTCATTTTGAGAAGCATTTTTTTTCCCCATTCACCCACTCAAGTTAGGCAGAATCATCTACCACTGCAGATATGAATGCTTATCTCCCCCCCCCCCCTATTTCTTCAATCTAAGACATAAGAGCAAGCTTTGTTTATAATTCACTATATATATATATATATATATATATATATATATATGTGTGTGTGTGTGTGTGTGTGTCTGTAAGTGTGTGTGCGTGCGTACGTGTGTGTGTTCTGTCTCATCTTCCGCATCATTCCAATGGCATCACCTACCTCCATGCCACTCATTGCAATTGCCCCAACCACAGTCTCGTCCCAGCTTGTACAGTTGCAGCCCTGGCACCGACAATCCGTAGCGAGCAGTCAATGTCCAGTGTCCTGAGGCAGCCCACTGCAGAACACCCTGCTTTGCTGCCAGGTCATTTCGGTTAAGTTCAGTGGTGCCTGTTCCGATCCAACACATGCAGGACACCACCTATCAAGCCCCCTGTTGATGACAATGATTGCTCAGCCTCGAAGCCAGCGTATGAGTGTCCCTTTCTGAAAAGCGCCACCACAGAATTCAGAGATGATACCCATGAACTCGCCGAACCAGCAACCTCAACGTGAACTCACCAAGGGCACAGACGTGGTGGAGAAGAAATCGAAACCTAGGTCACCATGAGAGCAGAGCACATAGTTTGAGACTTTTTTGAAATTTTAATGATAATCGGTGAAGGTGAAGATGATGCTATGGAGCTCCTTTTGGTCTCAGACTGCATGACAGGGCTGTGGCGTACACTTCATTACATAATATATTAAGGCATCAATCAGCTCGTGAGATATAGACACCGTTGTGGTGGTCAGGAAATTTGATCGACACTCTCAGAGACGCATCCACTAGATGAATGAAACTCAACTGGTTTTTTTCAAGGCAGCCAACAGCAAACTCAACTCTGGGTAGGAGCCAGCCATGGGATCCAAACTCCTACGAATACAAATGACTCAGATCAAAATTAAACCCACGACTTCAAGCCGGGAATCCACAACGCTAACCACTGCACCACATCGATTGGTAAGCTGGGTGGGTTGATATGTTATAAAATAACAAAAACAGGAAAATCCCATACGCGGTAGACCTTTGTACTTGAGCGCATGATGAAAAAGCCAACAAAGGCAAGTTAGTTTGGCAAAGTCTGTGTGGAAATAATCACAATAGGTAAGCAAACAACACCCAAAATACAGACAGACAGACAGACAGACAGACGGACAGACAGACAGACGAATAGACATAGACAAACAGATAGACAAACTGACTGACAGAGACAGAGACATTCACATACAGTCAAATCTTGAAGTCCTTTTCTGAACCCACAATTCCCAACACGCTGTACCTGCGGAATTTCGATCTGCATCATTTTCGCTTCCCTCCCTGGTCTTCTTCCTTATTTTATTACTGATAACTTCCTTCTCAGGTTCATTGGGGGGTTGGGGAGGGGGGGGGGGATCAAAGGATGAAGGAATTGGGAAGGGGGAGATGGGGCGCAGACAGTGGGGACCGGGGAGAGCGGGGTGACCACTAAAAGCCATATAGGGTTCTATAAATTTTCACATCATTTTACTGTACGGTAATCCACAACATAAAGAGACTATAGGTGGCTCAGACGTCACAAAAAGAGGTTCCAGAGGAGTCTTTGAAGATCAAGAAAAGACAGTGACTGAGAGGTGTGAAAAGAGAGAGAGACTTCTTCCAGTTATTTGGTTTATATATTCACGTCATGGACAGCAGCGGAGAGCAGAACACGGAGTAAGGGGGTAGGGGTGGGAATGAGTTGAGGGTCAATGGGTAAAGAGACCAAAAGACACTTAGCTGAATGTTCATCCGCTGCCTGCGGGGAAGCTTGTCTGCAAGTCTGATGACTTTCCTCCCAGTCGACTCGCTGATTTCATTGGCCGAATCTTCCACCCTATGACAGAGCGCCTCTGCTAGAATGAGAGATGGTATCGGAGTGTGTGTGTGTGTGTGTGTGTGTGTGTGTGTGTGTGTGTGTGTGTGTGTGTGTGCGTGCGTGCGTGCGTGCGTGCGTGCGTGCGTGCGTGCGTGCGTGTGTGTGTGTGTGTGTGTGTGTGTGTGCTGCGAACACGCACATGAGAGAGAGAGAGAGAAGAGAGAGAGAGAGAGAGAGAGAGAGAGAGAGAGTGGTAGTGAAAGAGAAAACTGGGTTGGGTCGGGGGGGGGGGGGGGGGGGGGGGGAGTGGTGTAAAGGGGAGGTGGAGGGAGTTGGCATGGGAGAAGGATAGGGCTCGTCTCTCTCAGCCTTTTACCTCGTGTCTCTCGGCACTCTTACCGCCTGCCGCGACTCTTTCCTTTCACTGCGACGGCACACAAGGGAGATCTCAGCAGCTATAAAACGGGTATCTCCATGTAACGTCTTACGCTCCATATCATATCACAAGAGGAAAGTATGGCATTTTATCGGCGCGCTCTCTTCACATACTTTGACTTTCTAGGTCAGAAAATAGGGGTCAGTCACGGGGAAAACGGAGCGGAGAGTCAGAAAGGGGAAGGGAGGGATGATAACAATTGCAAGAAAGTTTGATCATATATTCGGCAAATCACCTTCCCCAGCGTACATGTTGATGTAAACGTATGTACAGAAGTGAAAAACATACAAATATGAACAACCTAGTCTTGCTGTTCAGCTTCTCTTAATCTAAAATTCAGGTCATCTTGATTAAAAAACAGATGCGAAGCATATAAACGTACTCCCAGTTTTCCAAACCGCTTATAAGTCAGCCAAGTGCTTTATGAGATAAGAAATAAAGGCGAAATAACGGTTTTAACGGTTATTTAACCGATGTACACTTTTGAAACTGGTATTTTAGTCCTCACTGGGCTAAAGCCTGTGTACATACCAAATTTCATCCAAATCGGACAATATGTCAAGAATAACGGTTTTTAAACGGTCAGATTTTGAAACACTGCATGGAAGTGCCATTTGTGTGTGATTACCTTTCTATATACAAAATTGCATTAAAACCCACCAATATATAAAAAAAATAACGGCAAAATAACGGTTTAACGGTTATATAACCAATATGCACTTTTGAAACCGGAATTTTAGTCCTCACTGGGCTAAAGCCTGTGTGGATATCAAATTTCATCCAAATTGGACAATATGTCAAGAATAACGGTTTTTAACGGTCAAATTTTGGAACACTATATAGAAGTGCCATTTGTGTGTGATAACCTTTCTATATATACCAAATTTCATTAAAATCGACCTATATAAATTATAAGAAATAACGGCAGAATAACGGTTTTTAAACGGTTGTTTAATCCATTTTCAGCATTACATCACTTAAATATGGACAGAGGATCCGATTTGTCACAAGATCATCCATACCGCTTATAAATTGGCCAAGTACTTTCTGAGATATTCCATAAAGAAGAAAAACCGTTACAAGCCGTTACAATCGTTAGTAACGGCTATAACGGGGCAAACTAAAACATCAGGCATCATCCTTGACCCATAATGAACATACCTGCTAATTTTCATAAAGGTCGGCCAAGTACTTTCTGAGATATTCCATAAAGAAGAAAAAGCGTTACAGGCCGTTACAGCCGTTAGTAACGGCTGTAACTAAACTAAAACGTCGGGCATCATCCTTGATCCATAATGAACACACCTACAAATTTTCAGAAAGATCGGCCCAGTAGTTTTGTCTGGAGCGAGTGGAACACATTTTTTACCACGGACACACCACACACACACACACACACAGCATTTCTTCGTTCCCATTCTAAAGTACTCCCTGTTCTTTAAGAACTGGGAGTACAAAAACACACATCAACGTTGTCTGCAAGGGCTAGAAGGTCACTAAAAAAAACTGTTGTTATAAGATCATCATCGTTTGGTGTGCATGGCACCGCATCCTCTGAGAGCAACACAACTCTCTCTCTCTCTCTCTCTCTCTCTCTCTCTCTCTCTCTCCACACACACATATACATATATATATATATATATATATATTGAATTATAAACAAAGCTTGCTCTTATGTCTTAGATTGAAGAAATAGGGGGAGATACGCATTCATATCTGCAGTGGTAGATGATTCTGCCTAACTAACAGTATGTGCTTGAGTGGGTGAATGGGAAAAATAAAATAAATGCTTCTCAAAATGAGCTTTCAGCAAGCTTATATTCTCCAAGGGGGAGACATCCTCCAATAGGGAGGGAAACTCGCTAACATATAACTCCTAGTCATATACCGATATTTCGAAACTTGGTTGTTTCTCCTCAGTGACCGCGGAAAGTGGTAATTTGACTCTTCTGCCTTTTCAGTTTTAAGAAGAATGCAATCCCAGAAAAGGCTGGTGTGCAATACCGTAGTATGTTTGTTGAGTTTTCAAAAAACCAACCAAAGGTGCCATCTAAGAAGCAAAAGAAAATCATGAAAGAGCAAAACAAGCTACATTTTCTTGTGAAAATGGGATTGCATTCTTCTTAAAACTGAAAAGGCAGAGGAGTCAAATATATATATATATATATTATATATATATATATATATATATATATATATATATATATATATATATATATATATAATATGTGTGTGTGTGTGTGTGTGTGTGTGTGTGTGTGTGTGTGTGTGTGTGTGTGTGTGTGTGTGTATATACTTGTCTTAACACTTGTCTTTTGTTGCTCCCCAAGGGGTTGAGCACTTGCAGAATTGTTGTGTGTGTGTGTGTGTGTGTGTGTGTGTGTGTGTGTGTGTGTGTGTGTGTGTGTGTGTGTGTGTGATCTCATAAAATAGCCCGCCATTTCTGATAAGAAGTGAACTGGAAACGTACAAGCAATGGCAGAGACAGCTGGAAAATGCTACAGCTAGATCTGGTCAAGGAGCAAGAAAAGATTGTTTTCATAACATTTCCCAACTTAGAGCAGGTTCCTGTAGCGATCAGTAAGACATCTACCTAAGACGCAACGCCCTGAGACGGACGCCCTCCTAGACAGAAGGTGCTGGTTCGAATCCCAGCAGCGCCTGGGAAACGTTCTTTGCGCCAGGAAAAAGGAAAATTTGATGCCAGAAGGGCATCTGAGAGTCATGTCCTGGATGCGGCCTGGCCCTGCTAAAGTGTCAGGAGTGCAGGGTCATAAGACTTCCTGAGGGGGGGGGGGGGGTGGTTCTTCTAGATATTCTCACTCTCTTGGTCACATGAACCTCTGGTTTAATGTCAATGGTCACTTCAGATAACTATGATCTACACTGATAACTATGGTGGAAGAGACAGAAAGAGTGTAGCACAATCCATGAAGTTGTTTTTTTTTTTAGCAATTATAGTGTAGCGAAAATAAACGGTACACACCCATACGTACATAGTGCAGCGAAAATAAACGGTACACACCCATACGTACATAGTGTAGCGAAAATAAACGGTACACACCCATACGTACATAGTGTAGCGAAAATAAACGGTACATACCCATAGGTTTTGCTTCTGTCCCCAGAAACAGCAGCATTATCTGGTTTGTACCGAAGATCATGGAAAACTTAAAAACCTGAATTCCCCTCTCTCTCTCTCTCTCTCTCTCTCTCTCTCTCTCTCTCTCTCTCTCTCTCTCTCTCTCTCTCTCTTCTCTGTGTGAAAGAATGCAGAGGAAACAGGTTGCATGTAAGACAGTCTTTGAGAAACCATCAAAGATGCACAAACCCAAATAAAGCTGAAGAACTCAGAACTAAATACACTGATGAATTAAGGGAATATAAAAAAAACTCTTAAAAGAAAAGAATATGAACATAATAGACAGACATTAGAAACACTTGAAAACAATGCACATGATCCTAAATTGTTCTGGGGTACCATCACAAAGAGGGTTAACAACAAACATCAAGATTGCTCTGCTTCCTCTGAGGACTGGTATAACCATTTTCAGTGGGTCTTTAATGGTGACTGTGGGGAAAACGATTCTACTGAAAACAATGATCAAGGCGGCACTTTTGTAGACAATTATCTATCAAACGAAGATATAGATTGCTCTTCTTTAGATGCTGAAATAACGGAACTAGAAGTTAATGAAGCTATTAAAGCCTTGAGAAATGGTAAAGCAGCTGGCCCAGACGGCTTTATTGGGGAATTTTACAAGCATTCTTGTCCTTTAGTTGTTCCTTTTCTGACGAAGTTTTTCAATAAACTTTTTAATTTAGGAGCATTTCCCCTAAGCTGGTCTGAATCATCATACATCCCCTCCTAAAAAAAGGTGATCCCAATTCCCCAGACAATTATCGCGGTATTTCTTTATCGAACATTAACAGCAAACTATATACCTTTATTTTGAATAAACGACTGACTAAATGGGTAGAAGATAATAATTAACTAAGTGAATTGCAAGCAGGCTTTAGAATTTTTTTTTAGTACAGTTGATCATATATTCACATTACTAGCATTGATACAAAAACAGCTTTCTTCTAAACAGAAGCTCTATGCAGCATTCATTGATTTTAAGAAAGCTTTTGACCTTGTAAATAGAAACTATCTTTGGTTAATACTACGTAAATATAGAATTCAAGGGAAAATGTACAATTCTATCAGAAGTATGTACGAAGTTGTTAAAGCTAGGGTTCGAGTTAATAATGAAGTGACAGATGTGTTCATGTGCCCCAACGGACTTAAACAAGGAGATAATTGCAGCCCAATTGTATTTTCTCTTTTCATTAACGAATTAGCCAATGATAT
>CM031602.1:26384801-26389801 GCA_018398815.1 Conus ventricosus
TGTGTTTGTGTGTGTCTCTCTCTCTCTCTCTCTCTCTCCTCTCTCTCTCCTCTCTCTCTCTCTCTCTCTCTGTCTCTCTCTTTAAACAAATACACACACATACACATAGAAAACGGAAAGGGGAAGGACAAAGGCATAGAGGGAAGAAGGGAATCAAAGCATTATACGTTTCCTAAAATTTTTCATTTTAATTCTGCTGTTTAGGGAGTAGTCAAGTTCACATGTAAAAGCTGTTCGCGAAGCATTTTCTTTCTGATTTGATGGATTGTCAATACATAAACTGTTGCCTCTTGCATTTACAGATGATCTTCGAGCTAACTGGCTGCACCACACTGGGTCTTGTGATTGCAGCATGATGTCGAACATGGTGCCCGTTCTGAAGACTTGGGCCAATGTCTTGCATGCTTTCAGGCAATTTTTTCTCTCTTATCATTCAGACCACATCGTCTCTTTAACCAAAATTGAAGACAAGCAGATGGAAGAGCTGAAAGAAAACCGACATGGCTGCTTGTTGAATGACGTCTTGAGACTGTTTGCATCTCTCTCTCTCTCTCTCTCTCTCTCTCTCTCTTGGCTTTTACCTTGTGTCCCTCAGGCATACTCATTATCCCCCCGTGTCCTATATCCTTTCCACGGCGACATTAGCTGCCCGTGGCAGAACTCTGATAGGTGAATCAAATGGCTATATACTCCCTGTAACGTCCCACGCCTCGTTGTCAAGTCACGTGAGGTCAGACCGCTTTTCGTCAGCCCCATTTGTTTCACGTGCTTCGTTACATGTGTAATTCGCCAGGGAAAAGGAGCGGGGGAGTCAGAAAGGGAAGGACGTGGGGGAGGGGGGAGGGTGGGGGCTGCAACGAATCAAAAGAAAGATAAATGTAATTCGGCGAAACCTGTAGCCAGCACATATGTTAATATGAGCATGCATGCAGAGATTTATAAAAAAATAAAAAAAATTTAAAGGTGGGGGTTGGGGGGGGGGGGGGGGGGCGGGAGAGAGAAAGCAGAGACAAAATGTAAGCTAATTCGTCTCTCTTGTTCAGTTTTTCTCGATGTACAAGCCTCTTCATCTTGAAAATTAAACATGATCACCAGTGTCTATAAGCGCAACATATCGGAGAGAAAGAAAAAATCATTTCTTGATTACAGATTGACATCAGTTTGTTTCCATGTTGGCATGAGTTTCTTTCCACCTATCACTAGTAAAGACATCCTCTGACGGCAGTTTGACTTACTCCAGGTGCAACGTCCACTCTCACCTCAAATTATAGTTATGATGGATGGGGATAACTGTGTTGGAAGACCGCCTTTGTGTTAAAAAAAAAAACCATGAAGGTTTTTTTTTTACCAATCAGAGTACTTTTTGTGGTTTACTGAGAAAAGGGAAAGATCAGCACATGATTAGAGAAGACTTCACGTGATACCTCCAGCCCTTAAAAGTCACATTATCTTGTTAGCATCAGAGATGAATGTGTACTGAAAGAAGATGAATCACACACTAGCCTCTCTCTCTCTCTCTCTCTCTCTCTCTCCAGCCCTTAAAAGTCACATTATCTTGTTAGCATCAGAGATGAAAGTGTACTGAAAGAAGATGAATCACACACTAGCCTCTCTCTCTCTCTCTCTCTCTCTCTCTCTGCTGTGCGCTAATGGGCTAATGGATAAAGACCAAGGGAAGCTTCACTCATGGTCTTTCACCGCCTGGGGCCCTGGCTTGCAAGTCAAATGAGAGGTCAGACGGCGTTTTGTGTGTGCACGCTTTCTTCCACGCGTTTTGCCTGTTAGGCCAGGGAACATAGGAAACTTTGCCAGGGAAAAGGAAAGGAAGAGAGAGTCAGAAAGGGCTAGGGGCGAGATTAACCAATCAATGGAAAGTTTAATATGATTTAGTGAATAATGTAGCACAGCCTATAATGTTAATATGAGCACAAGTACAGAGCTAAAAACAAAGTACAAAGTTTAAACAATCTAGACCAGTCCCTGTGCGTTCATATTGGTTAGTATTGCATATTCCCAGCTGGAAGGCTGCTGGTTTGATTTCCATCACAGCCATTAATTTGAGGAATTATTCTGTCCCAGTCATCTTTTACGTAAAGCTGGGTTCGATGTGGACTCAGCTGGGAAGACTAGTACCATGCAATTGAGTTTCATCCACTTGATGGATATATCCCTAAGAGCGTTACTCATATTTCCCAACACTGCAGGTTCCTGTACCTCTCGGGCTGGTTGACGCTGGTATATATTTTGAAAGTATGCGTAGAGTACAGCCCTGTCATCGTAGTCTAAGACCAGACTGGACCTCCAGAACATCATCATCATCATTATCCTAGTCCTCATCAATCAGCATTATCCTAGTCCTCATCAATCAGCATTATCCTAGTCCTCATCAATCAGCATAACAAACAAAGTCTTAAATTCTGTAGTCCCAAGGCCCTGTTGTCATGGTGATCTTAGTCTCAATACCCTCTGCACATCAATGTCCTTGGTGAGTTTGTGTCGGCATCTCTAGTGTCGGCGAGATTCACAGGGGGCTGTCGAGTGACGGACGTGGCGGCGGCCTCTAGTAGCTCTGCGACTAAACAATGAACGTCATCAGAAAGGGACTTAGTAGGTGTTGCCCTGCGCAGGTTGGATCAGGACAGGCGCCTATGATCACTGTCGAAGTGACTCTGCAGCAGTGCAGTATCTACTCTGGTGGGTTGCCTCATGAAGTCATAACATTGACTGATCCCTGCACATTGCTGGTACCGGACCTGTGGACGGAGAGCCAACATGAACAGCGTAGGTTAATGCCACTGAAGTGGTACAGAAAACGAAACATGAAAAAAAAAATGTTCAGTCTAGTCTGTCTGGTACAGCTCCTCTTAATTAACAATCTACTACATTTTGAATGAAAATAACCATGCCCGGCGTTGTCTGTAAGGGACTATAGGATAGAAAGGAAACCTTTCCTGAGAAACCTTACCTAGCTTTAGATCACCACTGTTTTGGTTTCCTGCACCATACATGGTCACATCGTAAGAGTGCAGCACAAAATGACTGGAATTCTCATCGTCTTGGATCGATTCACTTCAAGCGTGTCGTTCACTCTCACTCTTCTGATGATGATACTGCTAGAAAAGAGGTGCCCGTCTTGGCACAGTGGTTTCGAAAATCCATGAAGATTTTCTTTTTATCTAATCAGAGCTCGTTTGTTTTGAGACTGTACTTTGTTTTGATACTGTACTGAGAGAACAAAAACAGGGTGTGTGTGTGTGTGTGGGGGGGGGGGGGGGGGATAACAGCAAATAATAAGAGAAAATGTCACGACAGACCTTAGAAGCGACATTATCTTGTCTGCATCAAAGATGAAGGTGAACCGAAAGAAACTGAATCACACGTTGGGCGCTCTCTCTGTGTCTCTCTCTGTCTCTCCATCTCCGTCTCCGTCTCTGTCTGTCTGTCTGTCTGTCTGTCTGTCTCTCTCTCTCTCTCTCTCTCTCTCTCTCTCTCTCTCTCTCTCTCTCTCTCTCTCTCTTCTCTCTCTCTCTCTCTCTCTCTCTCTCTCTGTGTCTCTCTCTCTCTGTGTGTGTGTGTGTGTGTGTGTGTGTGTGTGTGTGTGTGTGTGTGTGTGTGTGTGTGTGTGCGTGTGTATGTGTGTGTGTGTGAGAGACACAGACAGAGAGAGGAGGAGAGAGAGAGAAGAGAGAGAGAGAGAGAGAGAGAGAGAGAGTAGATTAAGTTGTGGGCTGATAGGCTAGAAGACCGAGATAAGTTTAGCACAAGTGTCATCCTCTGCCTGGGGCGCTAGCCTGCAAGTCGCAGGAGAGAGTTCCCTCCCCATGGACACCCTGACTTCATTGGACAAATTCTCTGTCCATTGGCTGACAGTTTGCTTCTGCTGGGATATGGGGTGAAAGGAAAGCGGACTGCGTGGGAAAGGAAATGTTGTGTGTGTGTGTGTGTGTGTGTGTGTGTGTGTGGGTGTGGGTGTGTGTGTAGTAGTAGTAGTACTTTAATTTTACGTCTTTTCACAAACTATGTGATATTAGACAAGAAAGGAGAGATAGACAGGCAAATAGAGGGAGATAGATAGAGTTTGTTCATGTTGCATACAAGTGTGTGTGTGTGTGTGTGTGTGTGTGTGTGTGTGTGTGTGTGTGTGTGTGTGTGTGTGTGTGTGTTGTAGGGAGGAGGTGGGGCTGGGAGTGAGCGGAGGGTGGTGTACATAAAATCAGAAAACAATCAGACACACAAACGAATAAACAAACAAACCTACACACACTAACAGTATAAGATTAAAGCAAATACCTGACTGGACTACAAATCAAGCAGAAAGTAACTTTCAAAGCAAAATCAATATCAGAAAAAAAAATCTGTCACAGACATGCCTGATAAATATGGCAGAAATGCCTTGAGAGGCACACATTCGAACAAAACATGATCTCTTGTCAATTTTGTTTCCCCGCATATGCATTTTGTTGCAGAGCTATATTTAGTTCTAAAAGCATCCAGTTTCAATCGATGGAATATTGAAACGAAGTTTCTGTATTGATGCATATCATACATGTGCAGATTTTGGATGCTTTCGAAATGATCAATACTAAAAAGAGGATTATTTTGTGTCTGAACATGAATAACAGCGTTGTTCTACCCATTTCTGAAATATTCCCAAGCTGTTTGTTTTAAAAATTTGTTGACCCTCTTTCAAAGTGAACGGTCTGGAAATAGTTTGTACCCTCGTTCCATTTTCAGCGCCTTTTTTCGCACATCTGTCAGCAAGTTCATTGCCCGAAATTCCACAGTGTGAAGGGTCCCAGAAGAAAGTTATATCTGTTCCATTACATATCAAGACGTGGATTAAATGTTGAATTTCCTTCAAAATAAAGTTATCTGAATTTGAATTAAAAAACTTGATCGATTGTAACACTGACAGCGAATCTACACAAAACAATACTTGAAAAATTGACTGCGGTAAATCAACTAGAAATGTCAACGCCATAAGTATCGCTATCATTTCA
>CM031602.1:26399801-26402301 GCA_018398815.1 Conus ventricosus
CTCTCTTCTCTCTCTCTCTCTCTCTCTCTCTCTCTCTCTCTCTCTCTCTCTCTCTCTCTCTCTCTCTCTCTCTCTGTGTGTGTGTGTGTGTGTGTGTGTGTGCGTGCGTGCGTGCGTGCGTGCGTGCGTGCGTGCGTGCGCGCGCGCGCGCGTGTGTTTGTGTGTGTGTGTGTGTGTGTGTGTGTGTGTGTGTGTGTGTGTGTGTGAATAAAATTGTACGAATGGCCTAACGATTGGAAAGGCTATATTACAGAAGGAGGGGGAGGGGGGAGTTTATTCAAACTATTTTAAGAAAAAGAGTGATTTGGTTGGTCGGTTGTTTTCTTTTACTTGTTTCTGAAGTTTCTTATTTGAGTGGTAACGTTTAGGACGGTAATCCCGTGAGAGTGCCAAGTTTCCATGGAGGGAAGTTCAGCTTTATCGACTGGGGGAGTTGGGTTTCCTGTGGACCAAACAAATTGACTGTCGGCCGAAGCCGTGAGGCCTGAACACTAGCACTGGAATTGGTTGAAATTGCCCTGGGAAACCGCACAGGGTGAAGCTTTAATACATTATTGATTCAACAGCTAAATAAGACCCGGCTTCTGGTCCACTCTTGCTGTCTCCCGCGCCAACACTAAAGGGGCTTCCTGATTAAAGACCAAATAGGTCGAAACGCGTTGGGTTTTTCTTTTTTGTTTGTTTTTTTTTTTTGCTTTGGAATTTGTTTGTTCTTTCGTTTGAGGCACGGTAATTCTGTTTTTACTTTTCTTCTTTCAATTTCCGCCTGAAGTCACCACACACACCCCTACCCTCACCCCCACCCCCTCCCCCTCCTTTTGAAACTTCCATTCTGTTGATTCCTCTCGTGCCTTGCACTGAGAAATTTAATTTGAAAACATTTATTTTCCTATCGAGAGAAGAGGGGAAATGGCTGCGCGTGTACACCGATCTTTTTTTTCAATATGGGCATCGCAATTCCATGTGAAGATTTCTTTTCTTTTTTTTCATATCTTCTGTGCAGTTAAACTGACGCAGGGATTTCTTATACGAGGAGAAATTAGTACATGTTGAGTGGATGGTAGTTCTACTGAAACCAGATGATACCATTTCTTGTGTCACTGAACCGTGTAAAGAGGCAATGTCTAGCCTGCATGCTATATTGAAGTCACCTACCGAGTGTATCTTGTTTATCGAAATGCTGACCTGTGTTTTTGGAAAATTTACTGACACCAGAGTGAATCAGTTCTTGTGTACAATCGAAAGTGTCAAGGAGTAGTGGTTGGTCTGTGAGTCAATACTGGAAAACCTTATCAGGGTTTGTGTCATTCACCTGACCTGGGGTTTTCAACCATATCGATGTGCACAGTACAGGTGCCTTGTGGTGCTATGTGTTTTTCATGACTCGCCTCGGCTGACACATGGTAATATCAAGGTAAAAGAGGCAGAAGCTAAAAATGAAAATTCGATGAATCACTTCAACAGGTTTTTTTTTAACAGTGATAAAAAAATAGAAGCTAAAAGCACAAATTCGGTGAATCTCCTCGCCTCACACATGCTTATATAAAGATAAACCAGACAGAAACTTAAAAAAAAAATCAGTGAATCACAACGCCTGAAACATGTAAACATAGGGATGAAATAAAAGAGACAGCAGCTGAAAACAAAAATCGATAAATCGCCATGCGTCATGTGTGTCAACATACAGATAAAACTAACAGAAACTTAGAACGAAAATGCAATGAATCACGACGCCTGAGACATGTCGATATAGAGATGAAAGAGACAGAAGCGAGAACCAAGAATCAGATGAATCAGCCAGCTTCAGGCATGGCAACACAAAGATCAAAGAAACAGAGAGGAGAAGCAACATGGACGCAGTCTAGCCTCTGATTTGGCTTCTTTCATGGACGCAGTCTAGCCTCTGATTTGGCTTCTTTCATGGACGCAGTCTAGCCTCTGATTTGGCTTCTTTCATGGACGCAGTCTAGCCTCTGATTTGGCTTCTTTCCTTTCAAAATCTACTTCATTTTCGGTACAAACAGAATAAAGGTCTGTGCAGGCCAGAGCTAAGAAAGAAGTTGTTTTTGTTCTGATCACGTAGTGCTATTATCTTTTATTATGCATTATAAACAATAAAGTCCTCTAACTGGCCCACAAAACGACAGACATTCTCACCACCTCTGTACAAAGGGATGCGTGTAGGCGATGAAGCGAAGAACACACAGTACCTTGACCAGTTCCAGTTGGTTTGAAAGTCTGCAGAGGAGAGTTGTTGAAGCAGAGAACTTACTGTACTGTGCCACGAAACGAAAGGAACAAGTTCCAGCACAGTGATCAAGACCTTGGACTACATGACTCTCCTCAGGAAAGACAACCAACAAACAAGGGATGAAGAAAGATAAGTAATGAGGGGGAGATAATTGCAGACAGACGTATGGGACAAGCGGAAGGAGGAGTGGCCAAGAGAAAGAGAGTGGGGGGGGGGGGGGTGCAAAGACAGGGGAAACAAACAGGAATG
>CM031602.1:26409801-26429801 GCA_018398815.1 Conus ventricosus
TACGTATGTGTAGCGACCTTGAAGATCATACATACACACACGTACAAACGCAACGCACGCAGGCATGCACACACACACCACACACACACACACACACACACACACACACACACACACACACACACAACACACACACATGCGCGCGTTTGAAATATGTAGTTTTAGAACAATGCGTATGTTAAGTACGTCTTTTGTCTCTTTTTTTGTTTTGTTTGTTTCGCTATTTTGCAGGATAACATCTGAATTTCGAACCTGCTTTGCCTACTTTCATGCTGATCATTGTATGCACACATGTTTTCCTCAAAATCACAAGAAAAAGCTGAGACTCTACTATTCAAGTCACCGCACACTACAACATAAACCTCCTTTCCCACGTCACTACATCGAAGAAGCATACTGGCCCACAACAAAGACGTAAAGAGCCATCCTAACACAGCACCGTCACCTCGGCACTGCAGTCCTAACATGGCGACACACATTGCCGATTTCTGTCTTGTTTCAACAAAAAATTCACAGACCCAGAGGGTATTGTTTTTCACAAAGACGTCCACAATTCTGAAGACCTAAAAACACTCTTAAAATTAACAGGAGCAATCACTTAATTGACAGAGCACTTGAAGCGCAACCTCATAATCATGTCAAACACCCGCTGCTTACGTCCCAGAGAGAGAGAGAGAGAGAGAGAGAGAGAGAGAGAGAGAAGAGAGAGAGAGAGAGAGAGACAGAGACAGAGACAGAGACAGAGAGACAGAGAGAGAGGCGGTGGATGTTTGTGCGAGTAGATGGAAAAGGAGGAGAAGATAAGAACGGTTTAAGAATTGTGCTAGTTGTTGTCTCCGTACATCCTGCAAGACAGACGGCCCCTGGAGACTTGTCGCCACTCTGTCATTGAAGCGCACTGCCAGACGCTCAGCGAGGCTAAATGCCCACTCTAAACTTTTTCCTGGCAACTTCTCGCCTGAACACTTTACCCAAGGCCTGTGTGTAGTGAGGAATCGCTGACGAGTTGACCACACAACAGCCACACTGCTTCTTTCAGTCTATAGCTTTGTTCGAGATGTTCAAAACGGTGTCCCAGAACTTGGAAAGCGGAAACAGGAGGCATGTAATAATGGTAATACGAACTATTCTGTGTTTTTAAGCGTCATATGTACTGTGATATGTGTGTGTGTGTGTGTGTGGTGGTGTGTGTGTGTGTGTGTGTGTGTGTGTGTGTGGGGTGTGTGTGGTGGTGTGTAAGGTGAGAGGAGAGATTTGGATTTGGATTGATTTAATTTAGAGGTCTTTTCACAACGAGGGTGATTTAAAATTTTTAAAAAAAATAAAAAATAAAAAAAAAAAAAAAAAAATAAAAACCCCCTTAAATAAAAAGGTGTTTGTGGTAAGTGCGTTATATGAGATTTGGGGGTGGCGCGAGGGGTGGTGGTGCGTGCGTGCTTTCAGCGCGCCCCCGTTTTGTATGGGGAGAGGGAGGTAGAGAGAGGAGAAAAAAATTCTAAAATTTTTTGCCTATTAACAAACCAAACAAAAATTTTTAAACTGATAAATCAATTTACAGCAAATGAATAAAAACCCAGAACCGAAAAAGCCTTTTTTTTAAAATAAATTTTTTTGGGGGCTTTTTTTTAAAAAGAATTTCATTTTTAAACCCCCTTTAATTTGAAGAAAATTCTATCTTTAGAAATATTATAAAAAAGATGTTAAAAAAACGGGAAACTTTCAAAAAGGAATCAAATTGGGAATAGATAATGGGGAAAACCAAAAAAAGCCCCAAACCCTTCATCCTTAAAAATTTGGTTTTCCCCAGGTTTTTTTTAAAACGCATTTTTTTTAAATTAAAATGGAAAACGATCTTGACAAATAACGCTTTCTTTTTTTTTTTTGCAGGAAGTTTTTCATTGTTCTAAAATTTTTTTCTAATAGGGAACTGATTTCATGTTTATCCCAATTTTTAATTTACTACTGGTTTTTTTTCTAAAAGAAACCCTCTTTTGAAATTTTATTCAGCTTTTTTTTTTTTCCATAGTACCACAAGGGGGTGGGACCAGAAAAAACTCTACAAAATTTCCCTTTTTTCGCCATAACAATGTATAAAAAATTTTTATTTTTAAAAATTTAGGTTTTTCCCTTTACATTTCCCACCCCAAATTTTGAAAGGGCTACAAAGAAAGATTAAAAGCCCAAAACACAGATTAAAATGCTTTTTAAAATTTTGCCACTTTTAAGATCAAATTTTCCAAGAAAAGGGCCATAAGGTTGCGTTTTTTTTTATTTTCCGCGTGAAACTAAAAAGTTCCTTTCCAAAACAAAAAATGTTTTTCTTTATTTTTAAAATTTGGGGTTTTTTACAAATCCGCTCCCTTTAAGATTCTAAAACTAAAAACCACCGTTGTAGTTTTTAAAAAGATGTGGATTTTTTTTCCCCCAAGATGTTCTTTTGTTTTTATTGATATAAAATTTGATTTTTATCTTCTTTTTTAAAGTAGGGGAATCTATATAAAAAATTTGGGAAAGGAATATGCCCCCAATGGGGAAAACCTTTGGGCCCAAAGTTGGAGGTTTTGAAATGGAGGAAAATACCCGTTGTCACTTTTTTAAAATAAACCTCAGTAAAATTTTCAAAAGGGGCTGCGGGTAAAAATTTTGTCCCCTTTTAGGAAAACCCAAATTTGGAATCAAAAAAATATTTCATTTTTTCCCTGATTTGATACGGGAAAGATTTTTTGGCTAATTTTGGCTGTTGCTAGTTTGCGTGATCCAATGCCAAGGATTGTTCTTTTTGTTTTAAAAGAAATTTTAGAATGCGCGGGGAACCCCCAAGGGCTTTTAAAGTTTTTAAACTGTCTATTTTTTTGTAACCGCTTAAGTAATGTTTGAGAAGCGGGAAAAAATTTTCTTTCCCTGCCGTAAGTCAATTTTGATCAAACCCCAGACTAATAGAAAGTTGCAAAAGGGTTTTGGTATCATGCCCCCAAAGTTGGGTCGTTTTAATTTTTTTTAAAGATACCTTTTTCTGGCTTGTTTATAAGAAAACCCAATATGGAAATCTCCAGTTTAATTTTGGAGTGAAAAAACCCCCAAAAAATTTAAAAAATTTTTTGGAATTTTAAAGAGTTTTTTTTTCCACCCCAAAATTTGCGGCAAAACTTTTGGAATTTCCATTTTTAAAATAACATTAATTGTGTCTTTTCTCCTAAAATTTTTCTGGGCCCCATTTTCATTATATAAAAAATTTAGTTTGTAAATTTTTAAATTTGATATAGTTTTTGTATGTATAACATGGTTCTCTTTTTTGTCTTTTTTTTTAATGTTTGTGTTCTCCCACATTGCAATTCATGGGCCCAAAAAGCACACATGCATATTTTTAAAAGTTTTTTAGGAAGTCGTGAATGAGAATTGAAAAATAGAATAGGGCCCAATAAGGGGGCCCTGGGGATCCCAATTTTCAAATTTTAAATAAAGGAAAACATTAAAACCCCTTAGTACAAACTGATCTCTCAATAAGAAAGTTTTTAAATTTGGGATACATTGCCCCTTTTAATCCCCAATTTTTTTTCAACTTAAAAAAAACCCCAGAAGGCCCCCCCAACTACAAAGGGCCTTTTCTGATGTCAAAAAAAGTAGCAATTTTAAAACTTTTTCTACGGCAAATTGTTTTTTACACTGATTTTGCAAGTTTTACAAGGTGATCGATTGTACTTCAAAACCCTTTCTGAAACCGGCTTGATTTTTGGGAAATTTAGGGTTTTTTTTCCCGCAATAAGAAAAAAACCGGGTTTTTTCCCAACATCTTTCAAATTTTTTTTCCCAAAATTGAGGGGTTTAATGCTAAAAGGTCGGTAATTTACCCACTTGCAGCCCTGGGTTTACCTTGTTTTGGAACCGGTTTTCCAACTATCCTCTTCCGAAATTTAAGGAAAAATTTTCCTTTTTAAACCAACATTTTTGTAAAAAGAGGAAGAAATTTTGTTCCTCCAAAGGTAAAGTGGCATAGAAATTTGTATAAAATTTTCCCATCTAACCAAAGCTGTCTTATTCGAGGGGAATGACATTGGGTGTTTTCTTTAAATTTTCAAATTTTTAAGATGCATTTAAGTAATGGTAGGACCCGGTGGGGAAACTTAAAAATTTACCCTTTTTTTCCCTCCCTAGTTCCGCATTTTTTGGTACTGTATGAATCTTTTTGATAAATTTTATTTTGAAAAGTTTTGGTACAAAGCTTAAAGCTTTCTTAAAGGTTTTGGGAATAGTATTATTTTCAAAATTTTAAATTGGATATGAAGGTAGATAATACTTTTTTTTTAAAAAACCCTTTACCTTTTTCCATACTCGTGTGTCCTTGATGAAGATTTTCTGAATGAAAAAAGGGTTGGAAATAGGGCGTTTTGTTTTTGCGAAAACCCCGGTTACTGTGGGCTTTTTGCACGTTTAAATTTAAATTTAAAGTTTTCACCCAGTTCTACTTTGGGGCCCGTTTTTTTAGGGTTTCCCCCCTTTTTTTTAGTACGGCTTTTCCCAAATTTTAAATTTTCCCCAAAAACCCTTTTTTCCACTAAAATTTTTATCTATAGAAAGTTTTGATTTTGGGCATGCTTTCCCCGTGCAGAAATAAAAGCTTTTCAAAAGTTTTTAAAAAAAGACTTCAATATCTTGGGTTTCAAATTTTTGCTGCGTTTTCTATAGATAGAGGGGTTAAATTTTCATATAAATTCCAACCCTTGCATTTTTATAAAAAACAAATTTTGGGTATTTTTAAACTTCAATTTCTGCTTCTTCGTAAAACTATTTGCTCGTGTATTTTCAAAACCCAATAGGAAAAGATCATTCCCAACGAATCATCTTCTGTTTTCCAAGTAGCATTTATGGCCAAAACAGGGGGAAAATTTAAAGTGAGATTTGATGGGGGGGCGGTCTATGCGTTGATTAAAACAGGCCCCTCTTGTTAAAAACTGCCGCATTCAAAAACTAAAAATTTGGGAAACAACAATATTTTCCTTTCAAATCGAATTTCAAAATAAACACAGCAATCAGGTTCCCCCCAAAAAGGGAATGGGATTGAAAACCCCCCCCCCAAATTTTCCATTTCCTATTCCTATTAGGAAGGTTTTTATCCCAAACTGTAAAGTCCCGAATTTTGGGCCCCTTTGGATGTAAACAGGGAAAAAAATGTTTTTCAAATGAAATTTTTTTTCACCTTTAACGATATGGAAATAGCGAAAAAAAATTTTCAATGACAAAATAGTTGAATGGTTGAATAAAAAAATTTTTTGAGGACTGTTTAAATTTAAGTCGATCTGGAAATAAATTGCAGTTTGAACCCCCTTTTTGTAAACCCAATGCAGTCATTAAAGGTGGATAAAAAAACCACGAAATTTAGGCCCCCCTTTAAAAAGGGTTTAGCATTTAAAAATTTTTAAGGCCAGAAAAGCAAAAGTTTTAGAAAAAATGTGAAATTTTTTTTAAATGAATTTAAATTTTTTTTTACAATTGATCTTTCGTTCCCTTTTTTAAAATTTTAAAGGGGAATTTTTTGCTAAATTCCTTCAAAACTATTTAAAAATTTAAAGCTTTTCAAAACAATTTGTTATGACTTTTGAGTAAACAAATTGAACAGGTAGGGACCGTGAAGGGTCCCCAAAAATAAAGCAAAGTTGAAAGTTGTAGAAACCCAAGTAGGTATTTTGCATTCCAGATGCCCCTGGGGGAAGAAGGACATCGTGAGGTCGTTGGGAAATCTAGAACAGCCATGGAGGATGAAAGGGGGGAAGGTAGAAAACCCGCCAAGGGGGAGAAGGGGGGGAAAAACCCGGTCTTCTCTTTGGGGTTTTTTTCCCCCAAAACAATGCCCTTGAGATGTCGACCCCCGAGTCCTTTCCAAAAACGGGTGGGCCTTTCCCTTTTCAGGGGGGGGGTTGGATTACAAATCAGGGGCCCCCCCCAAAAATTTATTTGTTTTAAAAGGGGTTGAAGATGGTTTTTTAGACAAAAGTAGCTGATATCTTTCTCACCCCGGCCCGTTTTTACTTCGTCCCCTGGGGCCTTGAAAAGTTCCCTCTTGATGTCTAACTTTTGTTCCTCAAAAGGGGCAACCTGACCCTTTTTAACCTTTCCCTGGATTTGGGGGGAAAATTTGGTTTTTTTAGTCCCCCCCCAAAAATTTTTTTTTTTTTTTCTGTGCAAACACAGTGGGATTTTTTCCCTTTCCCAAACATTCGCCCAACGGGGTTTTTAAAACAAAAACCCCAATTTAGGATCTGGGTCCTCCACCCTTGAATCACAAGGCCATTCGTCCAGAGTAAAAGATTTTTTTTTTCCAAAAAACGCAGGCCATAGGGCAGCCCCCCAAAAATCTCCCGTCAACTTTGGGGCACGATTGAATCTCCCCCAAAAAAAGAACACGGGGAGGGGCGTCGAATTTTTCCCGAAATAATTTAAAACCCTTTGGGGGGTTTGGGTTTGGGCGCTTAAACCCCTTTTTCGGCATTTTTCTTTTTGACCCTCACTTTTTTTTTGTTCTGAAAAATTTTGTTTTGCCCCCCAAATTTTTTTCCGGGGCCCCAAAAACCCAAAGGGTGAAAACCCTTTGAACCCCCCGGAAACCCGCCGACTTTCCCCCGGAGACGATTTCAACCCCGTCCCCCGTAAGTACCTCTGGAAGGAGGGGCCCCCGCCCCGGGTTTTTTTTCCCGGGTTTTTCAAAAACGGAAAGGATTTTGAAACCGAAACCCTCTCCCTCCCAAAATTTCCCATATGTCACTCTGGCATTTTGGGGGGTTTTTTCTAAAAAAAATCAATCTTTTTCAGAGGGTTTTTTTGAGGGGGTTTTTTTTTAAAGGGTTTTTTTAGTGTACTCCCCCGTTTGTGTTGTTTCCCTCAGAAACACATGATCACTTTTTTGCATTGCCATCCTCTTCTTTGATTTTTTTTTTTTTTTTTTTTCCGGGCCCTTGGGCCCGCTCGCTTTTAGCACATCTTTATAAAATTTTTTTTGTCCAAAATCTTTTGTTGACCTGGAAAAAAGTTTCTTTTTTGGTTGTTGTGGCGTTCAAAACCCTTGGGTTTCCCCTGCAGCGAGATCGTGTATCCTATACTTTTTCAAATATTTTTTTCCAAAAATAAAATGGAGACAAATTTTGTTGACCCTTTTAAACCCCTTTTCCCGCCCTTTTTTTTTCCTGTGTTGTGTGGTTTTTGTGTGTGTGTGTGGAGGGGAGAAGGGGAGGAGAGAAGAGAGAGAGGGGAGAGGGGAGAGAGAGAGAGAGAGGAAAAGGAGAGAAACAGGAAAGGACAGAGAAAAAAATTTGGAAAAGAAGGGGAGTAGAATGGCAAACTTTTAAAATTAAAATTTTGCTTTTTTTTAAAAAAAACAGAAAAAAAAACAAAAAGAAAAAACATCCCTTTTTCAAAAAGTCTGGGGGAAAAATTTTGCCCGTTCAAAGTTTGCAATATCGATTGATTTTTTTTTTTAAACCGTAAATGAGTAAATAACAAAAAGCACCCCCAAGCTCCAATTGGGGTCTTTACTCCAAAACGTAAGTCTAAAACCTCGCCGGTTTCCCCCCTTATCATGAGTATAAAGGCAAAGCATCTCCCCAATCCCAAAAAAATTTTTTTTTTTTCATCGCCGTTCTCTCAGACTGGCACCACAGTGCCATGGATGACTGATGCGGTCTGTCTGGCGAAGGTCCATCCCTCCCAGACCTGAAGAGCTTCTCTCTCAGCAGGATATGTCTGCAGACCAAGTTCCTGCTAGGTGATTCTGATGGATGAGGCAGCGCTGGAGGAGGCGCTCTCTCTCTCTCTCTCTCTCTCTCTCTCTCTCTCTTCTCTCTTCTCTCTCTCTCTCCTCTCTCTCTCTCTCCTCTCTCTCTCTCTCTCTCTCTCTGTGCGTGTTTGGGCGTGCGAACGTGCGTGCGTTTGTGTATGTGCTGTGTTTGTTTGTGTGTGTGGTGTAGAGGAGGAATGGGGGCTATATGTGTGTGTGATTATGTCTTCTCCTGTACGTGTGTGTGTGTGTGTGTGTGTGTGTGTGTGTGTGTGGTGGTGTGTGTGTGTGTGTGTGTGTGTGTTTCTTTGTGTGTGCATGTGCGCGTGTGTTTGTGTCCGCTCGCGCGCGTGCATGTGTGTATATGTACATGTGTGTTTAGTTATGAGTGTGTTTTCTGTATGTGCGCGTGAATCTGTGTGTGTTTTCTGCCGTCTGTCTGTCTGTTCATCTGTCTGTCTGTCTCTCTGTCTGTCCGTCCGTCTGTCTGTCTCTGCGCGCGCGTGTGTCCGTGTGCGCTTGCCTTTGTGTAAACCGAATTTAAATAACACCGCATCTCTGGGCCATCAGGTTCGTCCATTCATCTTCATCTTCTGCTCGTTCCCTTTCCCCTGCAGGCTCTCTGCCATGGACCGGCTGGTCTGCTGGTCTGCCTTTCCCCTGCAGGCTCTCTGCCATGGACCGCCTGGTCTGCTGGTCTGCCTTTCTTGTTCAGCAGTCCCTGTATTGAAGTAGTTTTCTGTCTGGTGCACCTCTCTCTTTCTCTCTCTCTCTTTCGCTCTCTCTCTCGCTCTCTCTCTCTCTCTCTCTCTCTCTCTCTCTCTCTCTCTCTCTCTCTCTCATACGAATGTTATAGTAATTTTAAGTCTGTTTTTGAAAAGGAAAGATATCTTTTGGATACGAATACGTACTGTTTCCGCGTTGCCATTACACGAACCAGGTTTAATTTCCTTCCACTGAATAACAATTTGCATCGCTATAGTAAAACAGAAAAGGACAAAGCATGCCCATTTGCCATGATCAGGTAGAGAATGAGCAACATTTTTTATTTCAATGCTCCCTCTATCAAGACCTAAGGAGTAAATTTCTCAAAGAATTCGCCAGTTGTCCCCTTCATTTGCTTCTTAAGGTATCCAGTGCTTCGCACAGACATAGCCTATCAAGGTACATTTTTCATGCCATAAACAGAAGGATCAAGTCAATTCTTTAGTGGATAAATTACTGCGGACAATTACCACTACCTTGGTTTTCCTTGAAATGACCGACTTCATTTGTATTGTAATTTCGTGTGCTCTAAACGTATCTGAATAATATATCATCTTTTTACACGTAGTTTTGGGGAATTATTATTGCAATCCTTTTTTGTTCTGTTTGCAACACATAAATGCTAACTCCTCCCCCGTTCCTACCCACTCCCCCCCCCCCCCCCTTCCCTTTGTACCCTGTATTGTGGCCCAAGGCCGATGTACATAAAGCTTTCTGAGTTCTGAGTTCTCTCTCTCTCCTCTCTCTCTCTGTCTCTGTCTCTGTCTCTGTCTCTCTCTCTCCTCTCTCTCTCTCTCTCTCTCCCTCTCTCTCTCCTCTCTCCCTCTAACACTGTGCGAGTTCACCTTGACCTCACGTTGTCCAAATGCGAATGACCACTTTGAAGCGCATCCCCCAAAACAAGCAAATGACACGTTCAGGGGGAGGGGAGGAGGCAGAGGGAACGGAGCGGGAGGTGGTAAGATGTTATTAGTTACTATATGTGCAGCATTTCTTGCCGGAAAAGAAATGTAATGCAGACATGGATGCTAGAATAAGCGAAAAACTCACCGTTTTTTCCCCTACGTAATATAAAGACGCAAGGCTTTCCGTACAAAACCGACAGAGCCAGAGAAACCGGCTTCAGAGTTCTTCAGTGCACCCCCTCCCCTTTATCACCCACCCCCCCCCCCCCCCCCCCGCGCCCCCTCCACCTCCCAATGATCCTACGAGGAGTTAATGGAGAAGAAGAACTGTAAATCTTTTGATTGTGTTCCTTATGAAATCGTATTTTGATGCTAAAATCAAAAGGCTGAGAAACATTAGAACACGTCCCTTTTGGAATAGTGACAGAACACTTGTTATTCTTCGAGCTGGGCCTACCCCTAGCTGATAAATCGGTTCAACGGTGTGCAAAATAGGTCCATGCAGATCGGTAAGAAAAGACAATAGTAGAGGGGCATTCGGGAGTCATGAACAGTTATGCGGCCAGCCAGCCCCCTTAGTATGTAAGGAGTGACGGGCTGGTTTAATATGCATGAGGGTGGCTTCCTCACTGAGGATGCTATTCCGGATGTTTCCTATATGAGTTCATCTTTAGTTAACATAATGAATGTTGAAAAACTCTCTCTCTCTGTCTCTGTCTCTGTCTCTGACTCTCTCTCTGTCTCTCTGTCTCTCTCTCTGTCTCTGTCTCTCTCTCTCTCTCTCCTCTCCTCTCTCTCTCTCCCTCTCTCTCTCTTCTCTCTCTCTCTCTCAACTGACTCTTTTTTTTTTTTCTGTCTCTCAGGATTAACGAATCCGGTTCAGTTTTCATCCTGATTCCTGGATGCGCTCTCTCTCTCTCTCTCTCTCACTCTCTCCTTCTCTACTCTCTCCTCTCCTACCTCTCCTCTCTCCTCTCACTCTCTCTCTCTCCTCTCTCTCTCCTCTCTCCTCCTCTCTCTCTCTCTCTCTCCTCTCCATAATCCTCCTCCTCCTCCCCCTCCTCCTCTACTTTCTCCTTCTCCCCTCCTCCCTCTCTCTCACGGATGACGAATTCGGTTCTTCTTTTTTTCATTCTGATAAATGGTTTCTGCGTAGAAAATGATTTCCGGTTAAATCTGCTTTTAAGAAGGAGTGAAAGAGAGAGAGAGAGAGAGAGAGAGAGAGAGGGGGGTCAGGAGGGCAAATTGAGAAAGGGATGATTTACTCCGTGCCTCTGTTTTCATGTTTTTTAAGCTGTTTAATGGCAATTGCTTGTTTTAAGTAGAAGTGGGAGTGGTAAGGGGGCGGGGGGAGGGAGGAAGGGGGATCGTGGGGAGTGAAGGGTGTGGTGAGGGGATGGAGGGCGGTTGTTGCCATGGTTGTTGTTGCGATGCGTGTCTCCATTTGGAGTCGTTTTTACAGTTTTGTTTTTCTTGCTTTGTTTCTGATGCGCAAGCGAAGCAGGGTATTGTTTTCGATCCTGTTTTAATGACTGTCCGTCTGTCTGTTGCCTGTCCGTTTATCTGTCTGTCCGACCGTCTGCCTGTGTGTTGTGTCAGTCTGTCTGTCTGTCTGTCTGTCTGTCTGACTGTCCATCTGTCCATCTGTCTGTTGTCTGTCCGTTTATCTGTCTGTCCGACCGTCTGCCTGTGTGTTGTGTCAGTCTGTCTGTCTGTCTGTCTGTCTGTGCACAAGGTTACTGGAAAAGAGTGAAACGCCGGTATCCACAAACGACTCCATTGTGGGGTTTCGTGGAGAAGGATCAAACGCAGCTTGAACAAGGGAAGCCACGTTCATGCGGCCCATACAAAAAGATGCACACAACTGGAGAATGAAGGGTAAAAGGTGAGTAGGGCACATAAGGGAGGAGAAAGGTATTCAAATTCAGTTCCAACGACAACTCTGTCTGTGGTACGATCCACATGAAGGGACTGATTATTAAGAGCTATGTTTCAGGAATGGACCCAAAGCAGGAAGAAGAAAAACATCAAATAAAAAAGTAACAAGTGTCCCAATGCCATATCCGCCCCCCCCCCCCCCCCGCCCCCCCCCCCCCCCCCCCCCCCCCCCCCCCCCCCCCCACCTCCGGTCAGAGCAATCCCGGTGCTATTACAGCTGTTCTCGGTAATACACCCGATGACGGACACAGGACACACTCAGACTAATACTACAGTAGCTAGACAACATATCCATGGTTATTTTAAGTGCCCTTTGGCTACCTACACCACTTTCTCCTCATTTTCCCCGTCCCCATGCCTCTCTCTCATCTGTCTCCGCTTTTCTACTATCTCATCCCTTCCCTCACCTTTTTCCTAACTCACTTCAGCTGATTATGAAGTGTATTGACCTTTTAACCAGCTCTGCACTCTTTGGCTATATTACACAACAGACTTCTGCATGATCAACCTTAACCAACTCTGCACTCTTTGGCTATATTACACAACAGACTTCTGCATGATCAACCTTAACCAACTCGCACTCTTTGGCTATATTACACAACAGACATGTGCATAATCAACCTTAACCAACTCTGCACTCTGGCTGTATTACACAACGGACTTCTGCATAATCAATCATTCTCGCCAAGTCTTCTATTCTGCACGCTCACCCTCAGGGGTGAAAAATTCACGTTAGTGGTCATGTTCAATCAGAAACTTTAATCCAAGTTTGCCTTTCTTTTACTTACGAGGCTACTGAGTATTCCACGTGTGCATCATTGAGAAAGCTTTCTAATCATGCTGAACAATTAAGTAGTAGGGAAAACAAGTGCAGATTAACAATTCTTCCATCATTGTAGTAACGACTTGGCAAAGATTTGAAATTAAAAAAAACACCTTTCTAATCACATATGACGTGTCATTTTGACTTTACTGTACTTGAAACATCTATTACTGATTTTTCTGTAATTAGTGCCTAATTTCTTTCATTTCAGCAGAAATATAAATGTATACGTTACAGCACTTGTTTTCTACCATTTTGGCAACAACGTGAAGTGTACGCAGTTTTTTTTTACAGTGTGTGTGTGTGTGTGTGTGTGTGTGTGTGTGTGTGTGTGTGTGTGTGTGTGTTGTGTGTGTGTGTGTGTGTGTGTGTATGTGTGTGTGTGTGTGGAGATCTGTCATTGTTGGAACTGGGTAGACTGTTTTATTTGTTGCTTCAATACAGCTTTACTTGCTTAATTCAGCACAAATGATAAATTCATATAATCTGACTTTTGTGTTTCAGGCAAGATCTATCTATATAAAATGTTTCTTAATTATATATTTAGCGATATGTTTATTTATACGTGTATCTATTCTCAGCAGAATTTATATCAACAAGTCAGATCTTGATAGGATGCAACTTAAAATTTGTAACGATCTGTAAATGCCTAAAAAATAACTGAAAGTGATCATGATTGTTAAACATAATGTCATTTTCTGAACAGCATTTTCTAACAATGTTAATAACACATCTCTGGCTTTAACTATTCAATGGCATCTTCATGAAGGGGAAATGTGAACCAACCTTAACCATCTGTGTCTCTCTGCCAAGTTTGGTTATCCTAACACTTGTAATTGGCGAGAAAACAAGAACAAATAAGTTAACCATAGACACACATGCACATACATTACACGCTCAAATGCACTCACAAAGACAACTGAAACCCGAGTGATTACATAGGCTCATTTCACTTACACTTACGAGTTAAAAACTGTTCGCAAACCGGTAAACTGAGAGAGAACAGTTTCCATTTGCGCAGGAGGTCGTTTAATTCGCGAAGTGTTCGATCGTGGTTTTTCTCGGCCGTTGATTTTTTTTTTTCAAGTGCCGTTCGCTTTTCGCAGTTTGGGCCTCAGGTCTTCCAGACACAGAATTACTTTGGGGTGGAACTGTCTTTGTTTCTGAAGGTGTTTTCTTTTCGGGGGAGGAGGGGGAGGGGGCAGGGCTGAGTATTTGCTTTTGTTTTGCTCTGAATTAGTTTTAGGATTGATTGGGATTTGATGTCCATGGCTGGAGCTGGATGCATTGTTTGTTCCTTTGTCTGTTTGTCTGTTTGTCTCTTTCTTTCTTTCTTTTTTGTTTCTTTGTTTGGTTTTGGTGTTGTTGTTGGTTTTTTTTTTTTACTGAATCTTAATGTTTTGGTTTTGATTGTTTACTTGAGCTGACTGGTTGAGGTTGACGTGGCTTTAGGTTGAACCAGAGCGGCTGGCTGGTTGAGGTTGACGTGGCTTTAGGTTGAACCAGAGCGGCTGGCTGGTTGAGGTTGACGTGGCTTTAGGTTGAAACAGAGCGGCTGGCTGGTTGAGGTTGACGTGGCTTTAGGTTGAACCAGAGCGGCTGGTTGGTTGAGGTTGACGTGGCTTTAGGTTGAACCAGAGCGGCTGGCTGGATGAGGTTGACGTGGCTTTAGGTTGAACCAGAGCGGCTGGCTGGTTGAGGTTGACGTGGCTTTAGGTTGAACCAGAGCGGCTGGCTGGTTGAGGTTGACGTGGCTTTAGGTTGAACCAGAGCGGCTGGCTGGTTGAGGTTGACGTGGCTTTACGTTGAACCAGAGCGGCTGGCTGGTTGAGGTTGACGTGGCTTTAGGTTGAACCAGAGCGGCTGGCTGGTTGAGGTTGACGTGGCTTTAGGTTGAACCAGAGCGCTGGCTGGTTGAGGTTGACGTGGCTTTAGGTTGAACCAGAGCGGCTGGACCTAATTGGACCGAGGATAAGGGGTTGTCTTTGATAGGATGGATTGGATTGGGTTGTGCTGGAGATAGGATTGTGTTTTTTAACAGGTTACGTTAGGAATATAGTTAGGTTTGGGTGTAGGTTCGATGGGTCGGTTTTGGCAAAGCATTGGAATGCATTGGGTTTTAGTTATAGACTCGGTCGGTTGTTGTGGTAAAGATGGGTTTGGGGTGGCTTGTGTAAGGGTAGATGATCAGGCTTGAAAGACAACACGCTTACACGTGCACCACCGACCTGATGAACGTTGCAATGGCAGCACACCACACACACACACACACACACACACACACACGCGCGCGCGCGCGCACGCGCGCGCGCGCGCACATGCACACGCGCACGCACGCACGCACGCACACACACACACACACACATGCACACACATAAAAAAAAACTGTAAGTCTCTCTGCATACACCTAAATGCACACGTAGAAACCAGTGGTCATGCAGGTGTTCTTAGCGACATATGCGAACCCTTATTTCTTTATAATATTGAAAGTCTGACAAGCGAATCAGACGAGTGTAAGTTATGTGAGTCCCATTTTCATTTCGAGTGTTCAAGATTGAAGATTTGTCAAGCAAATGACTAGATTACCGGTGTTTGTGTCTATGTTCATTTGTTTTATTTGTTGCACACCACCTTAATGTGTGTCATTTTCCTCCTATGAAGAACAAATAACAAACAAAGACAGTTTCTGTTCTCTTGGTTAAACAGATACATGCCAGTTACTCTGCTCTAATGATGCCTAGGTTAGATCCCACTATCCAAACTATGAAGATGCCCAGGACATAGAAGGAGACAGAGAAGAGATGATGGCTTCACCAACATCCCCAAACACATGAAGGACGGCAACCATCTCTCCGCCATGGAAGACCACGTGATCTTACTGAGGCCGAGAACAGGATGTTCAAAGCTGAAGCACGACTTGTTCATCAAAGCCCACGTTGAGGACTCGGCTGTATGCCTCAGAAACACTTCCCTAAGGACGTTGGAACAGCTCCTCAAACATTGTCCTCGCCACTAGAACCTACAAGGAGACACATGGTCTGCAGCAACACCCCAAGAGAGACACGCTCCAGAGTGGTGCAGGATTTTATAGGCTGCATCATTAATCCGAACACTTTCGTCAAACATGCGCGAACAACAATGACGAACTGTGAATTTGAGGGCATTCTTTGGGTCACACCCATGGTTTCTTAGAAACCTCTAATGATAGGAGAGTTATGGCTAAAACTCAAATAAAAAGCCGTAGACGCGTGGAGTTCTCTTCTGATCTGCTCGATCTATCAGAATCTTCTTTGAATCATGTTGATGAATTCTATTGTTTTGAACACCTGAACCCGACACGTGACGATTGCTCATTAATCAATTTACACTCAATTCACAGTCAACACAAGAGTACTTTCCTGAGTGATTGACAAGCAAGGCTTATTGGCTGCCATCATTCAGCACGTCTTCCACAAAACTAACTCTCTCTCTCTCTCTCTCTCTCACTCCTCTCCTCTCTCTCTCTCTCTCTCCTCTCTCTCTCTCTCTCTCTCTCTCTCTCTCTCTCTCTCTCACACACACACACACACACACACACACACACACACATATATAGGCACACACACACAAAACACACACACACACACACACACACACACACACACACACACACACACACACACACACACACACACACGTGTGCGAGCACATACAAACACACACTCAAACATACATATATACATAATTATCCATGTACATGCATGCATGTACGAACACATGTACATACACACCCACCTACAGAGCGAAACATATCACACACACACACACACACACACACACACACACACACACACACACACACACACACACACACACACACACACACACACACACACACACACACACTGATTAACAAAATCTACAATATTCTGAATTACGATGTTGTGGGGGAGGAGGGGGGGGCGAGAGAAGAAATAAGTTCGGGTCAAAAGAAGGACGTTTACATGTGAACAATAACACCTTGACTCGCAACATACGGGGACGAGTGAAAATTTTAAGTAACCCTTGTATCCCTATATAGGACTAACCGTCTGTTTTTATTTTCGTCATATTTTCTGACAAGCTAACTTAGGCATATTGTTTTAGCATTGTTCTGACAATCTTTGTGTTATTAGAGCGTGTTTAAGATTTCATTTCATTATATTATTGTTTTTATTTACTTACGTTCGTTAATTGCGTTTTCCCATCCTTTACATGATGCCATCTAAACATCTCAAGTTACGAAGTTTATGCAGTGGAACGTTAGGTCTGTTTCCACAAACTTGCCTTATTTAGTCAACATCTTGCGAATAACTCCTACCAAGCTCTTATTTTACAATCTTTGAATGTGAAAAGAAACAAATTGCCTAAATTATCAGGTTATTATTACCCACCAGTTCATGAACAGTAGATGCTGTTACTAAAATCTATACAGCTATACATATTAAAGAAGGAATAGATTATAAAGTATACCCGTCCCCTGCTCCAAACAGTATTCCAGCTTTACATTCGTGTGCGGCACGAATTAAATTAAGGGAAGATTTTATGATAACATAGTCTCTACATATCTTCCCAAAGGACCAAATGAATGTTATACAGAATGGTTACACACTCTACCAGACAACGAAAAATGGTTAATAGCAGGAGACTTTAACGCCCATTCGCCGTTTTGGGACAAGGATTGCATATCAGTAACTAGCAACCGATTTGTAGAAAATATTGTTGATTCATGTTTATATTTGCTTAATGATGGCAGCATAACCAGAATTCCAGATAACCCAACTCACAGGGCATCAGCAATAGATTTATCCCTGATATCTCCTGCATTAGCCTCTGAATGCAGCTGGTCTACCTTTGACGATACTCTAGGAAGCGACCCACCTCCAATAATTGTAACTTTTAGTAAAATAACATGATTCTTGTGAATTTCAAGAAGACATAATCCCAAAATATAATTATAAATCAGCTGACTGGGAAACTTTCAAAAACAAGCTAGCTACATACAAGACTGTTGATATTAAATATTGATAGCGTTGATCAGTTATATTCTTATTTTACTGATGCTATCCTTAGTGCTGCAGATGTAGCCATTCCAAAATTTCGCCCAGCTAAGTCAAACAACCACTCAGGAAATATCTGGTGGACACCTGCTTGTGACTCAGCCGTTAATAACAAAAAAATGTTTGTTTACAATATATTTAAAAGACAAAACACCAGAGAATCTGATGGCCAAGAACAGAGCGAACCACTACAGTAACATGGTAATAGCTCAAGCTAAAAGGCAATATTGGTCCTCTTTCTGCTCTAATGAGATTTCGAATCATAAAGATTTACAAAAATTTGGAAAACATTTCATGAAATGAAAAGGGTTTAAGCTTGTCATCTTGTCCTATCAAGCTGAAGAACAAAGAATTTCCTTCTAATTCAGAAAAAGCAGAATCATTCGCAGATATGTTTTCCGAATCTATGCGTTTGGAAGGTCTGTCCTTTAAAGATCAAACTTTCAGAACAGAAGAAGAAAATAAAGACGATTATATAGATACGGTTAATGATAATAGTCATTTCATCAATGCTCCAATTACTCTTGATGAAGTGAAAGATGCAATTCTATCTCTTCCTAATAAGAAAACTTCCTGGGACTAGATAAAGTTTCTAATGATATGCTTAAACACCTGCCTGAAAATTTTGTCTTATTACTGCAGAAA
Organism: Conus ventricosus; assembly: GCA_018398815.1. NCBI lineage: Eukaryota > Metazoa > Mollusca > Gastropoda > Neogastropoda > Conidae > Conus > Conus ventricosus. The sequence continues at coordinate 26,427,721 of CM031602.1, forward strand.
TTGTTTCAAAAATGTTGGTTTGAGGGCGTAATGCCAGAACAATGGAAACAGTCTATCATTGTACCAGTTTTAAAGCAAGGCAAACCTTCAACAGATAAGTATAGTTACAGACCAATAGCATTAACTTCACATACATGTAAACTATTAGAGAGAATAGTTTTGAGACGATTGACGCAGTATTGTCAAAAAAATAAAGTTATTCCAGTTAACCAAGCAGGCTTCCAAAATGGCAGGTCTCCTATTGACAATTTAGTGAAACTTACAACAAATGTAAAACAACAATTTGCAAGAAGAAGAAATGTTCTAGCGACCTTTTTGATATCAAGAAAGCCTATGACCAAGTCTGGCACGCCAAGCTCCTTTATAAATTGAAACAAATCGGGATTTCGGGACATTTATATCACTACATCAAATGCTTTTTGAATAAAAGAAACATACGTGTTCGAGTAGGGAATGCATACTCTGATTCTAGATCTTTACATATGGGAATTGCCACAAGGTTCTGTTATCGCCCCTATGTTATTTAACATTTTAATGTACGATTTGCCTTCGCTCTTATCAAAGCATGTTGTATTAGTACAATATGCTGATGATCTATGCATCTGGATGAATGTTACAATGAAAAGAAAAACATCAAAAAGGGAATTGAACTACATCAAGAAGGTCTATCAAAGAGAGCTCGATCATATATTTAATTATATGGACAAAAACGGTCTGACATATCTACAGAGAAAACACATATGATTCTCTTTAATAATGGCAGCAATCCATCAGAGCTTGCCGTTTTTTTAAATTGAAAATGCGACTATTCAGTATAAAGATATCGTGAAATTTCTAGGTATCTATCTCACACCAAAGTTGTCCTGGAACGCTCATATCAACTACATCGTTACTAAGGCAAGGAAATGTTTAAATCTATTAAAGATTATAAGTAAACAAGCCTGGGACAAGATTGCAAAGTTTGAAACATCTCTCAACATCGCTGATCAGATCAAAATTGTCCTTTGGACAAGAGGTATTTTTTAGCGCCCCTAATTATTTACTTAAGAAACTTCAAAGCATAGATTGTAAAGGGTATAGGCTTGCTCTTGGTGTGCCTTTTCACGCATCAACGCTGGAACTTATAAAGAAATTGGAGAATTGCCTTTGGACGAATACCGAAGTCTTGCATGCGCTAAATACGTCTTAGAAGTTCGACAAGTAACAACTTTGCATCTGAGGAACTGAAAATTACATCTGAAAATTCTTTCCTAAACGAGCTAAGCAGATATCATCATTGAAACCAATTGCCACTTACGTATCAGATCTACTCAAAAGATCTTATATAAATCCAAGTAATATTGACACAAATCAAGCGGTCTCCCCTTGTCCTGCTTGGGAGATGAATAGAGCGCAGTTTTGATATTAATTATATTGACATGAAGAAAATAAAAATCCAAACATTATGAAAACTGAAGTCCAATTACATTTACAGAGCACTTATCCAAATCATTTTAAGATATATACAGATGGTTCAGTCCTAGAAGATCACCGGGCAGGATCAGCTTTTGTAATACCAGCGTTAAAAAAGGAAAAGTCATACTACATTGGCAAAAATCGATCCATTTTTACTGCTGAACTTATTGCTATTCTTATGGCTCTTAATTACATAGTTGATTTTCCATTACAGTTTTTTCAAATCTTATTTTGTGTAGATTCTCAATCGTACTCTATGCTTTAAGATCATCAGATTACAAGAAAAAGAACAAAATTATGTTAGAAATCAGTCAATTAATTCATATCTTAACTTTAAAAGGGACCAACGTTTCCTTCTGCTGGGTTCCTCTCATCTTGGATTTGCTTCAAATGAGTGGCCGATAAAGTAGCAAAAAAGGGCGCAAGCAAGGCAAAGAATCCACTGAAATTCATGTTCCTTTATCCATTCAGGAGGTTTATCACTTGCTGGAACAAGCAGTATGGAGTAGAGTTAAAGGCTATACCCAGAGAAAAGATAGACTCTCCAAGAATATATAAAATATGATTCTCGTGGTTTGGATAAACAAATTATATTTGAATCATCCTGGCGTAATCAAACTCAGACA
>CM031602.1:26434801-26437301 GCA_018398815.1 Conus ventricosus
CCCAGTTCTTATTGAACAGGGAGTACTTTAGAATGGGAACGAAGAAATGCTGTCTGTCTGTCTGTGTGTCCGTGTGTCCGTGGTCAAAATGTGTTCCACTCGCTCCAGACAAAACTACTGGGCCGATCTTTCTGAAATTTTGTAGGTATGTTCATTATGGGCCACGGATGATGCCCGATGTTTTAGTTTACCTCTATAACCGTTACTAACGGCTGTAACGGCCTTTAACGGTTTTTTCTTCTTTATGGAATATCTCAGAAAGTACTTGGCCAAATTTTAAGCGGTTTGGATGATCTTGTGACAAATCGGAGCCTCTGTCCATATGTAAATGATGTAATGCTGAAAATGGATTAAACAACCGTTAAAAACCGTTATTCTGCCGTTATTTTTTTATATATAGGTTGATTTTAATGAAATTTGGTGTATAGAAAGGTTATCACACACAAATGGCACTTCCATGTAGTATTTCAAAATCTGACCGTTAAAACCGTTATTCTTGACATATTGTCCGATTTGGATGAAATTTGGTATGTACACAGGCTTTAGCCCAGTGAGGACTAAAATACCAGTTTCAAAAGTGTACATCGGTTAAATAACCGTTAAAACCGTTATTTTGCCTTTATTTCTTATCTCACAAAGCACTTGGCCGATTTATAAGCGGTTTGGAAAACTGGGAGTACGTTTATATGCTTCGCATCTTGTTTTCTCTGCCCTGATTTTCTGAAGATTCGGCAAACAAAATCACAGCAATTGGCCTGGTGATGTGAGTCTGCATAGGGTGATGGCACATGAAGAATAATCATAGTGAAAATCATACAGGAAACGTCCTATCACTGATGCCAGGGCGGACATTTGGAGGCTTTAGGTCCCTGGTTTCTCCTTCTGCTGACAAATAATGAAAACTGATAGAGGGACTGATGAGGACAGAAGATCAAAGCACCAATATACAATATGCATTTGTATTCGGAAGTCTCTTAGAGTTTTAGATATGTCCTTTCTTCCAATGGGCATACACATAAGATGTGAGCCTTCATGTTCATCAATAACATCGATTGCAAAAATTAAAGAAATCATCATTTCATAAATTTAACAATGGGATTCGTCATGAACCGAAACAAACCACGAAATAAAAATGACAGACTAAAACCATGAAGAGTTCAAGGTCACAGGTAACATCGGAGGAAAACAAATCTAGTACACTGTTCTTACCTCAGTCTTCTATAGAGTTCACGTTCTTCTTCCCCATATGTAGATTTCTCAGTTTTACTTTATACACTAGTGCCATCAAAGATATGCGTAACTTTCCTTTCGCTTTTCAAATTCTGGACTTTTACTCCATCAGAGATGTTGAAGGATTCAGTGACGGAATCGCCACTGAGTCACTGTGTTCATCATGTCTACCTGCATGATTCTTAACGATCATAGTGGGCGTGTCATCTCTTGTGGCCATTATGATGAGTGTGCACGCCCGGCCAGTTAAACACGTACTTAACTGTATCACGACTTTTCCACTATGAATTGTTAGTAAATCGCTGTCGAGAATCTCTTTTTCTTCATTTCGGTCCATGGAAGAATGAATGTGGTGGTGGTTTAAAGTGGAAGAAAACGAAATAGACAACCTAAATAATAAGCTTACACACACGCACACGCACGCACATACGCCCACGCACGCGCACGCACGCTGACACACACACACACACACGCACACACACACACACACACACACACACACACACACACACACACACACGCGCGCGCGCGCGCACGCACGCACACCCGCACACACACACACACACACGCGCCCGCGCGCGCGCACACACACGTGTGTTCACACACACATTGATTTACATCACGTTTCTCCTTTTCTCTCCTGAATTATAAACATTCATCAAAGTGATGATGATGATGATGATGATGATGATTGATGATGATGATGATGATGGTGGTGGTGGTGGTGGTGGTGGTGGTGGTGGTGGTGGTGTAGGAGAGAAATGCATTATCATCATTGGAAACATTGTTACCATCGTCATTATCATCATAGCATATTTTTCTCTTTTTTATGCCAAAACAGCCTAATCAGTATGTAGGACCTAAGAAGACAAACGTGTGTCCCTGACTCAACCCAGGTGTCGCCTCTGTGGTCGGCTGGGCTATAAACAACATGGCTTGGCATTCCTCACAGAGACAAAGGTGTCGAGATAGAGGTAAGAAACGGGGAGGAAAAGCCAACGCTATGGAGAGTTATACACTCGTGAAAGAGACCCAGTGCCGCCGTTTTCTGTTCTATCACTTGAACCATACCACTAAACAAAACACCATGACCTATCAACAGATCTACCACTGGCAACGCGCGCGCGCGCGCACACACACACACACACACACACACACACACACACACACACACACACACACACACACACACACACACACACACACACACACACACACACACACACACACACATTAATCTATACCCACTAAAGGCTCTGCTACACGATCC
>CM031602.1:26442301-26454959 GCA_018398815.1 Conus ventricosus
ATCAGAAGACGGAAAAAAGCTGAGTGAGTATATTGACTGAATGACACGGGAAACGACTGAATGCAGGTACAGCAAGCAGCTCTTCTGTTGGCTCTGCTTAGGTAGGCATCCAGTTGTATGAACTAGAGCGTGGAATGTAAAGCGCTCAGAGCTTGGTATCTAACCGAGGATAGGCGCTATATTAAGTACTAATATAATGATGATAATGATAAATAACAACAACACAACAACAATCATCCTCATCCTCATTGATAAACAGCCGTTGCCGAGAGGCGAAAAATACAGACAGCTACGTAAGCATGCGTATGAAACAGGTCCACCTCATCATTTTAGTCTTTTTTCTTCTGTGTACGAATAAAAGACAACAACACCTCTTTCCTGAAATCACAGCTGAGGGCAAAAAGTTGATAATCAATTTTTGTCGGTATGGCAGGCGAGCGAGAAAGAGAGAGGCTGAAGGTAGTGTGTTTGATAGTGTTGTTGTTGTTGTTGTCGTCGTCGTCGTCGTCGTCGTTGTCGTCATCGTCGTCGTCCTTGTTGTTGTTGTTGTTGAAAATGAAGAAATAGTGGACGAAAAAGCAGGGTTTTTTTTTAAAGGAGGAGCTTGGAAGGAGATGACAAGTGGAGAAGAGAGAGAGAGAGAGAGAGAGAGAGAGAGAGAGAGGTGGGGGGGGGGTAGCCCGAAGTCGAACACAGTAGAATTTAATTTGCAGACGCCTCCACGTCAGCAGTCTTTGGTAATCTCCGAACGATAGATTCAGTCCGCTACGCTAAAGGCTACACACAGACTTTATAACACCACGGATGCACCAGTGTGAGCATTTCAACAGATGTAAACTACTGCTCTTTTTTCGTTACCTACCACAGGGAATATTACATATTTTTTGCGACTCACAAAGCCCGACTCATTGTAATATTCACAAGTTTAAAGATACGCAAATTATACTCAAAGACATTCAATTAAACGAACTGATTTTTAATTCAGCCACTTTCCGTTTAAAATCCCTTACAAGGTAAACGCCGTATGAAAGGGTCAGGGGTCAGAAAGGAAATCTTGTGTCATCTTATAAGTCGCCGTTATTTTGTCCACGTGCCATCATCTGTACACTCTGATCTGCCCTCTGATTGGTGCGTGAATAGAGCAGTATTCTCACTCTAGTATTAGCGGCAGAGGATTGGCCCATCAGGGCCGTGTGGGCACTGTCAGGGTGGGTGCTTTCCGGTTTGTATCCGCTTCAAACAGCTGAGGGTAATTACCATGGTCACTGACTACTGTATTTCTTCTCTGATGTCTTTTGCTTCGTTTAACCTTTATTGTCATTCGTGTCAGCCTATGAAACACGAATCAATATGGGGTTGAATGTATTGAAGTGGAGAGTGTTTCTCCTGTCATTTCTGTGTGGAATGACAATATTTTCCTGAGCGCGCACGCGCGCACACACACATTAACGCGCGCGCGCACGCACGCACGCACACGCACGCACTCACGCACGCACGCACGCACGCACGCGTGCACGCACAAACGCACGCATGCACGCGTGCGTGCACACACCACACACACACACACACACACACACACACACACACACACGCACACGTACACACGTGCGCACATACACACACAGATACGTACACACGCGCGCGCGAGCATACGCACACACAGAAATATGCAAGCACTCACGCACACATACACACACAGACGCACACACGCACTTACGCGTTCACACACACACACACACACCACACACACACACACACACACACACACACACTGCGTTTTGAGACTATGAGGTCAAACAGCGGCGTACCACTGGCTTATTATAAGAAAACACCAAATTTCAAAGTTTCTAAAGCGCCTTCATCCCCACCCCTTCCCCACTCTCTTCCCCACTCCCCCACTACTCCTCATCCCCAGCCCAACCTTCCCTTCCCCCTACCGGCACTCACATGCTTACATCTTTAACTTCCTTCTCCCGTCTTCCACCCCCCCCCCTCCCCGCCCCCGCCTCCCCCCCCCCCCCCCCCCCCCCCCCCTTCACTCAACACCACCTCATCCTCGCATGGAAATGCTTCTTACAACCACCCAGCACAGCAAGGTAGGGTCTGTAAATCAGATTTAACAGAACTTTGATCTCTCTCTCTCTCTCTCTCTCTCTCTCTCTCTCTCTCTCTCTCTCTCTCTCTTTGCATCGCTTCCAATGTGTCTCGCTATGGGTCACGGTCGTATCTGTCAAAGAGCAGGGCGGTGTGAGTGTCCTTTTCCAGGGCAGTGTGTGGTGAGGAATTCCTCTGTCGCGGCAAAGTTCCTCGTCGTCAGTTCCAGCTCTGGCGCCATGTTAGTTTGAATCGTGCAGGGAATAATTACCGTTCAGGAGATAATTCTCTTTATTGCCCGTTGAGAAATAAAACCCAAACGGGATGGTACATAATCAGTAAAGATTACACTTCTGACATTAAAGTCCTGAAAGACGCTTGTTACTTTATTTTCATCGAAGACTAAATGAGCTGTATGAGGCGAATGAAGATGTACAACAACAACAAAAAAAAACCTGTACAAAAAAAAAAAATGTACGGTCTTTCATCGCTTTTTCTGTTTGACAGTAGTTGTAACATACTTTTCAGTACTAAGTTGGGTTGGGTTTTTTTTATCAGTTACGATCCTTAAGTCCTTGTAGTCATCTGTCATATCTGGTTCACGACAATCATTCTTTTAATCATAATTGGGGTTTCTGTTATCCGTATTTTGTTCGCCTGTCCATTCAACCAGCTGCTCGACACAAGTTTCAGGTTTACTTCTGTCTACGTGCTGTTGTCTTTTTTACATTGAGAATGCCACAATGCTTTTTTAGAAAAGCGGTTTATTATGTCTGGCATGTCGTTTGAGAAATATTTGAACGGAGTGTCTTTTTTTACATTGAGAATGCCACAATGCTTTTTAGAAAAGCGGTTTATTAGGTCTGGCATGTCGTTTGAGAAATATTTGAACAGAGTGGGCTCTAAGATACTACCCTGAAAAACACCACTGTGTTGTATTTGCTTCACTGGTACAGACATTCTTAAAGGAAATTCAGTCCTGACAAGAACTGTGTTCTAAAGCCTTTTCATTCATGTCATACTTACATGGTTTACTTCCACATGAGGTTTTTTCCTACAAATATTAATGTCTAGAAATTTTCAACGGTTGTGATTGTGAAATGAGTGTTTATATCATAGCTCATTTTCAAAGGAGGTAATTAGATTTAAGCCACTCTTATATTTCAAGCCAATTATATTGAGATAACACGTATGCTGACAGGAGCAAAAAATAGTCTTTCCTGCTGGCAATAAAAAAAAAGTAAACTAATCAGATTTATTATAAGTACAACAGCCATTTATACTGCGTAATAGTCAGCAAGTAAATGATTAAACTTTTCCAAAAAATCACATCCTTATCTTCAGCACGTCGACGAGGGACTAACACATCAGTGACATTAATTTTCATCATCTTCTTGGAATCAATGTCAATACGTGTCCTGATCATACTGGTGGCTTCTAGTTTTGATATTCAATTTGGGTGCCAGACAGATTCAAACTGGGAAAGTTTGACTGCAGTTTAAGTGTCAGTCAGGCCTTTATATGATCTTGTAGTGCATCGCAACTTGCCTTAGGTCTGCCTCTTTTCCACACAAACATTTCCAGTTTAGAAAAATCACAATACCACTCATCTAATTTTTGGCCACGTGGCCTTTTTCAAGAGAAAAAAAACAAAAACAATGCAACTATGTGATGTCCATCTTTGGCGACTGGTCAGGGCAAAGAATTGACGTCATAAATATCTTACGCAATTTCTGACATCATAATGTGTGATGTTATCAACAAGGGAACAAAAACAAAAAAAGGGGGTGGGGTGGGGTGGGGGGGAGGAGGGGGGTGCAAGTTGTGTGTGTGTGTGTGTGTGTGTGTGTGTGTGTGTGTGTGTGTGTGTGTGTGTGTGTATGCGGGCGCGCGCGTGTGTGTGTTATTTCCAGTTTAGTTTCTGCAATGTGTACGATGCTGTCGTATCTGTGTGTCCTGTGGGCATGATAATCAGTTCTTCTTTGTACATGCTTTATTTGATGAATGTGTTTGCCTACATGGAAGTCCCAGACTGAAATACAGCACTCCGGATAAAATCCCTTCATGAGCAGTAAAGACAACACCAGCTGTGTCTACACGAAGGCCTGTGCAGAAGGACAAGGACATTCCCATGAACACAAGATCAAACTCTTGAGTGCACTGGTACATTCCATTCTCCTGTATCTATGCAAGACATGGATGGTAACAGGGTTATTTACTTTCAGGAAAGAGTCCCCACCTTTAAAACACTTAACAGGCTAAAATAGAAATGACGATTAAAAAAAAACCTTGGCCCGATGATTTTAATATCCAAGTAAGGAACAGAGAAAACAACAAAATTCGTTCAATCTGAAATATGTGTCCTAACAAGACAGACGCGTTGTATGGGAAGGGGGCATGAAAAGTAATCGTTCCCAGTGAGTGCTTCGTGACTTTTATTTTTTTCCTTCAAAGTGAAGGTTAGCAGGAATAACAAGCCACAGGCGTTTAGCTCTGTAAAAATATCAGGTTTGCTACTGAATCCTGGTTACCTGTTGATGAGAACCATTTCCAAATAAACAGGCAGAAATCTCTCTAACATGGAGAGGATCATCTTGCATAAATGTAAAGCGTTCCCAAAAAGTACACACGAGCCCTCATCCATAGGAAGTGTCCTTTTTTTATGTTTTTCCATATTTGACGGCAGCAATATATATACCAGTTATTACCTCATTTTGTGGCTTCCGTGTTTTAATAAAAGATCAACAGGAAAGAAAAGACCACAACAATTCATTTTTTCAATCCTACTCTCTGCAGTGGTTTTTATCGGCAGACTGATAATTTCCGCTTCTTGTCCGAAATGATCAGCTGATCGCACTACGTCCTAAGAGATAACCCCCACCTCCCACCCCACCCGCCACTCCACCCCTCCCCCAAAGAAAAAAAACCTTTTGTGAGACAGAGACAATGTTTTAACTCTTTCAGCTCTTCCATTATTTCCCCGTTTGGACATGCCAATGTAAACACAATGATTTTGAAATCCCCCCCGTGGTGTGGTGTGGTGTTTTGGGGTGTGTGTGTGTGTTGTGTGTGCCCCGCGCGCGCGCGCGCCCCGCGCGTGCGTAAGGGCTTTTGTGCGGTACCTAAGTGGGGCTTTTTTGGGGAAATTTCCCTTTTGATGATATTTTTTCACTAGTTTTTCTTTTGCTGCTTCTAAGCTAAATGTGACGGGCATCGGGTCGGGATTGTAGACAGGGGGCCGCCCCTGAACTCGGGGGAACCCAGTTAAAAAAAAAATCCCCGGTATTTACACTCCTTTTTCTCTTTTTTGGGTTTTCCCTTTTTTTTCCTGTTTTTTTATAAAGTCAAATATTTTACGAAAAAAAAGCTTTTTTATTCATTTTTTGGCAGGTGAAAATTAGACTTAAAAAAATTTTCTTTACCCCACGAAAACAACGCTGACGTTTCACGTGCCCCAACGTAAAGTTTAATACAACAAATCAAAAAAGTGCACTTTCGGGCCCCCCTTGCTTTAAAAAGGTCCTACCCTTTCGGGACTTTTCGTCTCCGTTGTTTTGGGGGGTTTTTTCATTGAATTTTTAACAAAAATTTCTATTGGGGGGGGGGGGGTGGGACACCCAATTTCTAGGGGCCCCCCAAAAAGAAAATACCAAAGCTGGCATTTTAAAAACCCTTTTTTGGGGCCGTAAATTTTTAAAGGGAATGCATTTTTCCCCTTTTCAAATTTTGTAAGTGATTTTGGGGAAAAACTTTTGGGTTTTGTACCCCTATCCTGGCCCGGGAGCTTCATTCCGTAAAAATTGTTTGTTCAAAACCGTGTCGCAGTATTTTCTCCCACCCAAAAATTTAAATTTTTGGGTGGTAAAAAAAGGGTGCTTTTTCTTTTTGAGAAGGGGCTACGAAAGGAAACCCTTCGGGGGTTTTCTTAGGGGGGGGTCTTTAAGCTCAAAACTGCCGTTTACTCTTCCTCATTTTTTTTTTCTTTACGGAAGGGGGATAACCAAAGGAGTTTGAGAAATTAGGGCCGTTTAAAAGGGTTTTTAAGCCCAGCAGCAAAAAATTAAAATTTTAAGTGCAGTTTTTGTCGCGATTCCTTTTTTTTCCCGATGTAAAGGGTTATGGATTATTTTCACCTTTTTTTGGTAAATTTTTTCTTGAAATTTTTCGTAAAAAAAACCCTTTTGGAACTAAAACATCATTAAATTTTTAAAAATTTAAAATGTTTTCCTTAAACCCCCCTGCCCCCTTTCCTTGTTTTGTCCTCCCTAAACCCAATATAAAAGCTTTAAAAATTTTTCACCACCACCATCCTCTCGTTTTTTTTTAATCGTACAGCCGGTAGATGAGATTGAATTGGCTGAAAGCTTTAAATTTTTTCGTAAAAATTTCCCATTGCTAATTCTATGCTTGAAGCGGCATTTTTTACGTTTCATATCATGTTAGTTTTTTTCCCTCTTTTACCCGTCTGGGAATGTGGAAATGGGGGTGAAGTAAGGATGGCGGGGAAAAAAAGAAGTCAGTTATGGGGAAGAAGCGGGGGCACCGAGGCGGGCAAGGGGGGCAGCCCTTTCTAGTCCGGGGGCTGACTCTCTCTGAATTTTCGTAGTATTTTTTTTAAAACCATTGATTTCCCGGGGGAAATGGGCCGGGAGGAGGGCCGGGGAAAAGGGGCCCGGAGGACAGGGGAAAGACCAAACCCAAAGGGCCTGGGGGGCTGGCTCCCCACTTTCCCAAAAAACCCCTGGGGTACTAAAAAAAAAGGAAAAAAATCCCCCAGGATTCACCGAAGGGGGAGAGAAGATGAACCCCATGGGTTTGGCTCAACCAATCACGACTGAAAATCCCAAAGGGGGACTAGGGAACATGGCCCAAATGGAATACCCCCTTTGTCGGGGAAAGCTTTTCCCCTCCCACCCGGGGCATGAAACCCACAGAAAAAAGAGGGTTGTGTGAAACCCTCATCGGGGAATGAGCAGCACCCGCATTTGGCATCAGCGGGAAAAGATTGGGAAAAGCCCAAGGCCCGGGTTTTAAAACCCACTTGCCAAGGACATCCCCGCTTTTGGGTTTGGATGAGGAATTTGAAACAGGCCCTCGATCCCAGGCGCCTTTAAACTCAACCTCCCAGGGAGAAAAACAAAACCCTGAAATTGGGAGAAACGGGAAAATGAAAAAATCGTCCAAAGATCGATGCATTATAGGGAAAAGCACCCTAGAAAAACAAACAACCACATATGGGGACATTGGTATCCCACTTGTAAAAGACCCCTATGGAGAAAACTCCCCAAAGAGAAAACCCCTCCAAAAAAAACCCCAGACCCAAGAAAAGAGGGACAAGATCAGAGCCCAAAAATGAACAACCTCAAGAAGAAAAATGAAGACCGAAACTCCCCCGTAAACAAAAAGGTTTGGGAAAAAACTGGGGGGGGGGGGGGAAACCGAAAGAAAAACACAGCCCCCTAAAGCAAAGGGGAAATCTGCGGGGAAAGGGGAAAACCCAAAAAAAAGAAGACACAAAGGCTTTTTCAGAGCCCCCTTCCATTTTTGCCAGAACCGGGTTTGGCCCCCAAATCTGGGACCCTAAGGTGGAAAACGGGAGTTCTTGGCAGCCCCCCCCCGGGGAAAAAACTACTCCGACTCACAGAGCAAACACCACTGACATTAAAGGTCTGGTGGGGCCAACCCCCCTGGGGGAACATTTAAATGGCAAGCCCCCAAACCTTTTGGGGAAAAATCAAGAAGGTGGTGACAAAGCCAGACCCAAACATCCCCGGGGCCCAAAACCGGAATACCTTCCCCAGTTTTACAAAAAAATGCCCCCAAGGGGTGTGGAGTGGCCCCACAGGCTGCTGCGATGGGCCCTTTGGAAAACCCAAAATCGGGCGGCCAGTGGAAAGACGGGAGATGGTGTTTTAAACCCCCCAAAAGCAAAAAATCAAAATGACATCAGCCAGTTCAGGCCAATATCACTACTGAAAGTCGAAAAAAAAAATTTTCTTCTTTTGTCCCTGGCAGCAAAGGCTGACCCGTACCGTGGGGGAAAAAAAGGTAACTTGGATGTGTCAGTCCAGGGAAAAAATGGCCCTCCCAGGCGTGGCTGGCTGTGTAGAAAACGCCCCCAATGAACTGGGACGCAAAACCAAAAAGCAAAAAAAAAGAAAAAAAGGGGACCCGGCGTAAATGTGGCTTGAAATTTGGGAAACTCATATGGATCTGTTTCCCAAGAGATGATACAGTTGGCTCTTGAGATGTTAAAAAAAGTGCCAAAGAACATCCGCGAAAATCCCAAGAAGTACTTCAATGGCTTTTTCAATGCGGTTCTCTACCCAAAGGGGTACACAAAATGATTGGGTCAAATTGGAAGTGGGCATTGGGAATGGGCCCGTGCAATTTCCCGATTTTCTTTTTCGTGCTGGCAAAGGGAAAATCATTTGAAAGCAACCCCAACCCAAAAAACGCAAGACCCCAAAAAGACCTTGGGCGATGGATACAAAAATGCCTCCTTTCCAAGGCCCCTTTTGGGATACACTAAGTGGGTTTTTATCCAGAGAAACGAGACACGTATTTTGTGGAGAGGCCCGGGCGACATAGTTCCCATCCGAATGAAAATTCAAGCCAAAAAAAATCACGGGGTCTCATTTAGGAAAGGAAAATTGGCCCAAACTGTTTGGGCTTCAGTGTTGCCAACCAAAGGGCCCTTCAAAAAGCACAGAAAGCCCGTCCGAGCCTTTGGGAAAATGGTAGATGAAACGCTGAAAACACCAAAGAGCAAAAGAAACCCCAAACAGATGGCGGAAAAGGGTTGGAGACCATTGGGCCAGTGTGGGCTCCCTTCAAAAACAAGGTCTGGTGGGCTGCAGTTTTATGGGGATCCAAAGCTCCTATGGGGCCCCTGATGTATTAAAAAACATCCACCAAACACAGTGGAGGCAAAGGAAGCCAAAAATCAAAAGTTCACAAGGAAAAGGCTTTTGGGGTCCCCACCCGCCCGACTGACATCGCGCTGAATATCGCCAAGCAAAGCCAAAATACCACTGAAACCATCCCGGAGGGAAAACCCAAAACAGGGAAATCAGACTTTCCAAAGCAGCTGGAGGACTTTGGAACAAGGTGGAAAAAAGCAATCAAGCCCCAGCGGAAAACAGGAAAAAAATTGGGAAAATTCCCAAAAGGGGATGGATTCCCGCAAAAGAAAAAATCTCAAAATTTTAAAAAAATAAAAAGGGACACACACAGACCCAAAAACAAGGGGCTGGGGTGACCAAAAAATGAATGGTGGTTTAAAGGCCAAAAAGGAAAAACCCAAAAAAGGGGCATTTCTGATTCCGGAGATGGAAAAAAAAAAAGACCAAAAAAAAACTCCAAAAAGCAGTCCCAGCAGAGCCAGCAAGGGGAATGGACAAAGTGGGGGAATGCAAAATTTTTCCCCCCCAAAAAAAGTCTAACTTTGGGAAAGACTTTTGGGAAATGGCCCCCCCCCTCAGGATCAGCTTCCCCCTTCTCAAATCTGTTATGCCTTCTGCCCTCCCAAAAGCAAACCTGGTGAAATGGGGAAAACGACGAAACCTGCATGCCCCCCCCCGCCATGAAAAAAAACAGTAGGGGCAGTTCTAAGTATGTAAAGTAGCCCTGGCTCAAGGGAAGGGACACAAAGGAGCACAAACCCAAAAGGGTCAAAGAAAAAAGGGACAAGTAGTTGGGCAATACCAAAAACCACAAAAGGGGGAATCCCGGACTCCCAAAAACACCCCCCAAAAATTCTTCACGGAAAGGGGGCAGCAAATATGGGCCCAAAAACAAATTGCCACTCGAAACATGCAGGCAGAGTCGCGGGGTGGGGAGATGATGGGGGGGCACTGCAGACCTCCCAGAATGGAAAAAAACACCCAGAATCACCGGGAAGAGTGGCAAGACCAGCTATTTGTCCAAATCTAAATCAAAACCCAACCCGCTGATCAGATCGAGTCACGGTTTTCCCTAAGAGAACAGAAAGGAGGCAGCTTTAAAACTACAAGCTGGGAAAATTGCTGATCTGGCAAACAGCCTGAGGAAAAAAGGCTTCATCAAAGGGCCTCCTGCAAAAATTGGAGCTAGGGGGGTTTGAGGAAAGCCGCATACAGGGCCCATGAAAAAAGCTCTCAGTTGCGGGAAGGAAAAAACCGGCCCTGAAAGCCCAAAGGGAGAAGCGGCAGGGGAGGGGTTCAAGCTGGATCTGGTCAAGGAGGAACAAAATGAACTTCATAAAGGGTTTAATTTCCCTACAAATTCAGGGGTCCCTGGGCTCAGTGGTTAAAAAAGCGAGTTTATTAAGTAGAAAAAGAGCATCTCCAGAGGGTCATTTGGGGGGGGTTTTGAATCCCAGGCCATGGTGTCCCAAAAAAAGGGGGAAAAAAAAAGGGGGGAGCAGAGGGAAATCCGGAGTCATGAACCGGGGGTGGGCCCCCCAAAACCCCCCCAGAGGGTCAGGAGAAAAGGGCCGAAAAACTTGCTTGAAGGGGGCTTCCCCTTTGAGGACTCTCTGCGCCAAAGCTCTCCAGAGTTTCCCTTTTTAAATTAAAAATTATTTACTGCGTAGCCGAAGAAATGACATGTTTCAAACGGTTCCAGAAAAAGGTTTTTCAAAATGATGCAAAAAATGTATTGAAGACAAGGGGGAAAAGGGGAAGGGTGGATAAGGATGCTGGAGGAGGGAGGGTGGGGGGGAGGACCGAGAAAAAGAAATGCCCCCCCCCCCTTTTTAAACATCATGTGGGGTGTGTGTGTGAGTGTGTGCGAAGAAGTCTTTTTCTTTTTCTTTTTCTTTTTTGCTGTCCTATCTTTTTGCGCCACTTTAGTGGCATTGACACCCACGCTGCTCATTACGAGTGTCCCGTCCACAGCTACAAGCCTGGCCCGTCCCGCCGCAGCCCCAGCACACCGGCAATCCACAGGGAGCAGTCGATGTCAAGTCGTCAAGAGGCAACCCGTCGGAAGAGACACAGCACTGCTGCCGAGTCACTTCGGTGGTGTTTAGTAGTGCCTGTTCTGATCTAACATACGCAGGAAACCACCTACTAAGCCCCCTACTGACGACAATAATTGCTCAGTCGCGGAGCCGGCGTGAGTGAGCTCTCCCTCCAGGGGTCGCCACCACGTCCGCAACGACAGCCCCCATGAATTTGCCGATACCGGCGACCCCGACGGAATCAAACCAAGGCCATATACGTGGAGAGGATATCAAAACTGGAGTCACCATGAGAGCAGGGCATGAAGGGCCACAGAATATGAGACTTTCTTTTTTAATGCTGATCGATGATGAAGATGATGAAGAGGATGCTACGGATTTCCATTCCGGTTCTGAGACTGCATGACAGGGCTGTACTCTACGCTTCCTTTCATAATATATCCCGGCGTCAACCGGGCCCGAAACATACAGACAGCTGCAGTGTTAATCAGGATATTTGAGCAACACTCTCAGAGACGCATCCATTAAATGGATGAAACTCGACTGTGTGGTCCTAGTCGTCCCAGCTGAAGCCCTAGCAAAACTCAACTGGGAAGGTGCCGGTTGGGGCAGGAAACAACCATACGACTCTGATGGGAATCGAACCCACGACCTCCCAGCCGGAGTTCGCGACGCTAACCACATCGCCACGGCGGCTGGTCTGTCCGGGTTTTTTTTTTATATACCATGACTTAGAATTGCATGCAACAGGTGAAGGAGATATCAACAAGAGAGAATGTAAATATGCGGGTTCAAGCTCACCCATCTTATTTTGCACGATAACCCCCCTTTTCACATAGAAATCACGTCCTTCTCATGTCAGTTTTGGCCAAAATTAACACCTGTTTTACAAAAAAATTAACACGCAAAACCGCCAAAAATCGACGTATTCTGCACATTAAAATGGGGCTTACGTGCTAGATAAGATTTGGTGATCGTGAACAAACATATTTACAATTCTCTACAGGGATATAAAAATCTAATGGTTTACAGTACGCTCTGACTGACTTAGCTGTACTTAACTTAAGAACCTAACTAGTACTTACTTAAGAACATAACAAGAACCTAACTAGTACATAACAAGAACTTATAATTTACTTACACTTTACTTGTAATTTACTTGCACTTAACTTAAAAAGTACTTTTGATAACTAACTTAACTTGTACTTATCTAGTTTCTTAACTTTTACTTTATCTAGTTCTTAAAAACTATACCATAGAAAATGGGTCTACTGCAGGAGGTTGCACTTTTTTTGCAGAAGGCGGTTCTTCTTCTTTACTGTGGGGGCTTGCAGCTTTGCTGCTAAGTATGGTGTTAGGCATTTGTATGCTAAAAACCCACCCCCAGCAACAACAGCAGCTCCCAATTACATAATGATACATCTTATCGTTTGATTGTGTTGTTGTTGTTAATTGGGGTGTTTGTTGGTGGTGGCGACGCTGTATTACTATCTAACAATTTTTGTTTTGCTGATTGGTTTGCTTTTCTCAGTCTGTTCCATTCAGCCAGTTTACGCCCTGCCTCAACACGTCCAGGACTTTTAGACTTAGTAACATTACTCACTGTGGTAAACATTCGTC
>CM031602.1:26455059-26457559 GCA_018398815.1 Conus ventricosus
ATACCTGTGGGATTCCGATTCAAAGCACGAAACATTCAAGCTCATCAGCTGTCGTTCCGATAATCGCCAGGATTGATAAACATGTCACGCCTTGCTCTAACTCTATAATCCGTCACATGGTTGCAGTAATGTCCTCGGGTTTCTCCCCTGGCTTGTTATTCCTGTTTGAACGAGCTCAAGTACGAAGAGAAACATTTCTCAGAATGAATGTAAACTTGGACGTTCTTACACGGAATTGTAGGTCTGAATGGGATGTCGTCAGAACGTTAATGTGAGTTGTTAGGAAATTCATTCGTTCTCGAATGTGAGTCGTTTGCTTATTTATCTCTGTCTCTCTCTCTCTCTCTCTCTCTCTCTCTCTCTGTCTCTCTCTCTCTCTCTCTCTCTCTCTCTCTCTCTCTCTCTCTCTCTCTCTCTCTGTCTCTCTCTCTCTTGGGAAAGCTTACGTCAGGATTGACATGGACAGAACTGGCGTTGCTTCTATTGTTGATGCTATATTACCTCACTTGGTCTGTTGTAAACTGCTACTGCTGTTGTCCTTGACATGGTCTCTGTCTGTCCGGCTCTCCTTTCTCTGTCTGTCTGTCTTTGTTGTCTGTCTGTCAGTCAGTGTGTGTGTGTGTGTGTGTGTGTGTGTGTGTGTGTGTGTGTGTGTGTGGTGTGTGAGTGTGTGTGTGTGTGTGTGTGTGTGTGTGTGAGTGTGTGTGTGTGTGTGTGAGTGTGTGTGTGTGAGTGTGGTGTGTGTGTGTGTGTGTGTGTGTGTGTGTGTGTGTGTGTGTGTGTGTGTGTCTCTCACACATACATACAAACAGACGCACGCACGCACATATACATACACACACACGCACACACGGACACACACGGACACACACACACACACACACACACACACACACACACACACACACACACACACACACATAGAGGGTGAGTTGACTCAGTCGTTCTCTTCATTACTGTACCCAAGTCACCTATAAGAAAGCAGTAGGATGCATCTTTAATTGCCTCGCACATTCCATGCAGCGATGAACTTCTTCTCGATGTAATCCTGATATAATAAACCCAACAATAACCCAAGAACTATTGAAAACAAGAAAAAGAATTATGTAAAATCTTCAAAAACCACAATTTAAAAATCCCAATAGAAGCAAATAAAAAAGTAGTGAATTACTTAGACATAACATTAGACCTCAATGACAATGTGTACAAACCATACAAAAAACCCAATGACATACCAATCTATGTAAACGTCAAAAGCAACCACCCACCATCTATACTAAAAACAATACCCAACGGTATAAACAAGAGACTATCCAACCTATCATGCAATGAAAATGCATTCAATAATGCAGCAACAGAATACCAAGAAGCATTACAAAAAAGTGGTTACAATCACAAACTACAACATAGCCCAGACAATAACACGAACAGAAATAAGAAAAAGAGAAAAAGGAAGATCATACGGTACAACCCACCATATGATGGACAAGTAAAAACAAATGTAGGAAAAGAATTCTTTAAAACCTTGGCAACATCATTCCCAAAAGAACACAAACTGTCCAAAATATTCAACAAAAACACCATTAAACTATCATACTCATGTATGCCCAACCTCAAAAACATAATTGACTCATCTAACAAAATGAAAAGCAACACAAAAGAGAAGGGTGCTGAAAGGACATCTTGCAACTGCACCAAAAAAGAACAGTGCCCCCAAAGCAACAAATGTCTTCACAGCAATATTGTATACCAAGCTACGGTAACATCAGAAAATGAAAGAAACATACATAGGGATTACTGAAAACACTTTCAAAACCAGATACGCAAACCATAAACAGTCATTTAAAAATGAAAAATACAAAAATCAAACAGAACTGAGTAAATACATTTGGAAACTCAAAGATAAAAAAATAGACTACAGCATATCATGGAAAATCATAAAAAGAGCAACACCATACAACAATGTTTCAAAAAAATGCAACCTATGTTCCACAGAAAAATGGTTAATATTATGCAAACCATACTTAGCAACTCTGAACACAAAAGTAGAAATAGTGAATAATTGCAGGCACAAGTGGAAATCTTTGCTAGCACATTCCACCTGACAGGCCCGGGAAAACAAAATCCCAAAAAAACCAAACAAATAACCCCCCCCCCCCACACACACACACACACACAGACCTCACGTGCAGCAAACGAAACCCGCACACACAGAGACAAGATCAGGTCCCGCACGCCATAAAAGACCGTTGGCGTGCTACAAAACAAAAGACATCCTGAGGAGAGATATGTACACATGTATCTTGAAACAAGCTTGTAGATGAATTTTAGCACTTCATTTTAAAAATATTTTTAACAAATGTTGCTCCCCAAGGGGTTGAGCTTTTTCAGATTTTTTAAGGACGTTTTAATACTGTTCATTATATATATATATATATATATATATATATATATATATATATATATATATATATATATATATATATATATTGTTAAAAGG
>CM031602.1:26467559-26470059 GCA_018398815.1 Conus ventricosus
GATATCAGTTTGATTTGCCGCATGGTCCTTCACCCTGAGTGCCGCACTGGTTTTAAAAATCACTACACGATCACGGATGACCTCCCCTGTCACCTAAGCAATAAAGCTAATGGCTTTAAACTCTGTCAGAGCTCTCTCTCTCTCTCACTCTCTCTCTCTCTCTCTCTCTCTGTGTGTGTGTGTGTGTGTGTGTGTGTGTGTGTGTGTGTTTCTGTCGCTATCCCCCCCCCCCCACATCTCTCTCTCTTCTCCTCTCTCTGTCTCTGTCTTCGTCTGTCTCTGTATGTCTGTCTGTCTGTCTGTCTGTCTCTCTCTCTCTCTCTCTCTCTCTCTCTCTCTCTCTCTCTCTCTCTCTCCCTCTCTCTCTCTCTCTCTCTCTCTCTGAGCGGTTTCCCTCGTCTGGCTCCCAGCAACACGTCTTTTGGCCCCTCCAGTAAATTTGTACATTGTATTAACTGTAAATCGTCCATCATGCCAGTTGAAGGTCTTCCTTCTACTTTAGAAGCGACACTCAATGCTGCGCTGGGAGAAATGACATTGTCCTTGTACAAAACAGAGGGCTGAGGAAAACAAACGGTCGTCATCCTACGATTGACTACAACTACCGAACAGCCCCCTGCCTCGCTGACCCAAGGCCACAGCATCGCGTATCGCCGTGTATGCCCGTCACAGCTCAACAGGGATAGACACAGAGCAGAGACATACAGAACGAGTCAAAGAAAAAGGCGAGTGAAAACTTATCTTCTGCATCCACTTTATTTTTGCCGACACCACCATGTTTATTTTACCATATGGACAGAACGAGCGACAGCCCTACTGCATGTGGTGACTTTTTTACGTGTGACAACCATCTCCCCCCGTCTGTAACTCAGCCTGCACCAGACACACGGCTCAGCGACAAGCAAAAAGAGATCGACACAGTGACAAGCGAAAAGAGATCGACATGGAGCAGTGTGACAAACGATCGGTGACAGCTGCACGCAATGAAGTGTCGATGTTGAATTTTGGGTCAGTGAAGCCAAGTGCTGATCAAGACTGTTAATGAGTTTTGTGGTGTGGTTTGTGAACAAGACCGCCCTCCAGCAAGAGAGCAAACTATTTACACAACGCAGAACTGAAGACACTGTGACAACTGGCTGTGATCATGATTTACAGAGTAGAGATGAACCCAAAGACGTTTTTCAGGTGAATGAACAACAGAACGACCCTCCCGAGAATGTGACTGTCAGTGACATTATGTCATACCAACAGGAAATGATGAGAAATATGGACAGCGTTCTTTCTACAGAGAAAATGTGCAATTGCCTTCCAGCGGTAATTCAGCTATGCAGAACGGTAATCTTGATGACTGTGGATACACTTTTGGCAATCAGATTGGCAATCATATCAGTGTTCGATGTTTATTATTTGCTTCCGTGATTTGGTTTCCTAATTGCGATGTTGTTTTATGACATTAATTGTCTGTATTCTTTGAATTTCATTTTTCGAACAGCACTCATCCCCACCGTTTCCTTTGCATGAGAACGGGCTTTGTAAGCTTACCTCATTAAATCATTCATTCATTCATTCATACATTCACTCATTCCTTCTCTCTCTCTCTCTCTCTCTCTCTCTCTCTCTCTCTCTCTCTCTCTCTCTCTCTTAGACCAAAGTTTATGAAGCGACTGACAGCAATGTGACTGTTTTCTCGCTATGACTGTCTCAACCTCGTGTCTGGCTAAATGTATGCCTTTGCTTGCCACTAATACTTTGGCACGGTCTCTGTTTACCTCGTTGTCTGTTCATCTGTTTATCAAACACACACACACACACACACACACACACACACACACACACACACACACACACACACACACACACACATCTTTGATTGAAATCTAAAAAAAAAATGTATTTCTCTCTCTTGCCTAGTTGAACGGTCTCGTAAAAAAAGTTTCCGGGGTTATTATGTCATTCCTCACCACACACACACACACACACACACACACACACACACACACACGAACCAAGTCAACACAATTATTCTCCTGTCAAAACAAGCCAGGTAGCCTTGGTGAAAATCAATACAACAAACAGACTAATGCATTTCTCACATGCACGTCACGAACGGACACGAACAACAATCTCACCGACCTGCCACTAAAATTCGAGCGGCCACAAAAACAGATTCAAATACGCGTGTTACGTTCATTATAGACACCAATTTGACAGACGTGAACAAGAGTGTTGCTCAAATTACGGTTATGAGGAGTAACGATCGACTAATACCCTCTTCTAGCAGTCATGTAACCGTCCACATCTTTGCGGTAATGCCCCCTAGGGTTCTTCCTGTCTCAATGTTCCAGTTTGAATATCTGTAGAATTTTTTTCCCATGACAGGAATTGGAAGCCTGAGGTGTCCATTATCAAAACGTTAATGCGACACGCTTACGGAAAAAAAATCGTTCTCTCTCTTAAAGAGAGTCCCACGTTAATGTATTATCTCCCTCTTTTTCTTTTC
>CM031602.1:26472559-26477559 GCA_018398815.1 Conus ventricosus
CCAACAGCCATGTAACACTCCACATCTCTGCTATGATTCCTAGGACATATGTTCTTCCAACAGCATGTAACACTCCACATCTCTGCTATGATATCCCCCCTAGGACATATGGCTTCTTCCAACAGTCATGTAACACTCCACATCTCTGCTATGATATCCCCCCTAGGACATATGGTTTCTTCCAACAGCCATGTAACACTCCACATCTCTGCTATGATATCCCCCTAGGACATATGGTTTCTTCCAACAGCCATGTAACACTCCACATCTCTGCTATGATATCCCCCTAGGACATATGGTTTCTTCCCAACAGCTATGTAACACTCCACATCTCTGCTATGATATCCCCCCTAGGACATATGGTTTCTTCCAACAGCCATGTAACACTCACATCTCTGCTATGATATCCCCCTAGGGTTACTCCTGCTTTCATGTTCCAGTTGCAAAGTGAGACGACTGCAGGCGGAAATCTAAACAAATCTTATATAAGTGTTAGCGAACCGCCCAGAGAACGTGGACAAACGAGTCACAAGACAAAACACAACGCGTTTCGACCTCTTAGGTCTTCTTCGGTGAGACATAAACGAATAAAGCAACGACAATTCACTTAGCTTTGATCGCTTCAGATCGCTTCAGAGTTTCAACGCCTTCTTCCTTGCGCTGAACTCTGAAGCGATCTGAAGCGATCAAAGCTAAGTGAATTGTCGTTGTTTTATTCATTTATGTCTCACCTGAAAAAGACCTAAGAGGTCGAAACGCGTTGTGTTTTGTCTTGTGACTCGTTTGTCCACGTTCTCTGGGCGGTTCGCTAACATTTAAGTTTCATGTTCTAGTTTGATTTGCCCACGTGCGAGTGAAGAAAACATTTGATGTCTGTTGAATTTGTTCCCATCACACGAAAATTGCAGTTTGAGGTGTCCATTATCAGAACGTTATTGCATCTCGCTTTGGTGACAAAAAGCTCTCTCTCTTAAAAAAAGCCCCATGTGCATTCATTATATCCCTCATTTTCTCTTTTATCTTTTCTTTTTCGCTGTATTTGTTTTGTTCTAATATGAACCTCAAGGGTTTGCACTTTCCAGTGCTTACTGGCATTTCATCGATTCAGATGAGAGACTACCAACCAAAACTTTCAGCCGCTAGTACAGTGTAGTGATTTAACTGTTGGTGGACGTGATGCTTGGACTGGAGAACGGGACCATTGTGTTAGTAGTACAGGAGTTATGCTGACTAGTTTTGTTTGCCCATTGTCTTTTGCCCTAAAAGCCACGTTGGTTTAAAACATCACAAATGAGCTGCTATGTCGCCAAAGTTACGACGCTAATGGCTTCTCTCTCTCTCTCTCTCTCTCTCTCTCTCTCTCTCTCTCTCTCTCTCTCTCTCTCTCTCTCTCTCTCTTCCAGAAGAAAGTTCAGGAAGCGACTAACAATGATGTGATCGGTTTGCTCACTGTTACCAACCCCAACTCAGTCTGGCTGCCTGACCACCTTTAATTGCCATTGATACTGTGTTTGACATGGTATCTGCTTACCTGGTTGTCTGCATGCATGTCTGTCTGTCAGACACAGGTACACACTTGCACACTTACACACACACACACACCACACACACACACACACACACACACACACACACACACACACACACACGCGCGCGCACACACACACACACACACACACGCACACGCACACGCACATACACGCATGCACACACGCACACACACACACACACATACACACACACGCTCGCACACACGCACGCATGCATGCACTCACCCATACCCACCCGCCAACCACCCGCCCCCACCATACACACACACACACACACACACACACACACACACACACACACACACACACACACACACACACACACCACTGTATGTTTTTCTTTCTTGTCTAGTTATACGCTCTTGTCCACAAAACCGTTTTCTGGGTTATTTTGCCATTTTTCGATTTTTTTTTACATCGCACAAAAGCTTCCTTACAGCTAACTACCTTTAGCTACACTTGCTTTCACTCCAGCACGACTAGCACAACAGCTTCTCCTTTTTTGTTTTTTGTTTTTGTTTGCATTAGATGGCAAGGCCGACGTGCTGAGGGAAGTCTGCAGTCTGCTGCAGTGACTCAAACCACAGGGCACGGAAAGTGGGACAGATGTACCAACTGTGGCCAGCACCCCATCAGCGTTCATTTGTGGAGGAGACCTGGGCATGGGTTGGCAATGTCCTGTTCATAGCCTAAAGATTTGTGGAGGAGACCTGGGCATGGGTTGGCAATGTCCTGTTTATAGCCTAAAGATTTGTGGAGGAGACCTGGGCATGGGTTGGCAATGTCCTGTTCATAGCCAGAAGATTTGTGGAGGAGACCTTGGCATGGGTTGGCAATGTCCTGTTCATAGCCTGAAGATTTGTGGAGGAGACCTTGGCATGGGTTGGCAATGTCCTGTTCATAGCCTGAAGATGGTGGTTTGGTGCACTCCTTCCAACTGGTGGATGCTGTCTTCTCCAAAACGTACGTGGAAGAGTTCCATTCAAATGGTTTTGAAAAAAAACCCTACTAGGATTGGCACTAGTGCTCCGTTACTCAAAGGGTTTCGCCTGTCTGTTCTAGCATCAGCTACTATCATCATCACTGCTGCGACTATAACCGCCTGCAGCATTCTGCATCTCTTCTTGCTGCTGATCCAACGTAGCTACCAACCGCTTCTGTTTTCAAAAGATCTAAAATGTGTTTTGAAACAGGTAAGCGGTAAGAACTACTCAGACTGCCGTTTCTACTACGAGTTCTACAGCCGTTCTTCTTGTCCTGAGCTCTGAAGAGGAATTGGACAAGACCTTCGCACCGGTTGCGTTGGATCAGCAGCAAGAAGAGAAACAGAATGGATCAAACTCAGTCGCGTGGGCCCAGTCTTCCCACTTAAGCTTACTATAGACTCAGCTCTTGACAGGAGCCGGTCGGGGCCCAAATATACCACAAATGAATGGAATCACACTCATGACATCCCAACAAAAGAATTCGCGACGCAAACCGCTGCGCCACGGCGGCTGGTCGAACAGGTACCTTACTGCCGGTCTGGATGCTAGTCTAGTCATGCCGGATGAGTCGTTTAACCAAGATCCCGCGTGCAGAATGGGGCACTTTCAGTGCACGCAGAGAGCCCAGGGCGACAAGGCAGTTGGCCCCGGCCAATTTCTGAGGAAACATTCACTTAGACAGGCCAACGAAGTCCTGTACAGACATGTCGACAGAGCTGAGTGGGAGCTATGAAGGCATTTCGCTCTTCCAGGGGAGAGAAGCCTGATGCATTTGTGAATATTTGAGCGATTGTGAACTAGTATGTCCTCTCTCTCTGTGCGTGTGTTTCTCTTCTTTCGTGTGGCGGGGGGTTAAATGGGGGTGGGGGGGGGGGGGTAGCGTATGTGGCGAGGCGGGTGTGCGTGTGTTTGTGTGTGGTGTGGGGGGCGGGGGGGGGGGGGGGGGGAGGAGGGGGGGCGATTTTCTGCATCCATGGTACTGTCTTATTTGATTTTCATCGTTAACTTTGATTCTCTTATTTCAAAGCTTATAATCTCATGACGCGTGTATTTACAGGTACAATGAAATATGTGCATCTTTACTGCAGCACCTTGTCTTATTACCGATTTAGTATACGTATGTTTATAAGCCATTTCATAGGTGTTCAACGTTCTGTCCGTTTTTACCTGATGTGATGACCGTTCACACCAGGCATAATTTCTATTTTTTGAGACCACTTGCTTTATCTGTCTTCTCTTACTGTCAGCCTTAACGTCACAGAGAAAGAAAACATCTGGTACGACAACAAAGACGTAAACACAACACTAACGAACATTCGACACCGTACACCATGGAACCCTACGATGACCCAGTGAACTACCTGCAGGACGTCGAGCGGTAGCACCAGCAGCCCAGCCAGGAGGTCGGCCACGGCCACGGAGAAGACCAGGATGTTGGTGGACTGGCCCAGCAGCTTGCGCGTGAAGAACAGCATGAGGAGAGACACGTCACCCACCACGATCACCGTGGCCACGCCCACTTCCGTCAGAAGCCACGCCCACCACGCCCACTCCTCCGCTCCTTCCAGACGCCACACGTCCAGACCCCCTACTTTCCGCCATGACGTCAGAGCAGGGGATGACGTCTCCGTGAGCGTTGTTGGGGATGAATAGAGAGACGTCACGTTCATCTCGTGCAGTGTTTCACGTCTGATGTAACGTGAAAAGTGATGAAGATGCGATTAGTAGTATTTATAAGATTTTCCTCATAATATTATCATAATTCTTACTTGTCCTTAACTTGGAATCCGCAGTGTTTATGTGGTCCTTCAGTTTACCGTCAGTGTTAGATGTCCGACAACGTTTCCATTCAAAACTACACTCACACAACGTTATTTAAAGTTGGAAAACTGAGTGGTTCAAGGTCACTCACAAAAAGCCATTATTGTGACATTTTTCTCATTTGAAGATAATTCGACATCTTTGGCCGCTTTGATTGTTGACATGGTGTTGGGTATAATTGTTGCTTCGTCTGGAGGAAAATCCTTCACGATTTCTTCGAGAAGATCCAAGATATTAAAGGAATAAACTTAACTTGGATACAGCAACGGGGGAACCGCTATGGACCTACACATGTTTTCTCGGTCGAAATTGCTTTTGGAATATCGATGGCACCATAAAAAAGAAACCGACTCGCCACCAAGACACACGTTGAGGCCTTTCAAGCTTGTCTGGAAGTGTCGCGTGACTATAATACTAATCCCTACATCCTACACTTACCAGGGCTCTGATCGATTGCCGGGCTCTACAGCCAACCATCGGATTTATCACCACCAAGGAGAAGAACAAACTGTTGGCACCGGCCGATAGTCTGGAAGCTGGCTTCACCATACATTGGCCAGTCCAGCAATTTAGCAGAAACATCTCTTTTCTTATGAAAGACATATTTCTTGATAACTTTGGCGGACGATCGTTCTTGTCATGG
>CM031602.1:26482559-26487559 GCA_018398815.1 Conus ventricosus
CGTACACATAAATACATGTTTGCAATGTCTTTTAAGAGAGAGAGAGAGAGAGAGAGAGAGAGAGAGAGAGAGAGAGAGAGAGAGAGAGAGAGAGAGAGAGAGAGAGAGCGAGAGAGAGAGAGAAGATTAACAGAGAGAGAGAGAGAGAGAGAGAGAGAGAGAGAGAGAGAGAGAGAGAGAGAGAGAGGAGAGAGAGAGAGAGAGAAAAAACACTCAGGCATGCCAATACAACCTCTCGGAAAATGTAGAAGCACACATACACAGACAACACACACACACACACACACACACACACACACACACACACACACACACACACACGCACACACGCACGCACGCACGCACGCACGCACGCACGCACGCACGCACGCACGCACACACCACAACACACACACACACACACACACACACACACACACACACATACACACACACCACAACACCCACACCCACCCACCCACACGTCGCAGCACCAAAGAAATCCACTTACCTAACACACACGACCTCACATTCCAAACACGCAGTTCCCTTACAATGATTCCTGATTCTTTGCCACGATTCCTTTCCATGCTCTGCTCAGGGGTCTATATATCCTTACAATGATTTCCGACGCGCCACTGTCGGTCGTCGGCTCGGCTTCTATCAGTACAGGCCATCAGGAGATGGGGAAACCCGCTGTCACTGCGCGTGGAGGTAGAGCAACGAGGAGAGAGATCGAGGAATGTAGGAGGGAGGGGAAGGAGAGAGAGAGAGAGAGAGGAGAGAGAGAGAGAGAGAGAGAGAGAGAGAGAGAGAGGAGAGAGAGAGAGAGGGGGTGGGGGGTGGCGTGGTGGACGTCTGGCACTGGGCGGGAGGAAAGAGGTGTAGAAGAGAGCAGGGAGGATGAAAGAGAACTGCTTCCCGTTTCATTTCCCCTCTAATGGCGGACAGACGGTGGTGAACTTCTCCGAGTTTTCCGTGTGATTTTCCCTTTGGCGTTGGAGAACGTCAAGAACAACCTTGATTGATCTATAAAACAAAACCCTTTCTACATCCACAGAAACAAAAGAAAAGGCTTTCGACAGAGATTCCAGAGCCGGCTGTCTGGCACTTTTGTGACAAGATTATCAAGTGTATGGAAAGGTGTGTGAATACCTAGTTAGAAAGATATTCAAGACATTGATCACGGTCGGAAAATCACCTTTTGATAGATATGCAAAGATCCGGTGTGTAAAGACCCATTTAGGATAGTTTTTTTCCCCGGTATCATCAGAAAGGCGTTTCTGCGTGTGGACAGGACGAGCCCATATACATGCTTCACCACATCTGCTAAGCCAAGGGACTGCAGGGTGCATGAAGAACTTCTAGATATGTAGATCGTGAACGAATAAATCAAATAAACAAACAAACGAATGGATAAATATATGACAATAAAGAAATGAATAGAATTAATAGATACAAAATACATACAGGAATAAAAAAATGAATAAGAAAAGGCTTGGTAACAGCGTTTAATGGACAAGATTTAGCAGGTTCCTGATTTTGGCATCAACCCACTGCGCAGGTCACTTTCGACAGGTATCCAAGAGATGGCTGCTTCAAAACTGCATCAGGCTACAATGACAGATGAATGAACGTATGGACACACACACACACACACACACACACACACACACACACACACACACACACACACACACAACACACACCACACAAACGCGCGCGCACACACACACAAACGCGCGCACACACACACACACACACACACACACACACACACACACACACCACACACACACACACACACACACACACAAAGCCAGGGCTAGGTGGGAGGGTATAGAGTGTTGCACGCATCAGTCCCATTGTGTCAGTCGGTACCCGATAGATGGACGGAAAGAAACAACAGGAAGAAGAGGATGATGACAGGAAGAGAAGAAAAGGATGACACTGAATCCTGTCTTCCACGTCTCTTCAGAGCGAGAGTGGCACGACAACTTATAATCCTTCGATTGCTCAGACACAGACTTCTGCCGTGCTCCCAAGGTTCTGCTCCACAGATAAGGAACTTTCGGTAGAGAACTGGCATGATGATTGACATATATCGGAAGAAAACCACTCGGAGCGGATTACGATATCTCTTAACAGATGTCTGAAAACACTTTTGAAAACAGGGAATAAATGAGAGATGGTAAACAATCAAAGAGAGAAGACAGATGAATACACACACAGCAACATTCAAAACAAATAATATCACTTCGCGAAAGCATAACGTATGATCTCCTAAAATGCGTAATATATGTCTGTCTATCTATCTATCTATCCATCTATCTATGGTTATATGTTATATATATATATATTATATATATATATATATATATATATATATAATATTATATATATATATATATATATACATACCAGTTTAAAATAGGATTTTAAAATGAAGAGATTAAAACCTACGAGCTTGTTTCAAGCTAAAAACGCTCTCCTCAGGGTACCCTGAAGAGAGCGTTTTTAGCTTGAAACAAGCTCGTAGGTTTTAATCTCTTCATTTTAAAATCTATTTTAAACTGGTATGTCGCCCCTACATGGTTGAGCACTTTTAACGTTCTGAGTGGCTTTTTAACTCTGATTATATATAATATATATATATATATATATATATATAATATATATATATGTATATGTATATATGCACAGAGAAAGAGGGAAAAAGGGAGAGACACAGTTTAATAACGGTTGGGTCATTTCTCTCACAAAGGGTTGCAAGTTAATTCCAACATCGTAGCACCTTAACAACAACACACAAACGTTAAAACCATTCATTTAGTGGAGAATTTCAAGACAAAAGAAGAGGAGCATCTTGAATGTTTGAATAAAATATTGACAGTTATAATAGATGTTCATGATTACATGCTGAACTGTATTCGGATTAGGACAGAATGTATGCCATTTCAGCAGTACACGCATTCTCTTAGTTTCTGTAAGACAGACCAGCATGACACAAACGGTATTTCGTTATCTTCCTTCTGAATAGATGGCATTTCAAACTGCTTCACAATGAGAGAGAGGGAGAGACAGAGACAGACAGACAGACAGACACACACACACCACACACACACACACACACACACACACACACACACACACACCACACACACACACACGCACGCACGCACGCACGCACGCCGCACGCACGACACACACACACACACACAGAGAGAGAGAGACGAGAGAGAGAGAGAGAGAGAGAGAGAGGACGAGAGAGAGAGGAGAGAGAGAGAAGAGAGAGAGAGGAGAGAGAGAGATTCGGCGATGTGAATCTCCGAATTTTGTAAATTCTCTTCCAACTGGCCTAAGTAAACTACTGTACTCCTAGATCCTATTAATTTTTTCCTAGATTGTTAAAAAAAACCAACAACACCGAGATACTACATCCGTATAATCTTGTCAATCCAGTCATTCACTTTTTGTCATTTTCTTCTTCGAAAACCTGTCTAGATTGCATCACATTCGAGCTCACTCAACTAGTGTCAGAACTCAACAATACTGCAATCGACAAAACATCTCTAGCTTGTTATCCGGACATGCGTTAGTGGAGCTTTGTTTTGCAACCATCGTACAAACTCTAACTTAAATCGACAGTGAGAATTCTCCAGTCACGACCTGCCAGAATTCAGCGACACAGCTCCCCCAACACCCGACGCCATTGACTTTCTCTTACTTTCCTTTTCTTTATTTATTCTCGTCTTTTGTGATTTACATCTATTTTTCTTTGTACCTTCTCTTTTCTTTTGCCGGACACATTTTTCTTTTACTTTAAGGGGGGAAAAGGGGGGGGGGGGAGTAAACTCGTCAATGTCTAGCCTGGTCGGTTCCTCGCCATTGCGAGTTTTCGTTTGATTTCCCCTTTGCCTCGCAAATGAAGGACGGCGAAATGGCGTGAACTGTATGCTTCACCAAAAATCTGTCTTCAAATCGTGAGAAAAAAGATGTTTGATGCACATCCTAAAGAGAGGAATCTACACCAAAAATAAACGAATAAACAAACAAAAACAAACAAAAGAACAATACAGACACACAGACACACAAACACACACAGACACAGACACACAGACACAGACACACACACACACACACACACACACAACACACACACACAACACACACACACACATCTGTTATATATGTATGTATGTATGTATGTATGTATGTATGTATGCATGTATGTATGTATGTATGTATGTATGTATGTATGTATGATGTATGTATGTATCCATCTATCTGTCTGTCTGTCTATCTATCTATCTAACCTATCTGTCTGTCTTATCTATCTATCTATCAATCTATCTATCTATCTATCATCTATCTATCTATCTATCATCTTATGCATGCATGTCGTATCAATAAAAACAAGAAGAACACCTTACGGACAATACCCAACAGATATTCATTAAGGTTTTTTTCCCCAACAAAATGCTGTTTGACCGCTCTGCTTCGACCCATCTGTCAGGTGCGTTGAGGTGGAGAATGGAGAGCGGGGGAGAGAGAATGAGAGAGGGGTAGGTGTAAGGGAGGATGGAAAGAAGAGGGGGTGATGAAACAGAACTGTTGCACCTTTCAATTCACGCGAAGGCTGACAAACGGTGTTGTTCACGACGTTTTTGTTTGATTTCCCTTAAGCCTGACACAACTGAAGACAAACGTACATGGAATAACACAGAAAAAAAAAATCTTTGACAATGACCACATACAAGGAGTTTTATATTTTTGAACATATTTCAGAGACAAATTACTTTTAATTGGTGGCCAGAACATGGGTGTTAGATGTCACTTTTGACAGTTTAATTTGATACATAATTTTTGACACATATTTCACAAACACATCACCTTTAAAAGATGGTCAAAGAGATGGGCGTTTTGATATCACTTTTGATAATTCATTTGACACATATTTCAGAGACACGGACAAAAAGTCACTTTTGACAGGTGGTCAAGACATGGTTGTCTAAAAACAT
>CM031602.1:26492559-26495059 GCA_018398815.1 Conus ventricosus
TGGAAATGTCATTAATTATACACAAACTGTAAAATTTCTGGGAGTTTATCTTTCGTCAAAACTGTCATGGACTCAACATATAGATTACATACTAAACAAGGCAAGGAAAGCTTTAAATTTTCTCAAAATTATAAGTAGACAACACTGGGGCCAAGATACTACAGCGCTTGTATCCCTTGCAAATTCTCTTGCGTTCACGGTTAACTTATGCTCAGGAAATATTTTTTAGTGCTCCAAAGCATTTGTTAAACAAACTACAAAGTACAGATTGTAAAGCTTATAAATTAGCCCTTGGGGTACCATCTCATGCTTCAAATTTAGGGACCTATAAGGAAGCGGGGTGTTCTACCACTTGATAAACCACAGAAAAGTTTGTGCGTCAAAATATGTATTAAAATCATCTGCATATGATACCTTTAGTAAAAAAGAAGTAAATCTGGACTCGCAACATGATTTTGTTAAAAGAGCAAAATATATACATTCTCTAAAACCAATAAATACATATGTCTCAGATATGATTAACTCTGCAGATTTAAAAGATAAAGAGAGTTGCCATGAAGCCTTTTTTCTCGCCAGTATCCATCATGGGAACAATAAACCTAATTTTGATATAACCATATAGATATGAACAAAGATCAATCACCGAATATATTAAAAAAAATTGATTAATTTACACATGGAGAGTCATTATAATGATCATATTAAAATATATACAGACGGATCTGTCCTCGAGAAATGGCAAGACAGGGGCAGCATTTGTAATTCCTTCACTAAACATAGTGAAACAGTATCATATCGGTGATCATTACTCCATTTTTACTGCTGAATTGGTAGCAATATTAAAGGCGGTACAGCATATCATAGATCTTCCAACAAACTGGCCCAAACGTAAAGTGTTATTATGTGTCGATTCGAAATCTGCACACAAGCTATCAAATGTCAAAATATTAAAACGCGTCACGAAATGATACTAGAAATAAAACATGCAATATATCAGTTATCAGCTAAAAACATCAGTATCACTTTTAATTGGGTACCTTCACATTATGGGATATATAATAATGAAGTGGTTGACCGAGCAGCTAAAAGAGCAGCGCGTAATGTTGAAGGAACAATACAGCTGAATATAAAGTTAGATTTACATGAATGCTATAAACATATTGAAAAAAATATCTAAAGATGAATTTGATAATATTCTGATGACAATCAAACAGGCAATATTCACAAAATTGTATAAAAGGATTAAATGATCCTATCGCAGATTCAAAGTTACTCTTGACATATCTTAGTAATACAAAATCCAGACATATATAACTTTGATGTTTAAACTTCGTCTAAATGCTTTAGAAACAAAATTTTCTAAAGATGTAAATTGTATATGTGGAAACCAGATTACTATAAAGCATTTACTCCTACACTGTTCTGAAATTAAAGCACTCATTACTAAAACTTTAGGGGGCGTGCTGCTACCTTATGAGCCATTATCCATTGAAAAAATTGTAAATGACTTCAGCTTCGAAATTTTTTTTCCCAAATTTTGCATTCCAGTCCTGTTGGTATTTTTCTCTTTGATTTGTTGATTTACTGTTGTTCTTTCCTGCGTTATTGAATTATATCTGTTAATTGTTAAGATAGTAGGACACATTGGGAATTTATTACTTTTAGATTTAAGATATTTAAAATAGTCTGAATATTCTATGCAGTATGCAAGTCAATTTTTCTAACCATAACGGGAGATTACGGATCGAACTTTTACACTGGTGGCAATCCTGGATGGCTTTCATGATTGGCTGGGCTGTGGACCGCATAACTTGAATTGATTTGCAGTCCAAATCTATAGATACTTTATAATGAAATCAGATCTGTCAATGTACTAATAGAATAGATTAATACGTGAAGGACAGAAAGAAAGGGTGAAGGACAGATTATTCCACTATTATTAAAGGACACTATACACCATCACCACAAACAATACAAACCCATCCAGTGACTCATACCTACTCTTTCCCCCCCCCCCCCCACATTTCTTTATTATTCTATCCTATTTAGTTTATCTATCTATTATTTTATTTTAATCAATTTATTTCATTTTATTTAATTTATTTTATCTTACTATACTATTATTTTATTTGATATTCATTTATTTTGTCTAATATCACCTTTGGGTGAACAGACGTTAAATCAAAGATGATGACACACACACACACACACACACACACACACACACACACACACACACACACACACACACACACACCCAAAAAAGAAGCAACACATACACAGAGACATTAAAGAAAAAAAAAAACCTGCATGAAACATAATCACACTAAACGTGTATAATCTATACTCAACAGCCATCATGAAAAATTATATGCACGTAATGCACGTACCC
This sequence comes from Conus ventricosus, assembly GCA_018398815.1. Classification (NCBI taxonomy): domain Eukaryota; kingdom Metazoa; phylum Mollusca; class Gastropoda; order Neogastropoda; family Conidae; genus Conus; species Conus ventricosus. The sequence continues at coordinate 26,494,952 of CM031602.1, forward strand.
TAAAACTATCACCAAAAATAATATCCTCCTCACCCCCCCCCCCCCCACCCCCCCCCCCTCACCCCCCCCCCCCCCCCCTCTCACAACACATACAACCTAATGTTCGTG
>CM031602.1:26500059-26502559 GCA_018398815.1 Conus ventricosus
AAAGTCTAAGCCAATAAGGAATACACCGTACTGAAGCTTGAACAAGAGAGGAAAACGACCAAGTTCACCATACACCATTAGATTTGGTGTACGGAGAGCTACATTCAGCAACCGTTTACATGCAAATAAATGTACTTTTTTCTATCTCTTCTATTTCATCAGTACCCCAAATTTCTGACGCATACAACAGTATTGGTACAATCTGGGCATCAAAGAGCTGAAAGAAATTTTTGGGTCAGTACAACTGATTCTCCACATGGTTCTAAATATGTCTACAACACATTTCTTTGCTTTTGTAATGATGTCTTCGACAGACAATTTGCGGCTCAGGCGAGTGGTAAAGTTGAGTCCGGGGTATTTGTAAACGTTTACTACTTCAACGTCTTGGTTCCATAATTCCATTTTTCATGTTTTGATAAGTAGCCCCCATTTCTGAACACCATTTTTTTTGTTTTACTGAGGTTTCACTTTCAGGTCCAAGTTCTGCCGATATTACAAATAAATTGTTTAGCTGAGTTTGAAGACCACACGGGCTGGACGAAAACAAAGCAATATCATCAGCAAACATTAGCAAAAATAACTCAGTAGTGTCAGGTCTAAGCTGGAAGCCATGTTTACCGTTATTGATTATATAAGCCGCTAATTCGTAATAATAAAAGAAAATAAAATTGGAGAAGCCAAACAGACCTGCTTAAGTCCTTGAAGGCATTCAAAATAGTCGGTAAAACCAGATCATCTCTTACGCAAAATTTCACAGAGTTGTACATTGATTGGAGCGCTGAAAGCATTTTACCACCGATTCCGATCTTTAGTAAAATATTCCACAGTACATGTCTCTTGACCGTGTCGAACGCTTTCTGAAAATCGACAAAGCTACATAAATCTTTCTGTTCAGAGCGAGATATTTCTGAAACTAAGCCTTTAATGTGAAAATATGATCGATTGTTGAATAATCTTTGCGGAAAACCAGCCTGTGTTTCAGATATAATATTGTATGTATTCGACCATTCTGACAACCTCTTATTTAGTATATAAGTATACAGTTTGCTGAGGCAAGACAAAAGAGCAATACCACAAATAGTTATCGGGTTATTAATGTCTCTTTTTTATGGAGTGGAAATATGATTGCTTTAGACCATTCACTGGGATACGTACCCTTGGAAAACAAAGCATTAAAATACTTTGCCAAAAAAGGGACAATCGAATCCTGTGAGACTTTTAAAACTTCATTTATTTAACCCATCAGGTCCAGCTGCTTTTCCCGATTTTGATGTTTTATAGCTTCTTTAACATCTAATTCTGATATATCAATATTTAGGCAATCAAACAAGATGTCAGCTTCGTTACCCTCTGGCTCAAAATATCGTGAACGTGTTGTTCCGCTTGTCATTTAAGAGATTAGAAAAGTGACGAAACCATCTTCTTTTGATATGTTTTTTTTAGTCTGGTTTTACGTTTCCATTTCTTTATTTCTTTCCAGAATGCCTGCGAATTATGTCGATTGTTGACAAGTCTATCTACAGTTTCCTTTTTGAATTCTTTTTCCTTAATTCTAGAGTAGTTTTATACTTTTTTTCCTTTCCTGTACGTACGATGATCTGTTTCTAGTTTCTTGTTTCTATTAAAGATTCTAACGCTTTTCTTGCGTTCTTCTTTAACAGGCGACAATCTTTGTCGAACCAAGGCTTACTTTGTTTAGAAGTAGGGACAACATCTTTGGGGTTATTGGGACAGATCCGCTTAGTCATACACATTGTTGCATCTTTAATAGCACACGTAAAAGTGTCCAAAGCATCATCAATTGATCGTTCGATCTGAGCAGTGGCTTCTGCTATATGGTCCAAAAAATCAGGAGAAAAACAGGATTCATTGAGTCTATGTACTTCATCAGGGTTCCATATTATCTTATCAACAGAACAAGGAGAGCTGTCACATAAGTTATCTGCATCATTTTCTGTACAGCAAACGATTTACTGAAAGCACAAGGGCATATGTACTGATCCACTCTCTCTTCTACAACAAATTTGTACATAAAGAAGCAATGTCCGAGAAGCAATAAAGTAATCATTTACACTTGCGCCCACTTGGAGAAACAAACGTAAATTGCTTTGATGCATCAGGTAACAGAAACCGTTTAAAATCAAAAGTTCATAGCAGGCACACAGATCTAGAAGATGTCTACCAAAGGCATTAAAGAACCAAGTCTTCTGTCTGACGGGCATCAACAAATAATGCAGAGTTGTCATTCAACATGTTTCCTGCTCAGTCTGGAATACATCAGAATTGGGTTGAAGGTTAGCTGTTCTGCTGTTAAAATCTCCGCACAGTAGAAAAAGGGCATCACCAAATTGTTCAAGCACATCTGCAAGGCACTGTTCTATTTCTAACAAGTGACATTTATGTTGCACATAATTATAGAACGGAGAATCGATGGGGGGTACGTAGCAAGCTACAAGAAAAACGTCACTGACAGTTCCAAGGAGTGATTTATCTATTTTTA
>CM031602.1:26507559-26510059 GCA_018398815.1 Conus ventricosus
AGAGAGAAGAGAAGGAGAGAGAGAGAGAGAGAGAGAGAGAGAGAGAGAGAGAGAGAGAAAGGAGTGGGGATATTTGTTTGATCACCATTTGTTCGTGAAGTACAAAACCAGAGAGAGAGAGAGAGAGAGAGAGAGAGAGAGAGAGAGAGAGAGAGAGAGAGAGAGAGAGGAGAGACAGACAGACAGACAGACAGACAAATAGACAGACAGACAGACAGACAGACAGAGAGACTCTTACCTATTCGGCATGAAGCACAGAGTCACTCCCATTGATAGCTTGTCAGTCAGTACTCGGTGGATGGAAAGAAAGAAAGAGGAAAAAGAATGTGCCAGGGAGACAGGAAAAGGACGACAATGGACCGCTTCTCTCCGCTTCCTTTCAGTGCCAGACTGGCACGACTATTTCCAGGGTAGGCGCAGACCTACGCAGTACTACCAGCCACCTACTCCACCGATACCAATAGACTTCCAGTCACGAACCGTGTGACTGAGAGACGTATTTTGGAAGAAAATCGTTCTGAGAATTTTGGGAGACCCCTTGAAAGAGATGCTTGAAAGGACATCTGAAGTGCAAGATGAAAGAAGAAACAGCGTAGTGGTAAACAAAGACACCAAGATGATAAAGAATGAGAAACACAAATTCATCTTAGGGATTAAAACAAACAGAAACAAATCCATAGAGGAGAGAGAGAGAGAGAGAGAGAGAGAGAGAGAGAGAGAGAGAGAGAGAGAGAGAGAGAGAGAGAGAGAGAGACAGACAGACAGACAGACAGACAGACAAATAGAAAGACAGACAGAGAGACTCTTACCTATTCGGCATGAAGCACAGAGTCACTCCCATTGATAGCTTGTCAGTCAGTACTCGGTGGATGGAAAGAAAGAAGAGGAAAAAGAATGTGCCAGGGAGACAGGAAAAGGACGACAATGGACCGCTTCTCTCCGCTTCTTTCAGTGCCAGACTGGCACGATTATTTCCAGGGTAGGGCAGACCTACGCAGTACTACCAGCCACCTACTCCACCGATAACAAAAGACTTCCAGTCGAGAACCGTGTGATTGAGAGACGTATTTTGTATTTTGGAAGAAAACAGTTGTGAGAGTTTTGGGAGAGCCCTTTTTGAAAGGACTTCTGAAGTGGGACGAGAGAGAAGCGGACAATACAGTAGTAAACAGACATACCAAGAAAAGAAACAAATGAGAAATAAAAATTCACCTTGAAGATCGAAATATTAAAGAAAACAAACGAAAACAAATTGAGCGAGAGAGAGAGGAGAGAGAGAGAGAGAGAGAGAGAGAGAGAGAGAGAGAGAGAGAGAGAGAGAGAGAGAGAGACAGACAGACAGACAGACAGACAGACAGACAGACAGACAGACAGACAAATAGACAGACAGACAGACAGACAGACAGACAGACAGACAGACGACAGACAGAGAGACTCTTACCTATTCGGCATGAAGCACATAGTCACTCCCATTGATAGCTGTCAGTCAGTACTCGGTGGATGAGAAAGAAAGAAGGAAAAAGAATGTGTCAGGAGGATAGGAAAAGGACGACAATGGACCGCTTCTCTCCTCTTCCTTTCAGTGCCAGACTGGCACGATTATTTCCAGGGTAGGCGCAGACCTATGCAGTACTACCAGCCACCTACTCCACCGATACCAAAAGACTTCCAGTCACGAACCGTGTGACTGAGAGACGTATTTTGGAAAAAATCGTTCTGAGAATTTTGGGAGACCCCTTGAAAGAGATGCTTGAAAGGACATCTGAAGTGCAAGATGAAAGAAGAAACAGCATAGTGGTAAACAAAGACACCAAGATGATAAAGAATGAGAAACACAATTTCATCTTAGGGATTAAAACAAACAGAAACAAATCCAGAGAGAGAGAGAGGAGAGAGAGAGAGAGAGAGAGAGAGAGAGAGAGAGAAGAGAGAGAGAGAGAGAGAGAGAGAGAGAGAGAGAGAGAGAGAGACAGAGACAGACAGACAGACAGACAGACAGACAGACAGAGAGAATCTTACCTATTCGGCATGAAGCACAGAGTCACTCCATTGATAGCTTGTCAGTCAGTACTCGGTGGATGGAAAGAAAGAAAGAGGAAAAAGAATGTGCCAGGGAGACAGGAAAAGGACGGACAATGGACCGCTTCTCTCCGCTTCCTTTCAGTGCCAGACTGGCACGATTATTTCCAGGGTAGGCGCAGACCTACGCTGTACTACCAGCCACCTACTCCACCGATAACAAAAGACTTCCAGTCGAGAACCGTGTGATTGAGAGACGTATTTTGGAAGAAAACAGTTGTGAGAGTTTTGGGAGAGCCCTTTTTTGAAAGGACTTCTGAAGTGGGACGAGAGAGAAGCGGACAATACAGTAGTAAACAGACACACCAAGAAAAGAAACAAATGAGAAATAAAAATTACACTTGAAGATCGAAATATTAAGAAAACAAACGAAACAAATTGAGCGAGAGAGAGAGAGAGAGAGAGAGAGAGAGAGAGAGAG
>CM031602.1:26517559-26522559 GCA_018398815.1 Conus ventricosus
GCGTGAGAAAACATGTAACTTGAAAGAAATGCAACTGATAATTCAAATGCGTGCATGCATATCATGAAAGTTCATGAAATCGAAAGAAAATCTGCTAGGAAGGCCACATTTAGTCTATTCTCTGAGACGCTCCCAGATTTCACACCAGTTCCCAGATTTCACGATTGGAAGTTCAGGAAATCTGGGAACGCGTTCCCAGATATCACGGTTCCCAGATATTATACGACACCGGCCCTGGCTGTGTTCTGCCTACCATGACAACACTGTACACCCTCAGGGAACATCAGGGAGACAGCTTCCCACTGAAGATCAAACTCCAGGAGTCTTGCTAGTACTTCTCCTTCCAAGCATGGAGACCTGAGGGAGTAACTGGTAGCAGAACTAGACAGGAAGCACAGACGTTTGAGAGTTCTTCAGAGACGTAGTCTGCGTTTTGTAGGAGGTACGCACAATAATAAATCTTGCTGGGCAGCTAATCAGTACGTATCCTTATAATCAAGAATCTCTTGCCGCAGTTTCCAGGTGCCATATCTGGTAGCCATGTACCTCGCACTGACTCTCTGTCCAAAACCCGTTGAGTACAGTGGGGCGGGAAAGAGGGGTAGGGATGGGGAAGATGCGGGTGGGGTGGAGACAAGGTGTATGTGTGTGTGAACGTTGCAGACAGACTAAAGAAATCCTGGATTGAGAAAGTGAAGCATTGAGGTGGACGTAAGCGTTGACCCTGTGGTAACATGACAACAGAAATAGCACTGTCGTAATTTTTGTCTCTGGCTCTAAAATTAAGGGACATTGTTAAGGATAACTCTGAGATTGTTTGCAATATCACTGGACTGTGTTGTTTACATTTAGTTCTACATCTCGCCACTGCACTGAACTGCTTCATCGAATGATAATGCTTATAAAAAGAAATACATCTTATAACACAGAGCATGTTAACGTTGAGCAAGAAAACAATCTTGTATTGATACCCATGGACAGGTCTACTTTTTAGCGTTCAAATATTCAAATATTTTATTATGATAACCTCTGGCTTCTTGCTAACCCTTCCGAAAATACACAGATCACACAATCACCTTGTGGCCAGGAATGTAGCATACAAAGTACCGTGATATGCCTACATTTTGAGCACTTAATGCCACCTTATAACACAAGTGAGCTGTCCGAATTGCATGGATAAAAGTGTAGTTGCCCTGAGTGTTCATTTTATGGCATGTGGGCAGTGGACATGGCCTGGTATCGCCCATCTCCTCTAAAATAATGCTGGCACTGTCGTGCTTTCACCACCCGCTAGATTCTGACCTAGATTCCAGAATTTGTAACGTCCATAACTGGTCTCCTACGTGCATATCTACACACGGACTGGGTGCAACTGCTAGCAGATTCCCATATGTTTGTTCAGGAAAGGATGAAAATCCTGCTCCACACTTTACTCATGGGACTTAAACCTGCGACCCTCAGGCTGAGAACTCAGGCCCTAAGCACTGAGCTGTCACGCCCAGGCAGCAGTTGCCACTGAGCTGTCACGTCCAGGCAGCATTTACCACTGAGCTGTCACGTCCAGGCTGCATTTACCACTGAGCTGTCACGCCCAGGCAGCATTTTCCACTGAGCTGTCACGTCCAGGCAGCATTTTCCACTGAGCTGTCACGTCCAGGCAGCATTTGCCACTGAGCTGTCACGTCCAGGCTGCATTTACCACTGAGCTGTCACGTCCAGGCAGGATTTTCCACTGAGCTGTCACGTCCAGGCAGCATTTACCACTGAGCTGTCACGTCCAGGGAGCATTTGCGATCCGGGATTTTCACGGCTTTCTGTTGTCTGTCATAGACGGAGAGTCTCAAGTGTTGTTTGATTTCAAATAGTCCCCTAAGGAAGAGGTTAATTGGAACTGGTTATGTGCCCATCCCAGGTGGGCTTGTGATGCTTTAGGAATGTAGATGGCAAGGATGCTTCCAGCTTGAGGTGGTACCTTCCAGCCTGGTAATGGCAGCGGTTTTTCGTTCTCTTTGTGGAATGTACGGGTTTATCCCGACGCGGTTGCGTCTGAGTGCTTTCAGAGTAGAGTTTCATACCATCTCAATATTGAGTGGACACTTGACACCTGATCAGCCACAACATGCATTGTTCGGCTGACCACATTCTTCCCCATGTGCATGCTGGGAGATTCTTTAGCATAAACTGTATGCCCACTTCTAGAAATTATGTGCCCAATTTCCTCTTATTTGGTACCCTCTTACCATTTATCTGTCTTGAATGCCATCCTTGTTTTGGCCACCTGCATTTGTTCCAGAAAATCGTTACACTTTAAGTTAAGTTACATGCTACATTTTACGTTGCAGTGTTGACACTATTTGTGTGAATGAGCACTAAAAGTCTGTTCTAGGTTGTCTTTTGCTGGTATTGCTCCTTAGGTATATTTGATGTATGAGAATATTTTGAAACTTTTACGCTTAAAAATCTGATTGCTAAAATCTAAGCGGAACCGCCGCATTCGGCACAACTTTGTTTTACTGTACTTTTAAAGCACACAGTCATGATTCACAAGTTGTTGCGCGTACTATATGTGTGCATATATCTAATGTTTTTATTATTCCATAATCATATAACCTGCAGTTTAAAGTGTGAAATGGTTCTATGTTGTCTACAGAGCTATAATAGAACTAACACTAAATCTGACACCATGGTGAAATGCTTCAAGGAAAAGTAAAATGAATGAATGAATGAATGAATGAATAAATGATTTTGTTTTTTGATGGTGATACCCAAGGAGTGACGACACCAAGCCAAGGCCTGGTCTTATCAAGTGTCCGTGTACTACACGTGTCATTATAATACATGCCATTCATGCTGAGAAACCAACATTAAAACACTGCCAACAATGATGATACCAATTGATAGTCTCATACCGATGAAATGATGAAGAATCAAGCACTTATAAAGCAGGATAAAGATGAAGGACAAAAACAAATTAAAGGAGAGAGAGAGAGAGAGAGAGAGGAGAGAGAGAGGAGAGAGAGAGAGAGAGAGAGAGAGAGAGAGAGTTAAATTTGGGAACAACAAAAGCCAAATTTGTAACTCACATCACCAAAAGTAATAACTTGACTGTCCGGCAATCCGAGTTTAATACTCTGTCTGTCTGTCTGTCTGTCTGTCTGTCTGTCTGTCTGTTTTATTTTCAGAGATAAAAGAGAACTTACGAACTTCGTCAACATGTTACAAGACAGCTCACGTTCATCGGTATCACCTAATGAATTTCAAAACACTTAACCTACAGCAACGTAACCTTATGTTTAAAAATGTCAAATCTTCTCTCTCTCTCTCTCTCTCTCTCTCTCTCTCTCTCTCTCTCTCTCTCTCTTGATTCATCAACCCCCACTCCCTACCCTGTCACCACCCCCCCTTCACTACCCGCTCCTCTTCCCTTCCTTTCATACTTCAAACTTTACTTTGAAAATGTCATAAATTCCTGTCAGTTCAGTCATTAAGAAGCCAAGAGAAGTGAGAACAGAGATGGTTCGTCGCACGGTGCACGGATAGTTATATATCTATTTCCTGGATTACTATTTTTTTCTAATACGCACACTTCTTCTTTCACAAAGGAGGTACAGGTATTTCCATTCTTTAGTGTGAACCTCAGCAAGTCAGTGAAAGGACGTAATCATAGGTTATGTTTTATATTTTCAACCAAATATTGCTTTACTTTTATTTTCGTAAAGAAATGGCAAAACAATGAAATGAAGAACAAGGTCACATTCAAAATTTTAACATGTATTGACAATTAGTGCGAATATACAAACAACAACTATTCACAAATAGACAAACGACATCCAACTGCAAATATGCAAACAGCATCCACCATAAAAAGACGAGTAACGCCCACCAACGAATCAACGAATAAACATTAACTTCCTACAAATAGACACACCATCCCCAAATAGACAAACAAATAACCTTCTACAAACAAACAACAAAGATTCTCAAAGAAACGAACACCCAACGCCAACAAAAAAAGTCAAACGACAACCACACACAAAAAGACTGTTAGCAACCACTTACAAAATGACAAACAAGCACCAACAAACAAACAACACCAAAAAAATCTTCACTCAACAAACAGTAAGTGACGATTCAAACAGACAAAAAAAAAGAAAAGAAAATCAGCTGCGACGACAAACAAACAAACAAACAAACAAACAAACAAACAAACAAAAAAACCCAAATATAGACCCAAAAAAAATTACCCACTAATAAACAAAAAAAAAACCAAAATAGCTAAGCAAAAAACCACCAAGAAACAAACAACAACCACCCCTACAAATCGACAAGCACAAACCAAACAAACACCAGCCAAACAACAGACAAACAAACACACAGACAAACACACAAAGGCCACCACCAGACACACACACACACACACACACACACACGCACGCACGCACGCACGCACGCACGCACGCACGCACGCACGCACGCACGCACGCACGCACGCACACACACACACACACACCACACACACACACACACACAACCAACCAACCAACCACCAGCCAACCAACCAAACAAAAACCTGCGAGAGGCGTTGTATACGCGAGAAATACCGTACAAATACATGCGTACATTACATAATCCTGTGGGTTTTTTTTCTATAAACGCGAACCCAAGTAATGAACCAGGATGAATACAGAAATCAATTCCCTCTCCCCATGGCCACCTGATACCCGGGATTTGAAGAAGCTGGCTGTTTCTGTCAAGGTCTGAAAAAAAACAACAACTACGCAGTGACAAACTGACAAGCTTTTCGTCCATTTGAAGAGTTGTAAGGATCGAAACCTGCAGGCTTTGAAACTGATCGACATCCTCCCCACCCCACCCCCTCCGCCCCTGATCCCCTTTCCCGATGCTCTTCCCTCCTCCTCCTCCACCCCCTTGTCTTCGCGTCCTACCCTCTCCCTCCTCCGTTCCTCTTCCCTTCGATTACAGGTTAACGACACATTTAC
>CM031602.1:26527559-26530059 GCA_018398815.1 Conus ventricosus
AGGTGCAGTGGTGCAGGTGGAAGGGGCGGAGGTGATTGATAGAGATGGAGGGTGAAATGGTCGTTGCAGAAGCAGACTAAGGAAGTCTTCGATTAATAAAAGTGAAGAATTAGAATGAACATACATTTTTATCCTGTTGGACTATGACTCGGGAAATAGAGCTGCTATGAATCTTGACTGTGTATACCCCCAGTACACCCCCCCCCACACACACACACACTATCACATATGTGACACTGATGATAATAACTCTGAAATTGTTTAAAGTACATTTGAAGTGTATAGTTTCAGATTCAACTGATTGTTCCAGACCGCACTGCGCTGCTTCCTAAATTTCACCCAGTCACAGTCCTTCAAAAACGGGCAACATAGTATTTACAAGCCAGCTACCATGTGCACAGGAACACTATCATGCACTGCCATCAATGAATGGACTACTTGTAGTTTGAATCGATGCTATCATTACCGTCTCTGGGTAAATAATCCCCTCGTCATACACCAATCTTACAGTCACTCCATGGGTGGCAACGTGACCTTCAAAGTGCCACAATATGTATATATTTGACTGTGTAATACAATTCCATGCAAACATAACTCTTAGGAATATTTGAGACACATGAACAATAGTGTAGTTGTACCTGAGAGGTCGCCACAACATTTCAGCAGGCAATGGAGATGGAGGCAATGTTGCCTATCTCCTCTCAAATTGTGCTGGTTATTTTCGTGTGATCATCACCCATCGGATGACCGCTGGTCCGGGAGATCTATAAAATAATCCTGCTCTGCACTTCACCCGGGACTTGAACCTGCGACCTTCAGACTAAGAACCCCGAGGTTTTTAACCACTGGGCTCTCACACCCGGCTTACATTTACAATCCGCTACTGACACGGCTTTTTGTCATCGGTCATACACTGAGCGTCTGCCGTACTGCTCGCTTTGAAGCCATCCACTGAGAAAGAGGTTAACTGGAACGCTCTCCTATGTGTCCACAGCGGGAGCAATGCTGACGTCTTAACGTTGGCTGGAAGGATGATTCCAGTCTGATAGCGGAAGCGGTGCTGTCCTGCCAGACAATGCCGATGGTCGTCCAATTTCTTTGTGCGATCCACCGGGGTTGACCCGAAGCACTTGTGTCTGAGTGCTTGAGAGCATTGTTCTGTCTGGGTTTTGAGTACACACTGGAGACCTCTTTAGAAGCTACGTCAGTCGTTCTGTCAGCTGTTGTCATCCACGTGGGAATAGGCAGGGCTGGATGCATGATGGTGGGGGTGGAGATGGGGTTAGGGTGAGGGTTCCTTCGATATAAACTGTAGACCCACTTGTACATTATGTGCTTTTGCTTCCAGCTTTTTTTTCATTTCATTCTTTTACTCTTCCTTTTTAAGTTGTTGTTTATATCTTTCTTGACTGCTATTTTCTGTCTTTGGCATTCACTAACCTGTCTTTATTTCTTAAAACTTTCAATTTTTTTTCATTGTAATAATATATAACATGCTGGATTTTGTCAGTCTACCCGCATCCAAATCCAAATAACGGGATTCAAACTTTGAAATGGACAATTATATTGGGTCATATTTTAAAATATTCTAGATGCATTGAAATAATTCCTATAATTCTTTTTTATGGCTTTGAAAACCTCAGCTGGTAAAAGCTGGGTGGAATAGCAGGCACACGCAGCACAGCCATGTTTAACAGGTTTAAAGGATTTGAATGTTAAAACTTTTTAGCATTTAAAGTTTTAAAGTCAACACTCTCTCTCTCTCTCTCTCTCTCTCTCTCTCTCTCTCTCTCTCTCTCTCTCTCTCTCTCTCTCTCTCCTTTACTTGCCTCTTTCACTCTGTCTCTCCTACTCTCGAAGATATGAACAGATTTATCATCATTAACATGTAGCATGACATCTCAGATTCATGAGCATCACCTGTTGGTAATCAAATCACTCAGCTCTACAGTAATACAATTTTACAGTAGAACAAAAAGAAACCAGATTTAATTTGTTTCATCCCATCGTTCTTTATCAGCCGCATTCGTCCAGCTTCCACCCACACTACCACCATCTACCTTTCTCCCGTCCTTACTCACCTTTCCCTCTTCCCTGCCTCTTAGTTCTCAAATCTGCATTTGCAAAGTGGATGTATTCTCTTAATTTTTTTTTTTTTCTTAAATGAAACTAACAAAAAGGGAAAGAACCAAAGATTATACAATACACGGCTCATGAATATTTGCATCTGTTATCCTGAACAATGTTTATACAAACACGAACTCGTCCTTGCGCAAAGAAGTGCTGAATGTTTGCTTAGCTCAGACTTAAATTTCACATATTCATTTAAGAAATTAAGTTAAGGCATTCCATATTAGATTTCTTTTTTTTTCTTCAATTTTTGTTTTGGCTTTTCCCCCCATAATAAACAATGGCATATTTTTCATTCTGTCTGAACCGATATCCAGGTGTTTGACGAATATTGATGCTGTATAAAATGAAAAACATGGCCACCTTTGAA
>CM031602.1:26535059-26537559 GCA_018398815.1 Conus ventricosus
TCCCGATCACCGACAGGCAGAGTGCAGCGTAACAAGGCTGTCAGTTCCAGAAGGTATGCCTCTTTGTTATCTTCCCCCCACCAATTCGTGTGTGCGTCCATGGTCACATTAACAGCACATGACCGACCGGCTGTGTGACCTTTGTCAGAGCCGTTTGATGTGGAAGACTTGTCGTCCACAAGACTTGGCTCATGTAGAAAACACCCTCTGATTGGGGTCAGTCTAGAAGCCTTCAACTGCATGGGTAGACTTGGCCGGGCATTTCTTGTGGCTGAAAGGACCCAGCTGACTTCGAACCCGCTCCTCATCCTCTGTCTCTGTCTCTGTCTCTGTCTGCCTGCCTGCCTGCCTGCCTGTCTGTCTGTCTGTCTGTCTGTCTGTGTCTTTCTGCCTGTCTGCCTGTCTGTCTGTCTGTCTGTCTGTCTGTCTGTGTCTGCCTGCCTGCCTGCCTGCCTGCCTGCCTGTCTGTCTGTCTGTGTCTTTCTGCCTGTCTGTCTGTCTGTCTCTCTATCAGACTAGTCTGTCTATCTGTCTGTCTCTGTCTCTGTCTCTGTCTGTCTCTGTCTGTCTCTGTCTCTGTCTCTATCTGTCTGTTTGTCTATCTGTCTGTCTGTCTGTCTCTCTGTTTCTTAACTGTCACTGCTGCTCTTTTATACATTGCCGTTTTGCTGTTGGCAGCCATCTGGATAGAACTGCTTTGTGCATTTTCAATGTATGTTATCCGTCATGTCTGAAGAAGACATATTTGTCAAATTTCAGCTGTCTTTTGAATAAAGTCTACGAAACAGGGCTTAGTTTGCACTTTGCTTTACGTACTTACTTGTATTTTGGCATGGGGTCAGTCCACACAGCCTAACCTTCAACAGTCAGTGCAGCTGAACTGAATGCCAGGAAGAGTACGAGTTGACCGACCTTGACAGTGCACTCCTTATTCAAACTTTGATCCAGCACAGAATTGCTGTATAGCAGCAGAACACAACTGAACCACATACTAATCAAAGACATAAGAAAACGGGTGGAGCTGAAATTTCCCCAACACCCTTCTTTCCTGTTCTCTCCCCTTCCTCCCTTATCAAAGAGGGCATGGAAGAAAAGAAAAAAGAAGAAGAAGAAAAAATGCGCTATATCAGCGAATACTGTAGAAAACGTATGGATTGTGTATTGTCTCTCGCCTTTCCTGAACCCAGCCCTCCATTACAACCGCCCCTGCCTCCCCACCCTGTATTCAATATCTTTTGGTGGATGTGCTAGATTTTCGTAATAGGGTAAACTGTGTATGCAACTAATATTATACAACACCAGACCCATTCCCCACTCCTCTTTTTAAAATTCAGACAAGCATAGCGTAATCTAAAATGCTTAAGTCAATTCCATATCGCCACCATTTGGCAATTTGCTGTCTGTGTAATCATGGAGATTTTAGGTCAGGACCATTTTCCTTTTACTGTTGCTTAGCATAACACAGACCGTGATCTTAATTTGAATCGACTGGAGAAGAGCATATATTGCCTCCTACTATTGGATCGATACAGAAAAGGTGTTCAATTAGTTTGTGTATTGAGTGGAAATCACTGTACACCTTCAAGGACGAGCAAAATTCAGTGTGTCTGTATGGCCATCGAAGGATCCAGGGATTTCAACAAAAACGCTGTCGACCTTCATACCGTTGAATTGAAGCTAACAGCAAATTAACAGAACATGGTCTAAATGAATTCCAGCTGACTACAATCTAGCTGCTTGCCCACAAGTTAGGTTAAGTCAGAAAAGGATACATTCTCTTAGCTAGCCTTAAGTTATCATCAGCCATTTGTGCCAGTGTTACTCTTGTGCTTTTAGGTGTGCACCATTGTGCGTGATGCATGAGACTGGCTGTGATTTTAATTGGAGTGGTCTGGCGAAGACGAATTTTTGTCAACGAGCCTTGGGCTGACAGTCTTTGAGATCTCTTATATCACCAAAGAGGATGTTCAGTTGACAACATGACAGTGGTATGGCTACAAAATTTGTGTCAATAGAACTCTGTAAAAAACGCATGCAGGCATGCTCATAGACCGTCTTCTGCCTCTCCTCCTTACCAACATACATTCTTAGAAAGAGTGAGTGAGAGACAGAGAGAATGAGAGACAGACAGAGAGAGAAATAGAGAGAGAGATGGTGAGGGGGAAAGAGAGACAGAGAGAGAGAGACAGAGAGACACAGAGGGAGAGAGAGAGAAGAGAGAGAGAGAGAGAGAGAGAGAGAGAGAGAGAGAGAGAGAGAGAGAGAGAGAGAGCGCGAGAGGGAGAGAGAGAGAGAGAGAGAGAGAGGAGAGAGAGAGAGAGAGAGAGAGAGAGAGAGAGAGAGAGAGAGAGAGAGAGCACGGTGTCAATTAACAGTTAAAAAGCCACCGTCTCATCTCTCTCGGAGAAAACAGAGAGCCACCTGTCTTGAATCCTTTTTATCAATCCATACCCCACAGACGGAGGAGAAGTGAAAGAAAGAATACAATGGGGAAAAGAAC
>CM031602.1:26542559-26547559 GCA_018398815.1 Conus ventricosus
ATAGCACGCTGGTAAAATAAAATTAGGGTCACCCTAACATTCTAGTGCTTTGTACACAACAGTCTTAGACAATAGAATCGTGTTCCTGTCATTTATAACCTAACAGCAAGGCAATACAACACAACTGACATGCCTCGCCTCCATTCCAGTGAAATATAAGACACTGGCACACCTCAAGAATACAGTCTGATCGCATATCATTGAATTATAATGGAAGCGATACCTTTGAACTACAACACGATTCTATTCTGCCACCTTTACCATTTGGACTACAGGCATGTCTTTGGAATATAAGCTGACTAACACCAGTAGAATTCAAGCTAACCACATACCACTAGAACACAAGCTAACTATTAGACCAGAACAGAACCTAACAGACACCTTGAGAATACAGCCAAATTGCCACACCGTCACAATTCAAGCTATATGAATACGAGTGAAATGCAACATGATTTTAAACGGATACAATACAACCCCACGATATACATTAGAACCTCAGCACACACCTCCTTACGGTGATTGATTGATTGGCTAGTTCTTCGCTTGCAAAGATTAGTGGGAAGTTCCCGCCAGGGATGGGCGGCACGCCCTTTGATGACTAATTAGTCCAATTCGTGATCTGCAGGATCTGTGGCATTGTGGACAGGTGTAGATCTGGCCTGCGTCGTTGGGCTGCGGACCTGGGTACCTAGGTCTTGCCTTCTCCTAGAAAGACACAAGGAGGGAAAGACCCTCTTTACGGTACCAAAGGAGGTATTAGCACAGCAGTACAATAATGGTCATGTTTCCGATAACAGAAAGGCAGGCTGCAGCCTAACAAGTCTGTCAGTTCCAGAAAATATGCCTCTTTGTTATCTTTCTGCCACTACTGTCAATTTGTTCGCGCCCGTGGTCATTAATAGCACGAGACTGGCCAGCTGTGTGACCTTTATTAGAGTGGCTTGATGTGGAAGCCTTTTTAGTCTGCAGGACTTGGCTCATGTAGCAAATACGAGTACACGCTGAATGGGGTCAGTCGAGAAGACTGCTGTCGCATAGTCAAACTTTACCTGGCATTTCTTGTCGTTGCAGAGATCTAATTGACTTCTTAGTCTTTCCCCATCCTCTGTCTGTCTGTCTGTTTGTCTGTCTCCTTGACTGTCTCTGTGCCTCTGTGTGTGTGTGTGTGTGTGTGTGTGTGTGTGTGTGTGTGTGTGTGTGTGTGCGTGCGTGCGTGCGTGCGTGCGTGCGTGCGTGCGCGTGTGTGTGTGTGTGTGTGTGTGTGGCGTGCGTGCGTGCGTGAGTGCGTGCGTGCGTGCGTGCGTGCGTGCGTGCGTGCGTGCGTGTGTGTGTGTGTGTGTGTGTGTGTGTGTGTGTGTGTGTGTGTGTGTGTTTGTGTGTGTGAGAGTATCTGTCTGTCTATCTGTCTCTCTCTGTCTCTCTCTCTCTCTGTCTCTGACTCTCTTAACTGCCTTAATATCTCTACTTCTCCTTTATGCATTGCCATTCTGCTGTTGACAGACGTCTGGGTATTATTGCTTTGTGCGTTTTTATGTGTGATTTCTGTATTTGTGTCAAACTTTCAACCGTCTTTTGTGTATTGTGCATGAAATGAGAGATCGTTCGCAACTCTGTTTTACGTGCTTATTTGTATTTGGGCATAGTTTTACGTGCTTATTTGTATTTGGGCATAGGGTCAGTCAGCACAGCCTGAGCACAGACAGTCAATGAACTGAACCAAATATCAGTAAGAGTATGAGCTGACTTACACCGATAGCGCACTACCTACTCAAGTTTGTCTGACACACACTTGTAGGACACAACCGAACCACATACTAATAAAATATGAATAAGAAAAGAGACGAGGCATACTTTCAGACTATATTGATTTCCATGCTCCTCTTCTTCCCTACCGTTTTCATGTTCTTCCTTATGATTATCTCCCTGCCCTATTTCCAACCCTGTATTCACCAACGTTTTGGTGGGTGCGTTTCATTTGAGTAAAGAGAAAAATGAGTGGGCGAGTGATATAGTACAACTCCCGTACCTTCTTCCAATTTCAGACAAGCATCGTACAAAACATGAAAAGCTTCTCTTGGATACCTTCAATCCACCATCAGGCAATTCACAATCTGTGTTGCTATGGAGATTTTTTGGTCAGAACCATTTCCCTTTCAATGCTTTTTTTTTAGCACGGGACAGGCTCTGATCTTAATTTGAATCATCTGTTGAAGAGCCTTTCTCATCGGAATGTCTGTGACTGATAGTCCGTGAGACCTCACATCACTGAAAAGGTGTTGAATTATTTTTGTGTATAGAGTGAGAACACTGGTCACCTTCAAGGACGAATAAAATTCATTACATCTATGTGGTTAATGAGGGATCCAAGGATTTCAACACAAAAGGCAATTAACCCTCAGTAGAACTGAAGCTAACAGCAGACCGATAGAACACAGTCTTAACAAATATCAGCCGGCTTTCATCTTGGTGCTTGCCCACAGGTGACACTAAGTCAGAAAAAGGAACGTGCTCTTTGCTACTCTCAAGCCATCATCAACCACATGCAGCCACTGTAAACCAAGAGCCTTCATGTCAGAAGCATTGTACGTGACGCATGAGACTAGCTGTCATCTTGATTGGAGTGGTCTGGTGAAGATGGAGACGCGAGCACTGCTGTTCTGGGAACCAGTGTCACCAAGGATCCTCACTGCAAGATTCAATTCAAAGGGCAGGAAAACCACCATCTTACAGTGCTACGCCCCCACAAACGTAGCAGACCCAGAGGAAAAGGAGGAGTTCTACAATCAACTCCAAACAGTCATGGATAGAGTGCCGAAGAGAGACCTTAAGATCCTCATGGGAGATCTCAATGCCAAAGTGGGAACGGACAACAAGGGCAGAGAGCAGATTATGGGCATACACGGAACAGGAATACAAAATGAAAATGGAGAACTGTTGTGGAATTCTGTGCTTTCAACGACATGGTCATCGGAGGCACTGTTTTCCCACACAAAAACATTCACAAGATGACTTGGAATTCACCTGATGGGAAGACCCAGAACCAAATCGACCACATTACCATCGGCAGAAAATGGCGCAGAAGTTTACATGACGTGAGAGTGAAACGAGGAGCAGACGCAGCATCCGACCACAACCTTGTGACAGCTGTGCTAAAGACCAAATTGAAAGCCTACAAAGACCAAGCAGGCCGAGTATCACATAAGTACAATGTACACAGTCTGAAGGAGAGAGCAACAACAGAGGGATTCAAACTGGAACTGAGAAACAGATTCAGCGTACTTGACCAACTTGCTGAAGAAACAATCGAAGACCACTGGTGTGACCTGAGGGAGGTCTGGCAGACGACATGTACACAAGTGCTTGGAAAGAAGCGAAGAAAACACAAAGAATGGCTGACAGCTGGAACATGGACCCTCATCACAGAGCGGAAGCATCTAAAAGACCAGATCAACCAGACCCAAGACCAAGACCAAGACCACAAGCAAGAGTTACAGGCACACTACTGGGACGTCAACCGCCAAGTTAAGAACAGTGCTAGACAAGACAAGAAGCAATTCACCCATGAGCTCACAGAAGAGGCAGAAACAGCGGCAGGACAGAGAAACATGAAAAGACTGTATGAGAGTACCGGAACACTTTCTGGAAAGACCAGCAACCCCAGTCGTCCGGTCAAAGACAAGGAGGGAAACACCATCGCAGGAGAAGCTGAGCAGAGAGCAAGGTGGGCAGAGCACTTTAAAGAGACACTGAATAGACCTGCACCACCTGTCCCCCCAGACATTCCACCACCAACCCAGCTTCTGGACATTAACACAGGCCCACCAACCAAGACGGAAGTTACCAAAGCCATCAAGTCACTGAAGTCAGGTAAAGCAACGGGTCCAGACGGAATTCCACCTGAAGCACTGAAAGCAGACATCCAGACGTCAACAGAGATGCTGCATCCACTCCTAAGCAAGATCTGGGAGCAGGAACGAGTGCCAGAAGACTGGAAAAGAGGCCACCTGGTGAAGCTGCCGAAGAAAGGGGACTTGTCATCCTGTAAAAACTGGAGAGGGATTATGTTGCTGTCCATCCCGGGGAAGGTGCTGACCAAAATCATGCTAGAGAGACTAAAGACCGCCCTAGACAAGACCCTCCGCCAAGAACAAGCTGGATTTCGCCAAGACAGATCATGCACAGACCAAATTGTCAGCATGAGAATTATCATCGAGCAGTCTCTGGAGTGGCAGACCCCCTTGTACGCAGTATTTGTGGATTTCCAGAGGGCATTTGACAGCATCGACAGAGATAACATCTGGAAACTCATGCACCACTATGGCTTCCCACCCAAGTTTGTTGCCATCATCCAGCAACTCTACGAGAATGCCACATGCCAGGTCGTCCACGATGGGAAGCTAACGAAGCCCTTCACTGTACAAACCGGCGTCCGTCAGGGGTGTCTACTATCGCCAACAATTTTCCTGATGGTCGTTGACTGGATAATGCGGCAGTATACAGACGGCAAGAGGACAGGAATCCAGTGGACTTTCACCAAGCAACTGGAAGACCTGGACTTCGCCGACGACATCAGCCTTCTGTCCCACAAACAGCAAGACGCACAAGAGAAGCTGTGCCGGGTAACAGAAAAAGCAGGAAAGACAGGCCTCCAAATCAACATAAAGAAAACAGAAGCCATGAGAGTCAACAACCAGCAACGAGACCCACTACGACTACAACAAGAAGACATCACTGAAGTTGACAAGTTTGTCTACCTCGGCAGTGTGGTCAGCAAAGATGGAGGTACAGATGAGGATATCAAGAGTCGCATCAATACAACCAGGCACACCTTTACTACGCTACGGACTATCTGGAATTCCTCTGCCCTCTCACTCCATAACAAGATCAGAATCTTCAACTCAAATGTAAAATCTGTCCTTCTGTATGGTTCTGAAACGTGGCGAACAACAAAGACAAACACCCACAAACTCCAAACATTTATCAACAGATGTCTGCGAAAC
>CM031602.1:26550059-26595059 GCA_018398815.1 Conus ventricosus
GAGAGAGGGGGGGGGGGGGGGGAAAGAGAGAGAGAGAGAGAGTCTTTAGATCTTCTACAGATAATCACTGGCTCTTTCCACATGTGAGTGAATGGATAGAACTTTTCTAATTGTCTGTACGAACGCCTATGTAAACAGAAACAATTCTCTCTCTCTCTCTCTCTCTCTCTCTCTCTCTCTCTCTCTCTCTCTCTCTCTGTTTGTGTGATGGTTTGTGTATGTCTGCACGTGCGAGTATGATTGTGTATTTGTTTGCTTGTGTGTGCGTGCGTGTGTGTGTGTGGTGTGTGTGTGTGTGTGTGTGTGTGTGTGTGTGTGTGTGTGTGTGTGTGTGTGTGTGTGTGTGCGCATGTGTGTGTGTGTGTGTGTGTGTGTGTGTGTGTGTGTGTGTGTGTGTGTGTGTAACAATACGCATAATTATGGTTGCGCGCATGTGTGTGTGTGTGTGTGTGTGTGTGTGTGTGTGTGTGTGTGTGTGTGTGTGTGTGTGGACAAATACGCATAATTATGGTTGTGCCCTTGTGTGTGTGTGTGTGTGTGTGTGTGTGTGTGTGTGTGTGTGTGTGTGTGTGTGTGTGTGTGTGTGCGCGCGTGCGAGCGCGCGCACACGCATGCTCATGTGCGCATCTGACCCACCCCATAGGGAGGCAATGGCCCATTCTCAGAAAAAACCCAATGGATTTCCACACAAGGCATGTGCATACGCTTTTAGTTCCTGTTCTTATGCTGAACATGATTATGCACACATGGGACTCCTCCGAAGGACTTGGAAGAGGCGAGAGCTCAGGAAATGAGACCAGTCTTGTTATATGTAGGTCCCATGGTAACTACCCCCGAAAGAGGACAGACTAATGGCACTTTCCTCGTGCTAGAAACCGACTCTTGCCTGCAGCCAAACGAGGTGGGCAGACACAGGCACCAGGCCCTGCAGTGCCAGAAGATGCTCAGGCTGTTATCGTTATTGCCTATCACTGAATACCAGTCAGTTGCTGATTTGGGGGCGAAGGCGGAGGGGAGGAGAACGGATGAGGGACAGGGATGTGGGTTTGGATGCTGAGGGTTGGGGGAGGGGAATGGGGGTTCAGGAGTTCTGGATGTATTGCTCCCCTTTCCCCCTCCCCCTCCCCACTTTTCCATCAAGGGGTTTCAACACATGCACTCATTCCCACCAAAATTTAAAAAAAAAGAAAATTTAAACAAAGCAAAATTTGATAATATCTTTTTTGTTGTTTGTCTTGGGGGAGGAGAGAGAGAGAAGAGAGAGAGAGAGAGAGAGAGAGAGAGAGAGGGAGAGAGAGAGAGAGAGAGAGAGGTGGGGGTAACCAAAATAACGTCAGAGAAAGACAAAATTCAGGACACATTCTCTCTTCTCTCAACCCGTTTCTTCCCCCTTCCCCATGGCAATCTTTTCACACACACACACACACACACACACACACACACACACACACACACACACACACACACAAACACACACACACACGCGCGGGCGCACGCACACACACATACATACGCACGCACGCACGCACGCACGCACGCACACACACACACACACACACACACACACACACACACACAAGCATTAAAACCTGGATTCTTCGCCTCATAGTTTTCTGGACGAGATGGTGTGTCCCTGTACTGTTTTACTTTGCTGGTTTGAATAACATCGAAGACATGTTTGATTTCAGCCATTCTGTAAGACATCAGTTCAGGAATAAAAATGACTGTCCCTGGCAAACACAGCTTATTCAAAATATTAAAAGGCAACATTTCTTCCACAACTCAGGAAACAAGGGCGTTTAGTCTGTTTGCACAGAAAATTGTCTAGAGGTGACAGTTTAAGATATGAAGCAGAAGAAAAATCTCCGTTGGCACGGCGTGTCCTGTTGAAAAAACATGTTGGTTTGAATGTCCCACTTAGACGAGCACTGTGCGAATCACGCGCAATTGGAATACAAGATAACCACAGGCTACTAGAATACAAAGCATCTACACACCGCCACAATACAAGCTTACACATTCTATCAGAATAGAACTTAACAAAGACAACAACAACAACAACAAAAACATAGGAATACAGTTTCTGGGCACATTGTCAGAATACGAGTAGTATTCTAGTAGAGCACATTATTTCACCTGGGTACAACACAACCCTAGCTACCTATCAATACAACATCAACATTCACCACCTTAAGGTTGCATACGATCTATGGTCAGAAAATAATGACATCCTCTCTAACATAGGCGGGCAGGCAGAACACAACCTAACAAGGTCGTCCATTGCCGAAGATATGGTCTCTTTGTTATCTTCCAGCCGCCTGTCGGCAATTTGTGCACGCCCCTGGTCATTATTAGCACGTGACTGGCCGGCTGTGTGACCTTTCTTGAAGTCGTTTGACACAGAAGGCTTTTGTTTTGTCCGCAGGACTTGGCCTCTGCAGAACAAACCTTGTTGGGGCCTGTCTTGAAGACTGCTGTCACTCACCAACACTTTGCCCTGCATTACCTGGGGTTGAAGAGATCCAGCCCTTGTACCCTCCTCCTAACCATATCCCCTCCATTTCTCCCCCCCCCCCCTTCTGTTTCTGAACTGTCCGCACTCCTCCATGCAGTAGATTGCCCTTCCCCTGCTGACAGTCATCATATCAAGGCAGTGCTCTCTTGTGCATCATGTATGTCTGTTATCTGTGTTGTCTGAAGAATATGTATTTGCAAAAAAATTCATTTGCTGTGCATTGTGTATCCAAGAACATTATTTTGCAGTGTCTTTTGTGTGCGTGGCTGTATGTCAGTTTGGAGTCAGTGGGTACAACCTAATCACAAACCACTAACTCAACTGAACTGAGCGCCAGTAAGAACACAAACTGTCTATACACGGCCGTGACTGTAAACTCACCCATAGCACGTAGATCCAATAAAGCCCAATATTATGCCAGTAGATCATAACTGACTGAATTGTATTCTGATCAAGCCTGATGACAAGATGGTAGGGTGGGGAATATAGAAGGTATAGCCCCCCCCCCCCCCCCCATACACACACACTTCTATCCCCTTATCTTCTGTTGAAGAGTGCACTTCGGAAAAGACAGGGGGGGGGGGGGGGGAAAAGAACGGTCATCATGCCTTATGAGCACATATTGCAGACAATGTGTTATATGTGTATTACTGTTCTCTGTCCCCGTCCTCTCCTCTCTCCCCACCCCTACGCCTCCACCCCTCTTCCCTGCAACATTGCCTTGTCCACAAGCCTCCTCTTCAACAACTTTCGGTGTGCATTTGGTTCACGCAAAAAGAACAACTTGCGTGACGGACTGCTATGATACAAGCAATGCCCCCACGATCCCTCCATTCTCCAAGTCATAGCGGACAGACTATAACCTGACAAGCTATGGCCAGCTTCAAAAGACACGTGCCAATTCTCTGTCTCACCCTCAAGCAGTTGCCAGCAATTTGCTGTCCCTGTCCTTGTGGAGCCTTTAGGTCAGGCTCATTTTGCCTGTCACTGGCTATTAGCAGAGGACTGGCTGTGATCTTGATTGGAGTCGTCTGGCGAGGAGGACCTTTTGTCGGCTAGCCTTGGGCCGGTGGTCCTTGGAACCTCTCACATCACTGAAGAGGAAGTTTGAGTGAGGAGTGAGAAACGCTATTACCGACAGAGGCGATTGAAAATCAATACGCCTATGTGGCTGCTTAGTGAAAGGGTTTCTGAAGAAAATGCAGTCTACCTTCATGCAGTAGAACTGTATCTAATTGCAGACAAACAGAACAGAACGTGATCTAGATGCACTCCAATTGTGTACGACCTTAATATCTATCAGTACAGTTTAATTGCATATCAGGGTAAAACTTAATGGTAATGCAGTACAGTGGAAGAATGCTACACATTCCAGAGGAAACCAAAGACAACTGAACCATACACAGCCGGAACACATCCTAAGTACTCAGCAACATAGTACAATCCAAGCACATAATGGTACAGTGCAAGCTAGCAGCATTCCATATGACAACTATTTTGCCCGCTAAAAATACAATTCACTCCGTTTGCACACCAAGGCAACACAGTCTAGCAACACGCCAGAAGAATACTACTTTAGTACACTCAAGTAGAATACAACAGGGTTGCACCCAAGCACAATACAACTTATCCGCACAATAGTTAAATTCAAGCTAGCTGCAATAGCAGACAAATACAATCTAACTGGACGCCAGCGTAATGCAACCTAACTTCAGGCTGGTGCAAAAAAAGGACTTGGCTGCACATTGGTGTTATACAATCCCTTACAAATGAAGACAAAGTACAGCCTAACAAGCAGTGGTCAGCTTCCAAACATACATAGCACGTTCTCGTTGTTACTTGTTGCTGGGTATCTGTGTGGACTAGCTGTGTTTTAAATTGTAGTCGTTTGGCGTGGTGAGCTTTTTGTCAGCACGCCTATGCAGCTATAGAGCTATATGCTAAAAAGAGCAAAAGGATGTCTGTAGAAAATGTAGCCTTCCTTTAATCAATAGAATTGTATCTAACTGTAGATAAACAGAACATGATCTAAATACACTCCAGTTGACTTACCATCTGAATATTTGCCGATAGGTAATGGTTTAAATGCATGTCAGACGAAAAACTAACAGCAAGCCAGTAGAATAGTAGCACACTGCACGTTACCAGTGCAAATCAAATACAACCAAACCACACACTAAGGGAACACATGCAACGTAAACAAGAACAGGGTACAATCCAACCACGCATCATTACAGTACAAGTCTACAATATGCCATATGACAATTATTGTGCAAGCCAACAAAATTTGATCTTAAAATGTAATTGCATGCTAATAAACTCACCGTGCTGCACGCTAATGTAACGCAATCTAACTACACGTTTGGAGAATAGTATTTAAGTGCACTCATGCGAAATCAACAGAACCGCACCCTGGTACAATTCAACTTACTGCATACTAGTAGAATGCCAGCTAGCTGCAATAGTCGAGAAACACAGTCTGTGTGCACTCCAGTGATATGCAACACAATAGCAGGCCAGTGGGCAAAAAAGGACCCAGCAGTGCATTGGAGAAACACAACCCCCTAAACTGCAGACGGAGTACAGTCAAACGAGCTGTGGTCAGTTCCCACCAACACATAGTACGACCACGCTGTTACCATGAAGCCAGTGGCAGCAATTTGCTGTCCGTGTTCCCGTGGAGCTTTTAGGTCAGGACCATTTTCCTTGTCGCTGGTTATTAGCGTGGGACCGGCTGTGATCTTGATTGGAGCTGTCTGGTGAGAAGGGCTTTTTGTATGCAAGCCTTGGGCTAGTAATCCCTGGGACCTCTCACATCACCAAAGAGGATGTTCACTTAAGTTGAGTGTGAAGCTAGAAACACTTTTACCCTCAGGGGCGAATAAAATGTCAGGACGCCTATGTGGCTGTTGAGCGAAAGGATGTCTGTAGAAAATGCAGGCTACTTTTCATTTCGTAAAATCGTATCCAGCTGTAGACAAATTGAATATGATCTAAAAGACACCCCAGTTGACGACAATCTGAATCTTTGCCAATCGGTAACAGTGTAACTGCATATCAGGGGAAAAGCACGCCAGTAGAATAGCAACACGCTGCACAACACGTACCAGTGAAAATCCAATTTAAACAAATTACACACGACTGAAAGACACCCTAGCTGCACATCAACAGGGCACGGTCCAAATGCACACAGTGATTCCGAAAGCCGACGAAATACAGTTAAACTGCATGCAAATATGTTAAACTCTACTTGCACACCAATAGAGCGCAATCTAACTCCACGTCAGAAGAATACTGTTCAGGTCCACTAAAGTAGAAGGCGACATGGCCACACCCTGCCGACGAAAAACAACTTAATCTCATACTAGCATAATGCAAGCTAACTCCAACAGCAGAACATCACAAACTTAATACACATTAGTGCAATGCAGCCCTAAAGCTGGCCAGTGGTAAAGAAAGGACGAAAGCTGCTCACTGGAGTATGTCAATCCTCTACAATCGCTGACCGAGTACAGTCGAACAAGCCGTGGCCAGTTTCCAAACACACATGGTACGTTCTCGTCGTTACCCTGCGGCTGTCATCAGCAATTTGCTGTCCGTGTTTCTGTAGAGCTTTTAGGTCAGGACCATTTTCCTTGGCGCTGGGTATTAGCGTGGGACCGGCTGTGATCTTGACTGGAGTCGTCTGGCGAGAAGGGCTTTTTGTATGCACGCCTTGAGATGATAGTCCTTGGGACCTCTCATACAGTGTCAGTGAAAGTAGAAGTTGTCCAATTATTCCATGTAGGAGGCAAGAAAAGTACGTGTGTGTGTGTGTGTGTGTGTGTGTGTGTGTGTTCAGTGCTACTCCCTTCCATTTCCATCTTCTCTGCCCTTTGCACCTCCTTGCCTGTTTTGCACCCACAAGCACGCGTGAACCAGCAAGATGCATTTCCTCCGATGTACCCTACATCCTCCTTCTCGCTTTTCTGGCCCAGGGCTCTGCCGCTCGACATACACCTTTCAACATAACCTCTGGAAGAAAATCTGGATCTCTTTCAATCTCCGTCATGTTGACGCTGTGCAACACTTTCCATTACCTACCTGCTCCATGGACACACAGCTTAACGTGGGTTTTCCCCCCTTCTCCTACGCTCTCTGCTTGTCCACCCATATAACTTCTTTGTTTTTTTCCCCTTCTTTTGTTCAGCTTTTACACCATTTATCCACCTTTTAGTTTTCTTGTGTTTTGTTCTGCACTTTATTTGTACATCCAGTTCAGAATTATGTTTTGTATCAGGACTTTGGAGAGTAATAAATGGGGAAGGGGGATGGGGAGGAGCAGAGAGAGGAGAGAGAGAGAGAGAGAGAGAGAGAGAGAGAGAGAGAGAGAGAGAGAGAGAGAGAGAGAGACAGACAGACAGACAGACAGACAGAGACAGAGAATCGGATGGCTTATTCATATAGGCCTTGGCCCCTTGAGCCACATCCTGTCTTTCCATTGAGTTCCGTGAAAGCCGGTGCAGCAGATTGTGCGTAATCTTGCTTGAGGAGGGGATGGAGGGTGTGGGCACAGACGCAGGTGAAAAGGTAACCTCCTTAGAGCGAGTAAAAAATAAAACGCAAAAAAGAGGAAAGGAAAAAAAGTGAAGCAAAAGAGAAAAGGAGAAAAAAACATGCTGCCTTTGGAATCATATTAACTAAGGCTGATTTTGTGTCAAAACGAAGTGACTGAGGGCGGAAAATGAGTAAAATTTAGAAAGAAGAGGGTTACTTACCGCCAAAGAGACAAGACATAGGACAAAACACAATGCATTTCGACCTCTTGGGTCTTCTTCAGGCAAAAACAAACAACATTTAGGAAAGTGAAAACGAAGAACGAGAAACCCCTTATCTTTTCATATTCGGCGCAAAATGGCTGTTCGGCCTTTGCGGTAACTGACCCCTCTTCTTTCTAAAGTAAGCCTCATTTCGTTATGTTCGCATCCGATTCATTAAGAGACATGCGAACGAACCTCTGGGCAACCCCAGTCTTATCTTCTTCGATGCTCTGGGTTGTGTGATGGATGCATGGTTAAGCCCATTTCAAGACAGGGGTTTCCGAGTTCGGCTGACGATTCTGACTATGTCGACAGAAAACGGTGCCAAAGGGGAAGATCCCTAACCCAAAGGACATGAAATGGCGGTCAATAATCCCCCATGACAGTCCAGGTCGTCTGTCTCCTTTGATTGCTCAACCAGAGGTTCCGTTCAATCAGCACTATCTTTCCCCTGCCTGTTTTTTTTTTTCTATTACCTTACTGGGCTGCGTTCAGCCTGCGCTACCTTCTTCCACCTTTCCTTGCATTCTCCTACCGAAGTCGTGACGGCGGTTTTAGACTCCGTTCAGTAAAGGCTACTTTTCCCTACCTTTCACTGCAATTTCAAAGCTTAGTTACAACTACAATTTTGGATTCCGCACGCGTTTACCCAGTGCTACCTTCCCCTACCTACACTTACGCTTTCCTCTCTTAAGTGGTGACGTTTATAGAGATCTTCGTTTAGTAAGCGCTGCTTTCCGCTGCCTTTTCCTGCGTTTATTTATTTTATTTATTTATTTTTCTTTCATTCTTGATAGTTACTTAAATGTTGGGCTCCCTTCAGACGGAGTCACCTTCTCCTGTCTTTCCCTGCATTTTCAAGCCTATGTAGTAACAACCGTATTGCGATTCCGCTCAGCTAGGGCTACTTTCCTCTGCCAATTCTACACTATTCTGTTTAAGTAATGACTAAAGTACCGGCTCCATTCAGTCAACGGTACGTTTCTTTGCCTTTCACCACATTTCTCTAGCTACGAAGTGACAACAGTACGGAATTATGTTCAGCTTGTGCTACTTTCTTCTGCCTTTCCCCGGATTTTCCTACCTGAGCGGTGATAGAAATATGGGGCTTTGTTCGGTCAGCGCTGGTTCCTCTGCACTTTTTCCAACACACAGACACAGACCAGACAGACATATGTGCGTGTGTGTGTACATAGATATAGATTGAGAGAGAGAGAGAGAGAGAGATCGTGCATACGTGTGTGCGAGAACGGGAGTATAAAAAAATGTATGTCTAATTCTATCTATTTGATACTAAGGGAGTACAGCCACGCCTCCCTGATGAGTCCGATCCAGCGGATGAAAGGCCTCGGGGCAGGCAATGTGAATGGTTCTGTTTTCAAGGTGGATTACAATAGTTCACATATGCTGCTTCTGAAGAGTTTGATATATCTATGATTATTGTCTTAACTTTTTTTGTTCTCCTTTTCCTTCTTCTCCCATTCCTCCTTCCGCCTCTCTCTCTTTTCTCATTTCTATAATGATTATCTTTGCCAAGTCATTAGTGGAATTTCGGTAGAATCGTTAATTATATGCATGCATACATTCATATATATATATATATATATATATATATATATATATATAATGCTGAACAATTAAATAGTGGGGGAAAACAAGTGCAGGTTAACAATTCTTCAGTCGTTATAGTAATGACTTGGCAAAGATTTAAACTTTAAAAAAAATTGAAGATGATAAAAATAGGGGAATATATTATAAATATGAGAAGCCCTTCACTAGCTGCCAAAGGGAACCATCGCAATCCCTCTCAAAGGCACATTTATTTGTATTGCCTGCGCCTAGGCCTTTCGTCCGCTGGATCGGACTCATCACGGTGACACGGCTGATTGTGTCTGTGCTCTTGGTGTCAAATAGAGACACACCACAGTCCATAATTCGGTGGTGTTCTCACCACCAAGGGTTCAAAAAAGAATCCAACAGCACCCTCAAAGCAACCAGCGAAGGGTAGTAAATGGAACAAAACAAAAGTGTGGAGAAGAAAAAAGTTGCTGAAAAACTAAAAGCATTATTGAAACAGTAT
The DNA here is from genome assembly GCA_018398815.1 of Conus ventricosus. NCBI lineage: Eukaryota > Metazoa > Mollusca > Gastropoda > Neogastropoda > Conidae > Conus > Conus ventricosus. The sequence continues at coordinate 26,559,454 of CM031602.1, forward strand.
AAAATGTAGGGAACAATCTTTGAGCCTGTGCTTGAGGATCCATTCAAGGATGCAAGGGAGATCAAAAGATATGGAACAGTCTGAGTGGTCAGCTCTGCTGTTCAATAACTCAAGCATTGCGAGAAGCTAAGAATTGTACAGACCAACCTTGACTTGGATCTCCTAAGAGATGCAATCTCCCACCTATTGACCAAACAATATAATGCTGAACAATTAAGTAGTGGGGGAAAACAAGTGCAGGCTAACAATTCTTCAGTCGTTATAGTAATGACTTGGCAAAGATTTGAACTTTAAAAAAAATTGAAGATTAAAAAATAGGGGAATATATTATAAATATATTATATATATATATATATATATATATATATATATATATATATATATATATATATATGTGTGTGTGTGTGTGTGTGTGTGTGTGTGTGTTGTGTGTGTGAGAGAGAGAGAGAGAGAGAGAGAGAGGAGAGAGAGAGAGAGAGAGAGAGAGAGAGAGAGAGAGAGAGAGAGAGAGAGAGAGAGAGAGAGAAGACGGGACTAAAGAGAAGGTGAAACGGAAAACGACGAAACAGAACCTTCACTTCATGTTTCGTTTTTTGTTTTTTGTTTTTTTTTTCCGTTTTTCTTTCTTTTTCTTTATTCTGTTTTGTTGTTGTTGTTGTTGTTGTTGATGCATTTGCAGAAAATTCTAGAGTTGGTTCATTTCACCACGCCACGGTAAGGCAGGTGATGTTTATCGTCAATCACGTTATTGATCAAACGATTCACGATCCGTGGACAGTGGGGATGAAGACTTAGATGATGGCAGCCTTGACGTGATGATGGACGTGAATCCCAGGAACCAATTTACCCAGATTCCGATCCGAATGTCTGATGAGGAGGAAGATCAGGCCAGTAAGCAGGAGTAGTTATTTTGGCTTCTCTCGGCACTGCGAGGCATAAGTGATACGTTGTTGTGTTGGGCGAGTAGAGAGAGCAGGGGTTGTCCTTGGCAGACTCCTGTAGCACTGCACGTTACAAGACGAGGGCGTAGGCCGTATGCCCCTGTAGCAGTGAAGGCGCTAGAAAACAATATTATAAAACGTTTTGGTGATGTTTTTGTTTAATTTTGGTTTAATTTTTGAACAGGAAAGGAACCCAGTACACGGCTTAAAAAATACCTAGCTGCCAAAACGAGTGTGCTGTATTACACATTCAATCTATTATTGCATTCTGTGATGGAAGCACCAAACTGCGAGTCTTCCAGTGTAGTATGCAGCTGAATAAACAATACATAAAACGTTCGAACTATGAAGTAGTCTAGGAAGAACAATACATTTAGTCAACCGTAGTACGCAATAAACCTGAATGAACGATTGTAGTAAAATGTACTACGCAGATGTGTTAGCTGAATGACACATGCAGTGATGCGTAGTACGCAACAGTGTTGGCTGGACCTCACGTGTAGTAAAACGTAGTACGCAGTAATGCTGACTGAACGACAGATATAGCAAACGCATTATGATATGGCACTGGCTGAACAAGTTATTAAGTGAATTACGCAATATGCAACAAAGCTGACTGTATAACACAAGTAGTAACGTGACATGCAATAGCGTGGGCGGAATACATGGATTAAACATAACACGCAATAACGCTGGCTGAATACCATACGTAGTGAACGCAATATGCAATAGCACTGGTTGAACGACACATGTAGTAAACGTGATCTGCAATAGCATTGGTTGAAGGACACATGTAGTAAACGTGATGTGCAATAGCATTGGTTGAAGCACATATGCAGTAAACGTAATGTGCAATAGCATTGGTTGAAGCACACATGTAGTAAACGTAATGTGCAATAGCATTGGTTGAAGCACACATGTAGTAAACGTAATGTACAATAGCATTGGTTGAAGGACATATGTAGTAAACGTAAGGTGCAATAGCATTGGTTGAAGGACATATGTAGTAAACATAATGTACAATAGCATTGGTTGAAGGACATATGTAGTAAACGTCATACGCAGCAGCTCTGGCTGCAAACATTAGTAGTAAACGTAGTCCGCAATAGTATTGGTTGAACAACACTAGTAGTAAACGTAGTCTGCAATAGCATTGGTTAAACAACACTAGTAGTAAACGTAGTCTGCAACAGCATTGGTTGAACAACACTAGTAGTAAACGTAGTCTGCGATATCATTGGTTGAACAACACTAGTAGTAAACGTAGTCTGCAATAGCATTGGTTCAACAACACTAGTAGTAAACGCAGTCTGCAATAGCATTGGTTGAACAACACTAGTAAATAAACGTAGTCTGCAATAGCATTGGTTCAACAACACTAGTAGTAAACGCAGTCTGCAATAGCATTGGTTCAACAACACTAGTAGTAAACGTAGTCTGCAATAGCATTGGTTGAACAACACTAGTAGTAAACGCAGTCTGCAATAGCACTGGTTGAACAACACTAGTAGTAAACGTAATGTGCAATAGCATTGGTTGAAGCACACATGTAGTAAACGTAATGTACAATAGCATTGGTTGAAGGACATATGTAGTAAACGTAAGGTGCAATAGCATTGGTTGAAGGACATATGTAGTAAACGTAATGTACAATAGCATTGGTTGAAGGACATATGTAGTAAACGTCATACGCAGCAGCTCTGGCTGCAAACATTAGTAGTAAACGTAGTCCGCAATAGTATTGGTTGAACAACACTAGTAGTAAACGTAGTCTGCAATAGCATTGGTTAAACAACACTAGTAGTAAACGTAGTCTGCAACAGCAATTGGTTGAACAACACTAGTAGTAAACGTAGTCTGCGATATCATTGGTTGAACAACACTAGTAGTAAACGTAGTCTGCAATAGCATTGGTTCAACAACACTAGTAGTAAACGCAGTCTGCAATAGCATTGGTTGAACAACACTAGTAGTAAACGTAGTCTGCAATAGCATTGGTTCAACAACACTAGTAGTAAACGCAGTCTGCAATAGCATTGGTTCAACAACACTAGTAGTAAACGTAGTCTGCAATAGCATTGGTTGAACAACACTAGTAGTAAACGCAGTCTGCAATAGCACTGGTTGAACAACACTAGTAGTAAACGTAGTCTGCGATAGCATTGGTTGAACACCATTTGTAGAAAACGCAATCTGCAACAGTACACGTGTAATAAAATTTTTAATGTAGTATGCAACGATTCAGACCGAACGATGATTTCAAATTTAAAAAAGGGGGACATAGTGTGCAGCAATGAAGACTGAAGAACAAGTGTAGTAAAACGTAATAAGCCGTTCTGCGGGCTGAACGAGGGGTGCAGTACAACGTAGCAGAAAGTAGCAGCAGCTGCACGGACCTGAGCTCAGCGCTGCTACCAGCTGGGTCAATATCCATGGGCAGGGGAGGACGAAGGAATGCTCTTTTTTTGCCTGTAGTTCTCTATAATCTGTTTACGGGCGCTTGTCGATGGTAATTGATGGCCAGGCGGGAGAGAGAGAGAGAGAGAGAGAGAGAGAGAGAGAGAGAGAGAGAGAGAGAGAGAGAGAGAGAGAAAGAGAGAGAGAGAGAGACAGACAGACAGACAGAGAGAGAGAGAGGAAGAGAGAGAGATGGAGAGAGAGAGAGAGAGAGAGAGAGAGAGAGAGAGAGAGAGAGAGAGAGGTATATGCGTGGGTGCGAGTGTGTGTGTGTGTGTGTGTGTGTGTGTGTGTGTGTGTGTGTGTTGTGTGTGTGTGTGTGAGAGAGAGAGAGAGAGAGAGAGAGAGAGAGAGAGAGAGAGAGAGAGAGAGAGAGAGAAGAGTGTGTACACTGGCGCGCGCACGTCTTCTCTCTCTCTCTCTCTCTCTCTCTCTCTCTCTCTCTCTCTCTCTGATTGAGCATCCATAAAAGTTAATACAAAGCAATATCGGCGAGAATGACTTGCTTTGTCCTCTCTTTTTACGGGTTCTGAAGACAACGAGATGCACTGCTTTTTCTGCTGTCTAACCATCAGAAAAATTCAGCAAGCCGAAACTGTATAGACACTCTTTCCTATCTAAAGGGACCCTATTAATACTGTCGGTCTCGACTGAAGTTGATTTCCTCTTTTTTCCCATTTAGTTACCTATCTGTGTATTCATATATTCATCTATCTATTCATTGATTCTTTTAGTTAGTTACCTAGTTGGTTACTTAGTTAGCTAAGTCAGTCAGTCAGTCAGTCAGTTAGTTAGCTATCAGTCAGTTAGTTAGCTAGTCAGTTAGCTAGTTAGTAAGTAAGTTAGCTAGTCATTAGTTAGCAAGTCAGTCGGTCAGTTAGTCAGTTAGTTAGTCAGTCATTTATTTACTTATTTAGAATTCATTCTTACTTGTTTGTTTATTCATTTATTTATTTGTTGTTTATTTACTTATTCATTGATTCCTCAGCCTGTACTGAGGTTGTTCCCGTCTTTTCTATTTATTATCTATTATTCGCTTATTTAGTCATTTATTAACTGGCATCGGCCTAAAAACAGATAGTCTTCCAAATGTCTCAATGATCTGTTTAGTATGACAGTATATATATGTTTTCGATTAGAGATGTTCACACACTCCCCTTCAAAAGAACTCTAGTAAACTTTCTCTCTCCTCTCCCTCTCTCTCTCTCTCTCCGCGCCCCCCCCCCCCTCACTCTCTCTTCTCTCTCTCTCTCTCCTTATACTTTGTCCGTCCTGTAATGTCTAGTGTCTACCTATAGCCATGCACGCTGCATTCGTCAACGAGTTCGATCATCAGTCGTGTTACGTGGCCCGGGTGTGTCAAGTCTGATGTTATTCACACCCCGTCATTCACAGTTTCTTCTCCGCCTTATCCATACTTCGTAGTAAGTTAGGGGAGGTACCTATGGGTCTATTCCCATTGATCTACTCATTGATCGTTCCGCAAATTGAAATTCCCTTTAAGACTATTCCCCTTACGTCTACGGTGCTTTTAAGGCTATTCCTCTGAAGTCTACTAGTAGACTTTGAGGTACAGTAAAATCGGACCGTTTAATCTACTACGTTATTTGGGTAAATTTCGGTTTGTCACCTAGTGAGCGAGAACTTAAAACCGAATTGTACTAACGCTCTTGACACTGCCAATGACTACAACTTAGGCCGACACTAAGCTCATGTGACATCAAATTTAGAGTATGAGGGCAAAGGTTGTCTTGCTTATTGGCCTACTTGTTGTGGGTTGCTTTTACTTGAATCGTACTCACATCACTATGCACCGCCTGGCCCGCACTGCCAGACCATTGACGAATGACTACAACTTAGAGCTCATGTGACATCAAATTTTTATGTTTGATTCAAAATCTAAAACGTTCACATTAGGCCTACAGCTGGCAATCCTGTTGTCATTTGTGTTGTCAAAGTCATTGCGCATTCAGGGCAGAGTTTGTACCTACACCTCGCCGGGACGTTTTCTTGTGCTTGAGAATTATCAGTATACTGTAAATAGAAAGAGTGATACGCATACATTCTGGAGATGAAATCAACAAGAAAACATGTGCTGCAACAGTCGTGACAGTGAAAGATACTGCTGACATTTCAAAACGAGACAACGCCGTTCACAACCATGAAAATCATGCTGCAAAAATTAACTCTGAACGCAAATTGCAGATCTCAAGGAGCAGGTGAAGAACAGGTTCATCAACCAGTGAAACGTTTGTACACTGAGGCTTTTCAAGATGAAAGTGACGAGGAACTGGCGAGTGCCACACCAAGTTTTGCAGCAGTGAAATCCAGACTTTATAAAGAACGTCGAAAGATGGTTCCACCGTTGCCAAATTCTCGAGCCAGTGTCGGGTTGGAAGGTTCTTGGACAGAAACTGTGATGGAAATCCGTTTCTAATTGGGCAAACGAGGGAGAGGATGACAAGATCTTGGTGTTCACTACAGACGACAACCTTGCCAAGTTATGCCAAAGTCAAATAGTGTTCATGGACGACATTTTCTGTCGCCCCCAGTCTGTTTGCGCAAATGTACACAATGCACATTCGATTCCTTGGACAGATGATTCCTGTGGTGTACGCTCTTTTGCCTGACAAGAAACGTGACACGTACAGTCGACTGTTTGACATTGTATCCCGATTGTGCCGTGAAAGAAATTTCCAGTTTTCTCCTGAATGCGTTCAGACAGACTTTGAGATAGCTGCAATGCAAGCCGTCAGGATGTCATTCATGGGAGCTCGTACCAGAGGATGCTTCTTTCATTATTGTCAAAGCTTGTGGGGGAAGGTAATTAAGTTACATAAAATATCTATCTATCTATCTATCTGTCTGTCGCTGTCTGTCTGTCGTCTCTCTCTCTCTCTCTCTCTCTCTCTCCTCTCTCTCTCTCACTCTCATTCCTATCTCTTCTCTTCTAATAGCTTCTATTCTCCCTAAAATTTTAATTGGCAACTTCCTTTGAGCGCGCTGAGTATTCATTTTAATAGGTCCAGACGCTGGGACTTGCGGTACCGTACACAGACTCTCCAGAGGTGAGGAAGTTTGTACGACGCCTTGCAGTGCTGCCTCTGGGCCCCATGCCTGAGATTGACAATATCTGGATAGACCTACATGGAACACCTCCTGTCGAAGTCCCAGGGATTGACCAGCTCTGTGATTACATGGTGTCAACCTGCTGGATGACGTTCGGCCTGTCTTTACGCGAGATGTGTGGAATCATTTCGAAAACTTTCAGGATGACGGATAAGAACGAACAATCATTTGGAATCGTTCCATTCCGCATTCAGACGACGGTTCAGTTCCCCACATCCAAACATTTACATTTCGTGACTGCACTAAAGCAGAGGCAGTCTGAGACAGAGCTCACTGTCCGTCGCTGGAAGCTGGAACGCTCCTCCTTCTTAGAAAGAGAATCACAAGACTGAAGGAGGAGCGCTTGACCAGAACTCTTGACAGTTCAGGAATGGGGGCAGGGACATTTGGTCATACATGGATTCAGTTTCCATCACTGTCAAATTGCACTAAACAAACCACAGAGTGAATGAGAAGCGCTTGACCAGAACTCTTGAGCAGTTCAGGAATGGGCACAGAGACTTAACCCCTAGCCTGTGTGATCAATGACTACACCGTTTTAAATTGCATGCATTAATAAAATAATAAAGCTGTTAACGTATAAAAAAAATCATGTTGTGTTTTTTGCAGAGCGCAGTGACCTCTGTCTTCGTCATGCCTTATTACAGAAATATTTTTGGAGCTGATTGTTGGTGGATATAACGCTTTTTAGTAGGTCTAAAAGGTGCCGCTGTATAACAAAGGAAATGCACCAGAACTTGTAGACTTTACGGGAAAAAGAAGTAGACCTTAAGGCATTAATCGATCAGTACACTTTAAGTAGACCTAACGGGAATAGCCCTAGAAGGAATAGATTTACAGGGGAATAGCCTTAGAAGGAATAGATTTGAAGGGAATAGACCTAAAGGGGCCCCCCCCGTAAGTTACATCTGGAGAATGATTCTGGGTTTGTGCAATACTGCTTTGTTGACGTTTTGCTTGCAGACGTTTTGTTCGAGGGGAGTGCTGATGGTGTTGTGGTGGACTGTTGCTTTAAAGAGTTATCAGCTGATCCTTTGCGAGTGTGCGTGTTTTTCAGCAAGATAACAAACAAACGAAGAAAAACTAACACACACACAAACAAACAACAACAGCAACAGCAGCAGCAGCAACAACAACAATAACAAAACCACCAAAAAAAAACAACCCACCTCTAGGAACAATAACGACAGCAACAAAGAAAATACCACCAACAAAAATGTCTGGAACAAACAGACATGCGCGTTGTCTTTCAATTGAAATACCTTTGATGTGTCTGTTATTTCATTTAAAATCCGTAAAGGATGTGCACTTTTTGTTTGTTTTTTTTGTCTGTTGCTTTTGACGCCTGGGAAGGTATATTTGCCACTAATTCACTCGTCTGTTTTTTAAGTAATGTCTAGTAAGTGTTAGTTTACATTCCGTTTTGCATTGTATCCAATACACTTTAATCGGTTTGTCAGTTTCCTTAATTTGCTCTTCACCAGGTACGCATGGTGTGTTTCGGGAACATTCCTCACACCTTGCTGCTTTCTAACGTCTACACCAAAATAGTGCAGACATTAAAAAACCAACAAACAAACTCAGTACCGCATCAACATACCGCTGAAATAACAGGCTGGCACTTACAGAACAGAAAGATGGGGAGAGAGGGGAGAAAGGAATATAAGCGGAAGAAGGGAGTGGGGGTGAGAGAGATGGGGAGGGGTAAGAGACAGACTCCTCCTCCATCGAGTGTTGTATACGTTTCCCGATCCTGGACAGAGGAGATCAACTGTCCGGCCAGCGACAGCAGTGTCGCTCCTGTGAAGTCCCATCAGTCTTGCTACATACACAGACAGGCTTGCGATCAACCGCTTCCACAGAAACAGAACCAGAAACGAAACTCGCCGGAGAAAGGAAGATAATCTAACCCATGAGTGAAATCTCTCTCTCTCTCTCTCTCTCTCTCTCTCTCTCTCTCTCTCTCTCTCTCTCTCTCTCTCTCTCTCTGTTTATTTATCTGTCTATCTCTCTCTATCTACCTACCTACCTTCCTACCTACCTACCTACCTACCTACCTACCTACCAACCTACCTACCTATCTGCCTACCTACCTATCTATCTATCTATCTATCTATCTATCTATCTATCTATCTATCATCTATCAATCTATCTATTTCTCTATCTATCTATCTATCTATCTATCTATCTATCTATCTATCTATCTATCTATCTATCTCTCTCTCTCTCTCTCTCTGTCAATCCATTTGTTTGTCTTTCTCTTTGTAAGTCTATTCATTTTTCAGATGCCATATATTCGTCCTCCCACGGCAGTTCGGTTTAAAGTTTAAATTTGGAAATGAAATGAGGCAGGGAACAGTAAACAATAAACAGTAAACAAGTGGGGTAACTTTTGCTCCCATAAGAAAAACCTAACACAGAGTAACTGTTATTCAAGACTGCACAGCCTTTTAAACTTGAATAAAGTCAGACAAGTACACAGACGAACAATCTAATAGTGGGGGAAAAAACAAGCGCAGGCCAACAACTGAACTGTCTTCATAGTAATGATTTGGCAAAGATTTGGACTTAAGGAGGGGGGAGGGGGGTTTAGTTTGAAGATGGAGAAACTGGGAACATGAAATTGAGAAAATATACTGAACAACATTAAAAACGCACCGTTTTGATTTGCCGATTTCCCATTTGGAAAAAATGTGTATTTGGATTTGGTATATTAACACAATTTTTAAGGGACACAGATTCACACTGCCTCGGTTTCTCCGCGCTTGCCAACGTTCGTGTGACGCCCACGTGCAACTCGCCCAAAACACTTTTTTTGCCACTGGGGCCCGAGACTGAACGTAGCTCATCTGTTTCTTTGTCTCAAATGGTGAGTTTGAAGTCATGCCGACTGAAAACGGTATCATTTGTCATTCGACCAGGCGAAGTGGTCCGAAAACAATGCCGCGACTGTCTATGCAAGAACGCGAGCGAGCCATTGGAATGTTGATGGTCGGCATGTCATCGAGAGAGACAGCCAGACAACTGAACTGCAGTCACTCTACAATTGTAAGGCTATCACAACGTTTGGCAGCAACTGGTTCCACCACTGATCGGCGCCGAACGGGCCAACCTCGTGTTACCACACCAGCGCAGGATCGATACATTCGACAGCTTCATCTTCGTAATTGATTCCTTACAGCAGCAGAAACATGTCGCCAGGTGGTTGGTCGACGGGGTCCAGTGTCTGGACAAACCGTTCGACGTCGATGCAAGAATCAGGGCTCAATGCAAGACGCCCTCATGTTGGCCCAGTCCTCACCCGTAACACCGTCTGCAACGCCTGCAGTGGCCAACCAGCATCTGCCATGGACACGACGTCAGTGGAGAGCTGTGCTGTTCTCTGACGAAAGTCGCTTCGCGTTATCTCATGCTGACGGGAGAATGAGAGTCTGGAGGCGTGTCGGGGAACGCTACGCCAACTGCTGCGTGTTTGAAGCTGATAGATGGGAGGGGGCAGTCTGATGGTTTGGGGGCATTCAGTCATGACTACCGGACACCTCTGTACTTTTTGACAACCATGTGAATGCCAACACGTACCAGCAGGTGCTGCAGAACCACGTCGTCCCACTGTTTGGCCAGCACCCGAGCTGCAGTTCTTCCAGCATGATAATGCACGACCCCACACCGCAGAGCCACCGCTGCGTTTCTCCAGGCGAACAACATTGCCGTATTGCCCTGGCCATCTCTGTCCCCTGACATGGCTCCCATTGAACACGTCTGGGATGAGCTGGGGCGTCTTGTGGCCCGTGGAAGACGTCCACAGACTCTCGATCATTTGAGGCGCGCACTGACTGAGGAGTGGGATGGACTGCCACAGGCGTTCTTGCACAACCTTGTCTACTCCATGAGAGGCGCTGCCAAGCGTGCATCGGGCAAATGGCGGATACACTCGTATTAGAGCTCGCGGACGGACATGCTCGTCGTGGTGTACTTTTTGACAGGACCCTAGTGAAGTCACCAGCTAATTTCAGATGAATTCGGCCATTCTTGTCAAGAACAGACATTTTGTTTAATTGAAAAATGGATGCGTAATCAAATATGCTTACTTTCATTAAATAATTCTGTACTACCAACGTTGTCTGGGTCTTTTGGCAAACGGTGCGTTTTTAATGTTGTTCAGTATATATTACAGACATGAAAACTCTTCACTAGCTGCATAAGGGAACCATCGCAATCCCTTTTGAAGGCAGATATATTTGTATTGCCTGCTCCAAGGCCTTTCGTCCGCTGGGTCGGAACTCATCGCGTCAAATAGAGACACACTTGATGGTGAGAACACTACAGTATTATGGACTGTGGTGTGTCTCTATTGACGCCAGAGCGCAGACACAACCAGCCGTGTCCCCTGATGAGTTCCGACCCAGCGGACGAAAGGCCTCGGAGCAGGCAATACAAATATATCTGCCTTCAAAAGGATTGCGATGGTTCCCTTATGCAGTTAGTGAAGAGTTTCCATATCTGTAATATATTTTCTTAATTTCATGTTCCCAGTTTTCTCCATCTTCAAACTCCCTCCCCCCCCCCCCCCCCCCCCCCCCCCCCCCCCTCCGTCCTTAAGTCCAAATCTTTGCCAAATCATTACTATGAAGACAGTTCAGTTGTGGCCTGCGCTTGTCTCCCCCCCCCCCCCCCCCCCCCCCCCCCCTATTAGATGTTCGTCTATGTACTTGTCTGACTTCATTCAAGTTTAAAGGCTGTGCCAGACTTGAATATGTTACTCTGTGTTAGGTTTTCCTATGGGAGCAAAAGTTACCCCACTTGTTTACTGTTTAAAGTTTAAAGTCTAACCTATGTGGTTTGGATAGGGTTAATGTTCCCACCCCCTACATTACCACGCAAAGTAACCCAAAACAGCCGGGAAATTACTTGCAAATTGTTGCAGGACATTAATACTCAGAGGGGATTGAAGATCGACATCTCAAAATGCCAAAGGGACGAAATGCCAAAGGGAAAATCACGTCGAAGAGAAAAACACCGGTAGGCAGTGTTTGCGTTCCTAAATCTCCCAGGCAATCTTGGGCAAAAACCACTCTACGCTGTCAATGTTTAGTTCATAGTAATTTGTCCCCAGATCTGGGAAACCAATGTTGAATTTAAACAAAAATGCTTATCAAAAAAAAAAATAAATAAGAAAGAAAAGAAAAAAAGGGGAAGGGGAAGAAACTGCGTTCTTTTGTTTGTTTGTTTGTTTGTTTGTTTGTATTTTTGTTTCTCAAGATTTAAAAGTAAAGTAAAAACCTTGCCATTCTTCATTGAAAGCGCGCACCCGCGCCCGTGTCTCTTGCCTGTGTGCGTGCGTACGTGTGTGCGTGTGTGTGCGTGTGTGTGCGTGCGTGCGTGTGTGTGTGTGTGTGTGTGTGTGTGTGTGTGGTGTGTGTGTGTATGTGTGTGTGTGTGTGTGTGTGTGTGGTGTGTGTGTGTGTGGCCGCGCGCAGCGCCGCGTGTGTGCGTGTGTGTCTGCTTGTGTGTGCGTGCGCATGCGTGCGGTGCGTGCGTGCGTGCGCGCGCGCGCGCGTGCGTGTGTATGTGTATGTGTGAGTGTTGTGTGTGTGGTGTGTGTGTGTGTGTGTGTGGTGTGTGTGTTTCTTTTGATTTGGTTAAATATCCCAATTCGCTAAGAGCACAAACAATCGATCTGCGATTCTGTTTACCTTCAGTCCGGCTGCTCTCTGATCTATGCATTACTTCAACTTGTTCATTACGGTTAAGTGCATTTTGTTTTTAATGTATCCTGCACAAAGGAGAGGGAAAGAGATGAAACATCTTGCCCCTTGAATGTTAAATCTTCCCATTTAAACTGTTTGTCAGCAGTTGTGTGAGGGAATGAGGAGAAGGAAAAAAAGAAAGGCAAGACACACACACACACACACACACACACACCACACACACACACACACACACCACACACTCACACACACACACACACACACACACACCACACACACACACACACACACACACACACACACACACACGCACGCACGCACGCACGCACGCACGCACGCACGCACGCACGCACACACACACACCACACACACACACACACACACACCACACACACACACACACACACACACACACACACACACACATACACGCGCGCGCGCACACACACACACTTTTTGACAGGAACAAAATGGTAAAGCAAAAGCGAATGATAGACAGAAAAAAAGTATGTTGGGGAGTAGGGCTGGGAGAGAGAGAGAGAGAGAGAGGGAGGGAGAGAGAGAGAGAGAGAGAGAGAGAGAGAGAGAGAGAGAGAGAGAGAGAGAGAGAGAGGCAGACAGACAAATAGACAGGCAGGCAGAAAGTCAAACAGACAGGCAGAACAGAGAGAGAGAGACAGAGACAAAGAGAGAGAGAGAGACAGACAGACAGACAGACAGACATACAGACAGGCAGGCAGACGGACAGACGGGGGCAAGCATACGTGTCTGAGCGCCGTACAAACGAACAAATATAACCAGCAGCCAACAACTTGACTTTTCTGGAAAACGTTTAGGGATTTACCCCCCTCCCCAACCTCCTTTCCACCCATTCTCCTGACAGGAATGAGGAATTGGAGGAGGGAAAGGAAAGGAAGGGAGGATCTTGTAGATAAAAACTTCTCTAACCCTCTGCTCTCTCTCTCTCTCCTCTTTCTCTCTCTTCTCTCTCTCCTCTCTCTCTCTCTCTCTCTCTCTCTCTCTCTCTCCTATTTAATCTACCCCTGCATGTTCTCCGTTTCCAGCCGATCACTTTCGTTGAAGTCCCTCACGTCTAAACGCGTTACGGTCAGTGTTTTGCGTGCAGGTGAAAGCTGCAGGTCCTGCTCTCGGTCCTGTCTGGTTTATTTGTTTGTCTATCTGTCTGTCTGTCTGTTTGTCTGTCTGTTTGCAAGATAGTTCAGAACAACCACTCATCAACAAACGCAGACATGTTCGTAAGTAATGTTGAGTTGAATTACTATGCACTGGGACCATAATATGTACTTGAAACAGTAAAACAAATGCCTCTTGCACTAATTCATTTGCTTCCTAATTTGATTAATATTTGTTTCAACTATCAAATATACAGAATCGTTGAACAAACCGTGAAATGAATGGTATATTTCGCATATATAGATTTGTATTCGTATGAAGGCTTTTATGTTATGATGTATGCATCTATGTAACGTATGTGTACATGGGATATGTATGTGTATGGATGTATTTGGTTGTATAAACATAGATATATTCTAATATGTCTGCCTGTATATATACTGACTTCCATAAAAAACGCGAAAAATTGAAAGGCTATTTTTCGGGTGAAAAGGGTGAATATACAATATTGAACCATTGTTGGCAAGTTGTTTGGGTCCAAGACTCACGTGCAGTGAAAAAATTGTGTGAGCAACACATCATTCCCGGCATTGGAGGTCAACAAAAATGGCAAACTGGTTGCTGCATGTGAGGCACGTGCACACCATGCACAGCAAAGTTAACCAGCGACAAGTACGCAGGCATGCAGCCTTATAAAGCCGCGGTACAAGGTTCAGATAACGACTTGCCGTCTGAGCGCTACAGAGATGCCAAGACTACGAGCAGAGGAACGCAATCGTGCCCTAGGCCATCTGGAGGCTGGTGCGGATGCCAGGCAGGTCGCCAACATCTTTAACGTCCACATCTCAACCATCTATCGTCTGCAGCACCGCATGCGAGTCACTGGTACCACTGATGATCGTCCCCGGCCAGGCCGTCCTCGGGTCACCACACCAAGAGAGGATCGCCATTTTGTTCGAACCCATCTGCAGGACAGGCGGCAAACAGCCGCTAACACTGCTCGACAGGTGCCTGGGAATCTCCAGCAAAGAATCAGCCTCAACACTGTGCGGCGGCATCTTCAGGAGAACGGGCTGGCATACAGGCGTCCTCACAGAGGTCCGGTACTGACACCAAGACACCGGCAAGACAGCTGCAGTGGGCACAAGCCCGAATTAACTGGCGCAGGCAGCAGTGGGGACGCATACTGTTCTCAGATGAGAGCCGTTTTTGTATTGACATGGCTGACGGTCGTGTCAGAGTATGGCGTCGACCTGGTGAACGCTATGCTGACTCCTGTGTGGTAGAGCGGAACCCCTGGGGAGACCCGAACGTTATGATATGGGGTGCAATTGGCATTAACCACGCCATTGGACCAGTCATCTTTCAGAACATTGGTCCTGGTCGCGGACAGGGTGTCAATGCACAGCGCTACATCCACCAGTGCTCAGACCCCATGTCGTTCCTTTTTTTGCGCAACACCCAAACTGGACATTCCAACAGGATAATGCAAGACCACACGCAGCCAGGGCCACCCAGCAATTTCTTCAGCATAACAACGTCAATGTGCTGCCCTGGCCAGCCCTCAGTCCCGATTTAAACCCAATAGAACATTTTTGGATGAACTTGGCAGACGGTTGGACCTCCTGTGTCCACGACCAGCAACAGCGGCTCAACTTCACCAGGCCATCGTCCATGTGTGGGCTGGTGTGCCAAGGGACGCATCAACCACCTGGTCCACTCAATGAGCCGCAGGTGTCAAGCAGTTGTCCATGCAAATGGTGGCCACACACGGCATTAGGACTTCAAGCTGGTTTTGTCACGTGACCTTGGATTTTCCACACAAAGACATATTGCTGATGACATTTTCACACATTACCGGTGTAATGAATCAAATCACGTTGAATTCTCGCTTCCACTCTGTACAATTGTGACCAATAAAATTCGCCCCTAACCTTCAGCTTGTTTTGCTTTCGCGTTTTTTATGGAAGTCAGTATATGTATTTACTTTTTTTCCCCTTTTCAAAGTTTTTCTGTTTTCCTTTTTTTCTCTTTGCTTTGTTTATAATCATTTGGTTGAATTGCTTTATTGTATTATGTTTATATGTTTAAAAACAAACGCAATGAAAAACGATTAAAACATATTGTTCAGAGGGCGATTGGGCGTGGGGAGAGAAGAAAGGGAGGGGGTGCTCAACACAGGTTAAGACGGTTGTGTAGAGTGGTTACAGTGTCTAGAAGTAAACCTTTCATTTTATGGTCAGTGGGTGAAAACTTCTACTGCCATTTTCTCCCTGGCGCTGCCGGGATTCGAACCCGTAAGTTTTGGGGTGGGGGTGGGAGTGGAGGTGTGGATGGGGGAGGGGTGGGGGGGGGGGGGGGGGCGTCTCAAGGCGATCCGTTTCAGACGGATGTCTTTCCCCACTGCCAACGGGAGATCTGTTCTTAGTAGGGAAATTTAAGTCAAACGAAGTTCACTTTTATTCCTCGATCAGATCCAGCCGGATCTCTTTTCAGCTATCTTTGCCATTGCCTTCAAGGTTCTAGTCCTACCAGCCGCCGTGGCGAAGTGGTTAGCGTCGCGGACTCCCGGCTGGGAGGTCGTGGGTTCGAATCCCATCAGAAGTCATGTGGGTTGTTCTGCCCCGACCGGCTCCTACCCAGAGTTGAGTTGCTGCGGACTCAGTTGGGAAGACTGGGACCACACAGTCGAGTTTCATCCACTTAATGGATGCGTTTCTGAGAGTGTTGCTCAAATACCCTGACCAACAATGCAGGTGCCTGTATCTCTCGGGCCTGGTTGACGCCGGATATATTATGAAAGGAAGCATAGAGTACACCCCTGTCATGTAGTCTCAGACCGAAATGGAAATCCGTAGC
Source organism: Conus ventricosus (assembly GCA_018398815.1). Taxonomy (NCBI): domain Eukaryota; kingdom Metazoa; phylum Mollusca; class Gastropoda; order Neogastropoda; family Conidae; genus Conus; species Conus ventricosus. The sequence goes on from CM031602.1 coordinate 26,575,682, forward strand.
ATCATCTTAATCATCCTCATTCTCATCGATCAGCATTATAAAAAAAAAATCAAATTCTGTGGCCCTTCATGCCCTGCTCTCATGGTGACCTCAATTTCGATGTCCTCTCCACGTCCGTGGCCTTGGTTTGGTTCCGTCGGGGTCACCGGTATCGGCGAGTCCATGGGGGCTGTCGTTGGACGGACGTGGTGGCGCCCTCCGGAGGGAGAGCTCACTCACGCCGGCTCCGCGACTAAGCAATTATTGTCATCAGTAAGGGGCTTAGTAGATGGTGTCCTGCGTATGTTAGATCAGAACAGGCGCCACTGAACACCACCGAAGTGACTCGGCAGCAGTGCAGTGTCTCCTCCGGTGGGTTGTCTCTTGACGACTTGACATTGACTGCTCCCTGTGGATTGCCGGTGCCGGGGCTGCGACGGGCCGACCGGGCTGTGGCTGTGGACGGGGTGTCGGAATGAGCGGCGTGGGTGCACTGCCTCTGAGTTGGTGCAGAGGTTGGGACAGAAAAAAAAAAAAGAAAAAAAAAAGGTTCTGGTCCTCTTCTAACCAGAAATCCCGAGCTGTTTCATGAGGTCATAGGCTGATGAGCCAGCAAATCCACTCGCTCCTAACTTATATGGCGAGAACCTGAGCCTGGATGCCGGAGTCTCTCAAGCTACTCGCTGGACTGCCATACTTCTCAGTCTTGTAGACATGTGCTTGCTCCCACTCTCTCTCTCTCACTCTCTCTCCTCTCTCTCTCTCTCTCTCTCTCTCTCTCTCTCTCTCTCTCTCTCTCTCTCTCTCCCCCCCCCTCCCCCCGCTCTCTCTCTCTCTGTGTCTCTGCACCCATATTTCATGTCTATTTGGGGCGGGGGATGGTACGGGGAGGGTCATTGCGGTCCGGCACTTTTCTAACTTTCGCATCCCAGTTCCCTACCACCACCACCACCACCATCACCACCACCCCTCGCTCCGTCCCTCTCGCTTTTCGTCTCCCGTTGCGAGTTCTCATGTTTCCCAATAATTCCTTTTGGTGAAGCACAGTCACGTCGGAACGCATTAGTGTCATTGCCCTGAACGCAGACGTAAGTCTGGTCTTTTCTTTCTGTCTACGTATGTTTGGGCGGGGCAGTGGACTTCCGCTCCGTAGACTTCCGTCCCGTGGACTTCCGCTCCGTAGACTTCCGTCCCGTGGACTTCCGCTCCGTAGACCTCCGTCCCGTGGACTTCCGCTCTGTGGACGTCCGCCCCAGAACATCCACCCTGTGGGACTTCCTCCCTTGAACTTCTGCCCTGTGGACTTCCGTCCGGTGGACTTCCGCCCTGTGGACTTCCCCCATGGACTTTTGCCCTATAGATTTCTGCCGCGTGGACTTTTGCCCTGTGGACATCCGTCTGCTAGACTTCTGCTCCCTTGATTTTCGCCCTGTTGACTTCCACCCCGTTGATTTCCGCCTCGATGACATTCGCTATGTGGACTTCCGCTTTGTGAACTTCCGCTCGGTGTACTTTCGCCTCATGGACTTCCACCATGTGGACTTCCGGCCCCTGGACTTTCGCCACGCGGTCACTCTTTTCCACAATTGCACAAATGAAAACGTGAAAGTTCAGTGATTCTACGTGACAGTGATGTCTTGAGACACATTTATGCAAATAATCACTGTAATGCGTCATAACACACACACACACACACACACACACACACACACACACACACACACACACACACACACACACACACACACCACTTTTTGTCTTTGATAACTGACAATTTGAAGATGAACTGACTGAGTATTGCTTCGCTTGCAATCAACCCTCACACTGGAGAGAGAGAGAGAGAGAGAGAGAGAGAGAGAGAGAGAGAGAGAGAGAGAGAGAGAGAGAGAGAGAGAGAGAGAGAGGCACTTTCCTTGATGAATTGATGTATTTTCTGGCAAAGAAGGCAGTGAAAATTAACTTCAGGAAAATCTTGCTCTTCTTCAGCCAACTTTCAGTCCCCGCCAGATTTGTGAGAATCAAATATCACCATGAGTTAATGTTTGTGTATGCCTGCATATCTGTCTTTTTTCAAATGTTACATTCCAGGTTGATGCATCTGTTATTACTTGATACATAATTATATTCTCTCTCTCTCTCTCTCTCTCTCTCTCTCTCTCTCTCTCTCTCTCTCTCTCTCTCTTTCATAGATTTTAAGAAGGCGTTCGATTCGGTGATACGGGAAAGGCTTTGGATTGTTTTGAAGAAAAACAAGATAAGGGGTAAAATGTTCAATGCAACAAAGAGCATGTATAATTTTGTAAAAGCTAGGGTTAGAGCAGGAGGAGATGTTTCGGAAACATTTATGTGCCCTCGTGGCCTTAAACAAGGAGAAATATGTAGTCCTGTTTTATTTTCTCTTTTATTAATCATTTAGCTGAAGAAATTACACGAACAGGAAAGCATGGTGTTCAACTTAATCCCGATTTCATAGAAATTTTAATCCTCCTCTTTGCAGACGACGTTGTGCTAGTTTCAGATACCATAAACGGATTACAAACTCAACTAAATATCTTGTGGAATGTGTCCAAGCGATTAGGACTAATTGTGAACCTTGAGAAATCTAATATCGTTATATTTAGAAATGGTGGTTATGTTTCTATTCGTGAAAGGTGGAAATATGGAAATGAAACGCTTTCGATAGTAAATATGTATAAATATTTAGGTATATTCCTTCTACCCGTCTGTCATATACACAATTCTCTTTTGGATTTGTCCAGTCGTGCAAAAAAAGGGGTAATTGCAATATTTCGTATTTATGGTCAATGGGTAATTCGTCTCCTGCAGTAATTTTTCAAACTGTTTGATGGCCAAATACAGCCCATGCTGACGTATGGGGCTGAGATATGGGGTATAAGAAAAAATCTCAGCCAATCGAATCTGTTCATCTTTTTTCTTTAAAAAGGTTTCTCAATATAAAAATACATTCTTCAAATATATTAGCATATGTGAGACTGGACGATATCCACTTTTTGTAAATGTTTATGTTAAATGCCTGAAATATTGGTTTACGTATTCTGAGAATGCCACTGAATAGGTTACCACTTAAAGCATATAACATGTTACTAACTCTGCAGAATCAAGACAAAGAAACCTGGGTGTCCTCCATGCGGAATCTTTATATCGTTATGGTTTTGGACACGTGTGGGAAAGCCAAGGTGTCGGAAACTGTAATTTGTTCATATTAACCTTTAAAAAAGATTAATAGAGTGTTATAAGCAGGAATGGCATTTTGACATAACAACAAGAGATAGATTCTCTTTTTATAGTTCATTCAATTCGGCGTTATCTATTAGTTTTCATCTAACTACAGTAAAACATGTTCCTGTGCGAAATGCTTTGACAAGATTAAGACTTGGTGTCTCATCATTGAAACCTCATCGTTTTACGACATTGTCAAAATGTTCGGGAGAAAATTTGAACTGCCCATTTTGTTTTGTTAGAGAAACGGAAATACACTTCATTTTAGTATGTCCGAAATATATAAGGAACTAAGGGAACAGTATATTCCCGCCAAGTTCTATAAATACTCATCATGTTTTAGATTATCAATGCTTTTGGCAAACCAGAATAGTATCGTAATAAATAATCTAGCAACATTAATATTCAAATCATTGCAATTGAGACGGCTTTTCCTGATTTAAAAGAATTGCAAACCAGTTTCAAATCATCTGGTATTCCAGCATGTACTTTTGCTTTCCCCATTGGTGAACATGTTCTTATAGTATGACTAATGTTCGACATGTTACACTATAATTGTTGTCATATTGTACTTTGAACTCAACTCCCATGATATGGGCTGTAGGCCCTAATCATTAAATTTCGTATTCGTATTCGTATTTCTCTCTCTCTCTCTCTCTTCTCTCTCTCTCATCTCTCCTCTCTCTCTCTCTCTCTCTCTCTCTGTCTCTCTGTCTCTCTCTGTGTCTCTCTGTCTGTCTCTCTGTCTGTCTGTCTACTCTCTCTCTCTCACTCGTCTCTCTCTCTCCTCTCTCTCTCCTCTCTCTCCTCATCTCTCTCTCTCTCTCTCCTCTCTCTATCGTCCCGTGATCGTGTTTCTCTGATGGATGCAATGGGAAAATAAACATGAGCGAGTGAGAGAAGGGAGCTGTATTCATGAAAATTATAATTTGTCATTCCAGTCAGAAGTTCTTATTTTCTTTAATTTGTAACATTGTGTGAATTTCAATTTCAATTGATTGATTGATCTATCCATTTCTAGCGAGCGAAAAATTGTACAAATTGTTGCCTTCGCTGTCTCGATGGAATTTTGTGTGGGAAACGCATGTAATTGACAGTCCCCGTTGGATGCCGGGGGCTCCTTCGGTGCAGGTAGCTCCCCCACCTTCTGTCCCTCTCTTTGACTTTCCCTTTTTCTTTATTTTTTGTCTTCCTTATCCTGTCGTCTGCTGTTTTTTCTGTCTTTGTGGACGGTTCTCCTGTCCTGTTCTGGAGGTTCTTTTTGGGTGTCTGTTGGCGGTTTGTGACATGCCGGCTTTATTGTGTCTGGTGATTGGGCGGTGAGAATTGTGAACACTGTGGGGTACATTCTTTTTTTTTTCTTTTTTTTTTTCGTTTTTCCCTGTAGCTCTTCCCCTTTCTCGCCCCTCTTTCCTTCTGCCCCTCCCCCCCCCCCCCCCACTTTATCCCCCTCCCTACCCCCCATGACCTCCCTGTACACCCCCCCCCCCCCCTACTTCCGACTCCCCGCTGTCCCCTCCGCCCTCTATCCCTCCCCCGTCGCGGGCGCATGTGTGTGAGCCCAAACGTGCGGGCGCGTGTGCGTGGGCTCGCGGGCGCTCGTGCGTGCTCGCGCAGCGGTGGCCGCGCCCGCGCCCGCGCCTGCGTGTGCGCGGGCGGGTCCACACAGGTGGGCGTGTGCATGCGCACGTTCGCCCGCGGCCCGCGCGCGCGCGCGCGTCTTTGCACGTGCGCGCGTGGATACGTAAACTCACGCATACGCGCATTAGCATTTATTTACGGGCACACGTGATGGACGGGAGTGGGGGGTTTGGTGAAATTCCAGCTCCGCTTTCATTCCTGCTGGGATGGATTCTGTTGTTCATTGTTTATGATTGTTGTAGATATGATAAATAGTTAACTCATTGATTTATACTTTTTATTATTATTATTATTATTTTAGTTTGTGATGAAAAGATGCTAAATCTTAATTCCGCCCTCCATCCCCCCTCCCCCCCCCCCCCCACACACACACACACCTTTTTTTTCCCCGTACCTCTTTCCCTTCCTCGCCCCTCTTTCCTCTGCCCCCCACTTTATCCCCTCCCTACCCCCATGACCTCCCTGTGCACACACCCCCCCTCCCCGACTCCCTCTGTCCCCTCCGCCCCTCTATCCCTCCCCCGTCGCGGGCGCATGTGTGTGAGCCCAAACATGCGGGGACGCGCGCGTGGGCGTGCGGGCGCTCGTGCGTGCTCGCGTGGCGCGTCCCACACAGGTGTGCATGTGCGTGCGCGCGCGTGCGCACGTGCGCGCTTGGATACATAAACTCACGCACACGCACGTGAGCATTTATTTACGGACACACGTGATGGCGGAGTGGGGGGGTGGGGGGGGGGGGGGGGGGGGGGGGGGGGGGTTGGTGGAATTCCAGCTCCGCTTTCATTCTTTTTTGGATGGATTCTGTTGTTCATTGTTTATGATTGTTGTAGATATGATAAATAGTTAACTGATGGATTTATTCTTTTTATTTATTTATTTTTTTAATATATTTTTTGTTTGTGATGAAAAGATGTTAAATTTTAATTCCGCCCTCCATCCCCCCCTCCCCCCCCCCCCCCCCCCCCCCCCCCCCCCCCCCCCCCCCCCCCCCCCCCCCACACACACACCCTTTTTTTTTTTTCTCTTCTTTTCCACCTTACCCCATGCCCACCCCGCCCTCGATGTGGCGGGGCAATGTATTATCTAGATGGCTTATGTTGGCTTTAATTTTTCATTTAATTGTTCTTTTTGTGTGTTAAGTGTTTTTGTTGTTTATTTATTTATTTTGTTGGTAGGTCACCTGTAATTACTGCATGAATGTTTTCGTATCGTATAAAGAAAAACGCTGTCTGACCTTTGCTTCCGATAGCAATTGTCAACTAGATTAAGTATTTTTGTCTTTCCTTAAGTGTCTATAACACTTATGCTCCTTTATTTGTTTGCTTATTATGTTTTTCATCTCTTTCTTCTTCATTTGGTTGGTTGGATGTTCTTGAATTTATTTAATTGATAAATACGAAAATGAATAATAGCTTATCTATTCTTTCAGTTAATTGTCAAGGCCTCAATGATTCAAAAAAGAGGCGTGATGTATTCCCTTACTTGACAAACAAGAAATATTCCATTTATTTCCTTCAAGATACAAATTTTGAAGAAAAGATTGAAAAATACGTTTTAGCTGAATGGGGATATAAGGTTATTTTTCAAATTACACGTCTAATTCAAGGGGGGTGGGAATATTGTTTAATAACAATTTTGAGTTCAAAGTCAAACGTGTCATCAAAGATAACTCGGGAAATTATATCATGCTACTTACTGAAATTCAGGAAAATGATTTTCTTTTTGTAACTATTTATGGACCAAACAGAGATGATCCGGAGTTTTATAACAACCTGAAACAATGATTAATGAGCTTGGTATTGAGAATGTTATAATAGCTGGAGATTCAATATAGTCCTTGATCCAGCAAAGATTATCATAACTATAAAACATGTAACAACCCTAAGGCAAGGGAAGAGCTCGAAAACATGATTGAAAATTTGGAATTAAGTGATATATGGCGAGAACTAAATCCAGAGTGTTTGCGGTATACATGGAGAAGAACAAATCCTTTCCAACAGGCTAGATTAGATTTCTTTCTGATTTCAGACAAAGTAGTAACATTTGTAGATTATGTGGACATTGAATGTGGATATAGATCAGATCATTCGAGTATACTGTTGAAACTAAAATTTAGTGAAAGCTCAAAACATAACACTTTTTGGAAATTCAATTCATCTCTTTTAAAAGACAACTTATATCTAAATGAGATAAATTCTGAGATAAGATCTGTTATAGATGAATATGCGATGAATGCAAATATTAATGAATACCTGATGAAGAACTACGTTTTTTTGTTCCCGATGATACTTTTCTAGATTTCCTTCTTATGAAGTTAAGATCAAAGACAATTTCATTGCAACAATGAAAAAAAAGAAAATACAGGAAGAGGAAAATCGACTAGAATCTGACATTCGAAGATTAGAAACAACAAAGTCTATAAGCGAGGACGATATTAGAGCTATAGCAACAAAAAAAAAACAATTAAAACATATTAGAGAAAAACAAATGGAAGGTGTTTTGCTACGATCAAGAGCTAGGTGGATAGCTGAGGGTGAGAAAGTAAGCAACTAATTTTTGTAATCTTGAGAAACGTAATTTTGTAAGTAAAAATATGGCTAGAATCACGGATCAGCAAGATAATGTTTTAACAACCCAGAAAGACATTCTTCTAGAAGTTCAGAACTTTTATAAATTACTTTACGCAGAATCCGAAGTAGAAGATAGTGAAGTAATGGATTTAGTAAACAATACACCATGTCTAAATGAAACAGAAGCAAACGAGTTAGAGGGAGAAATTACTCTTGAAGAAGCTACTGATGTCTTAAAGAATATGAAAAAAATAACAAAAGCCCAGGCTCTGATGGATTTTCGACGGAATTCTTTAAAAGTTTTTTGGAAAAAAATTGGATTATTTGTTATTAGAGCGTTGAAATGCTAGTTTTAAAAGAGGAGAACTGTCTAGCGTGCAAAAAGAAGGGATTATTATATGTATTCCCAAAGGAGACAAGCCAAGACAATTATAAAAAAACTGGAGACCATTTCACTTTTAAATGTAGTGTATAAAATTGGATCATCATGTGTTGCAAATCGCATAAAAAATGTACTGCCAAGACTTATTAATGAAGACCAGACGGGTTTCATTAGGAACAGATACATTGTGATAACTTAAGATTGATATATGACACAATAGCTTACTTAGATCAAAATAATTTACCTGGATTGTTATTAAATATAGATTTTGAGAAAGCTTTTGACTCGATTAACTGGGGTTTTATGTCGAAGGTATTAAAGAAATTTGGCTTTCAGAAAGACATTTGCAGATGGATAGATACATTCTAATAAGAATATTAAATCTTGTGTTGTTGTAAATGGTCAGGATTCAAACTGGTTCGAAATTAAAAGAGGTTGTAGGCACGGAGACCCTATATCCCCATATTTGTTCATACTCTGTGTAGAAATATTAGCTATAATGATAAGAGAAAACACAGATACCAGGGAATAAATGATGAATGGTGTTGAACATAAACTTTCACAATATGCGGATGACACAGAATTTTTGCTGGCAGGTGATAGAAAATCTTTTGAAATTTGCGTAGATGTTCTGTTTAAGTTTGGATCTGTTTCAGGTCTTCACATAAATTCTGCAAAACAAGTGCAATTTGGTTAGGAAGTAAGAAGAATTCTGAAGTTAGATATATGAATCATTTAGGAATAGACTGGAACCCACTAAAATTTCGTGTATTAGGAATATGGTTTACTAATGATTTAAAAGACTGTAAACAAAATTATCCGGACAAATTGGCAGATATAAAACATCTGTTCAAAGTATGGGTTAAACGTCAACTAACGCCTCTTGGTAGAATAGCAATTTTAAAATCTCTCATACTTTCAAAACTGATACATCTTTGGTTACTTCTGCCAAATCCACCTGATGAGTTTTTTCGAACATTACAAAAGATGTGTTATGAATTTGTCTGGGGTAAGAAACCAGACAAAATTAACCGAAAACGGCGCATAAGAGTGTAAAACTTGGAGGCATCGGTATCCCTGAATTAAAAACATTTGTTACCTCTTTAAAACTGTCGTGGTTTCGTAAAACTGAAAAAACAACCCACAAGTGGAAACATATTCTACTAGCTAATTTTCCTCCTCAATGGCCGCTTATCAATAAATATGGTCCAGAATTTGTTTCCAGGTTTACGAAATATAACCAATTTTGGTCAGACGTCATTGAAGCCTATAAAATGTTTTACTACAAATGCATGCCAGGAAATTTCGCTGAAATTTTAGCTGAACCGATTTGCTATAATAATAGAATCCAAGTTGGAAACTCATACGTTATCTCTAGAAAACTTGGTAACAAGAATGTACAATGTCTTGCGGACTTTTTTGATGATAAAGGTCAGTTTCTTTCTTATATGCGTTTCAAAGAGAAATATAATATTAATGTCGATTTTGTCACCTTTGCTGGGTATAAATCTGCAATAATTGACTACATTAAACAATGTAGTATTTCTGTAAAGAGCAATAAACATACCGATACAACTTGCTGTTTGAAGAAGGTATTTGCTATTCACAAAGGTTCAAAGCTTTATTACGATATACTTATTGAAAAATAATGTTCGACCAAAATGCTGCGACAAATGGGATTCGAAACTGATGGTACATCATGACTAGAAATCATGCTTTCTATATACCAGCAAAATAAACGATATTAAAATAAAATGGTTTCAGCTGAAGCTATTGCACAGATGTTTAGGTACAAATGTTATTTAAAAGAAATGGGAGTTCGTAATAATGACAAATACAGTTTTTGTGGTACAAATAAAGATACGATTGACCATATTTTTGGAAATGCAATTATGTCAAATTCTTTTGGAATGTACTTACAGATTTGATTAGAGAAAAAATGTGCCAATGCAGAAAACCTAAGACTGACTGAATCGCTGGTGCTTTTAGGATTTGATAAAAACGTTATTGTGGACAGTGTTCATTACTTCATTGTACTATTTGCAAAGTATTATATATATCATGCAAACTGAATGGAAACCATCCACGAACAACTGTATTTTGAAGAAACTAGAGTGGCGATAACAAAATTGAAAAACACAATGCCTTACTATCTCTAAATATTCAGACTTTTGTGTAAAATGGATGATATATAAACCATTAATAGAGGGTTCTTAAATGTATTTTACTTTTTATGATTTATCCGATTGCGATTTGCCACAGTCCTAAGTTGAATTTTGAACAGTCTTTTGCGTGCCAATATTATCTATATTGTTGATGTATTCGAGGCCTCTTTAAGATGTCTCTCTAGATAGAACATTGAATGAAAACGCCATTGATAACATCCATCCACCACTCTCTCTCTCTCTCTCTCTCTCTCTCTCTCTCTCTCTCTCTCATCTCTCTCTCTCTCTCTCTCTTACCTCTGGCTGTTAAAACAATTATTTCTCGACTTTGGATGGACAATGCCCTTTTGTTTTTTTCCTTTTCATGTTTGTGTTTCATGTTATCAAATGCAAATTAAAATAAGTTAAAAAAAAACTTAAAAAAAAAAAAAATCTTGCTCTTCTTTGTCAACTGATGCGGCTCTAAAACCCATGACTATTGTCATCTCGACGCGGCGAAAATTCACGGAGCCACAGTCGTCAGATCCGTCTAGGTTGACCTAAAACAGAGGGACGTTCGTACAGAAATTTGCCAGGGTTAGCTCCCTTGATACTTCAGGTCTTTTCCCAGTAGGTGTATGCCACGTGCTCTGTGTCTCTGTCGGAAAAAAAAGTTTACAAGAGTGGACAAATTACGAAGCCCGACATCTGTATATTGATATCTATAATATTTATTATAAAGAGAGAGAGAGAGAGAGAGAGAGAGAGAGAGAGAGAGAGAGAGAGAGACAGACAGACAGACAGACAGACAGGAACAAGCAAGCCAAAATTCAGGTCATCTTGTTGCCAGTCCAGATTCTTTCCTGTCTACAATCTACTTAATCTACGACATACGTACACAGTGTGACACGAAAAGAGATCTTTTCGAGTTACGACTAGATGTTATCTTTGTCCCCCAGCATCAAGCTAGTAACATCATCTGATTGGCCAGTAGAACCTGCGGGATTCTAACTTTCCCGTCGCTGACGATAAGTACATGCTGGACGCTGTGCCTTGGTTTTCTGGCTTTATTGGGAACCAAACAAAACTAGCGCTCCCTTTGCCGCTCACGTGTAGTGGGAATGGATGTGCGAAACAAAACACTGTTTCGAGCGAGACACAAACCTCGGACCTGGTGTTCCTTGGCTTCCTAAGAGAATGCATTATCCACTAGACCAAATTTGTCAGTCGTTCTCAGTGAAGACGAGAGAAGAATCTGACGGCCTGTAAAGCAGACAATGGTTTATTAGTCTTTATTTATTTATTTATTTATTTGTTTGATTTTTTATTTTTGATCAGACGTCTACACAAAGGGAAGAAAACCATTATTAAAACGTTGTCGGCTTTCCACATGAGAAGCTTGCAGTCAAGCGGTCAAAGCGTTTGGCTGCGAAGCTAACGGTCGAAAGTTCAATCCCCCGTGTGTTGGATTTCTACGGCTTGAAAAGTCTCTCTATCCGTTGTCAACAGTACATATGTATCTGGTTCAGGTCAGGAAAGGTTCAGGCAGCGGAAGGAGAACCTCGGGGTCTGTCTTCAACGGCACGGTGCCCCAAAACCCGGTGGACCAATTGCGGTTTTATATCAGAATCAATCACAAAGAAACTGCTGAATCACGTAGCCAAACGCAAACTCTGAACGTATTTTAACACATGAGACAGAGATGGAAAACAAAGACAACGAGTAAACAGCTTAGTCTGTGATTTAGTTTATTCACGATTAAAGCCACGCTATCTTTTTGTACAGACAAGATAAATGCTGTCTTTAAAGGTCCTTCTTTAATGAACGAACGTTTACACCGTGAACCTTGTTGTCCAGTTCGCTTTCTCAACGATCTTGCCGTTGTTCTTAATTACCCGATCTTTTGGGTAGTGATCTAAGGTCAGAGAGATTTGCGAATCTTGCCGATCCGGGGTTCGAGGATACAAACAAATAAATAGACGAACAAAGAAACAAACAAACAAATAGACAAAGAAACAAGCAAACAAACAAACAAAGACGCTGAACATGTTCTGGGAACGTTTAGATTCGCTCAAGGGAGGAAACCGTAAGAAAGCTCTCCATTAGCGACAACTCCCAAGAGACGGACGCCACTCTGGTTGGCTGACCTACATTAATATTCTCGATTCTTCAGTGAACATTGTCAGTCGGTAGGGTCGAAATATTAGGGTTTAAAATGCTTTGAAATAAGTAAGTTCAATGTGTGAGAAAGCGTTTGCTAAAAACAATTTTACAGCCAATTCAAAGCAGCTCAAAGTTCAGCAGACCAAACAATAGATCTCTATCGAGCGCCAGCGAGTGATATTTTGCTAGTTGTGTCCCTCCCTTGAGAACAAGATGGTTCAAATTGAATTAGGAATCTGATTTCAGTTTGTCGTTGGTGTGAATTAGATCAAGGTCGGTTGTCTTCAGTTTCTAAGGTTCGTCATTTCCTTGTGTCACGGTCAAAATTCAACTCAACCAAATTCGTGGTCAATCGCCACCAGCCCAGTTGGACATAAGCCCTAACGCAAATATTCTGGGCGTCAGGCGGACGGCCCCATGGTTCGGATTCAGCCAGTTTGAGCAGAGGGGGAGGCTAATCCTCATCCTTCACAGAGACAGTCCGACCCTTCCAGACGGACTAAATAGCTGACCGACTCATTCACCTGTCGCCTCAGCCAATTAATGGCTATTTTTAGCTCTCGTGGAGACAGCACTGTCTGCCGTACGGACTAAGCTGTCTGGCAGAATGTCTCGAGTGGTCTTCCAGCCCGCGTCTTGGCGCCTACCCAGACTCATCTAGCCACTTTACACTGACCAGTGTCTACGACTTGAGCCACACGGGCCAGTCAAGTAGGAAGGGGGGGAAGGTAGTGTGTGGTGGGGGTGAAATCTAGCTAATCAATTAAATGACCAATTGACCACCACAGAGAGTAAGGCGTGTAGACGGGACTGTCGTGATGTGAATATCCAATGGATTAGAGGGAGATAACTTAGGGTGTCAGGGGTAAAAATACTGACCAATGGTACTGGCCCTTGGACACGGGGTTAGAGGATAAAGGAATGTGTGAGGGAGAGAGAAGGGGGAGGAAAACGAACAGACAGAGAGAGAGAGAGGGGAAGTTCGGGAGAGTAGGCTCTCGCCTACAGGAAGGCAGGGAGATGAGAACGAACAGAGACAGAGAGATGAGGAGGTTTTAGGTGTAGTCTCTGCACGAGGGAAAAAGGCAGAGAGATGAAGAGAGGAGAGAACGAGGGGAAGAACGAATAGAGAGAGAGAGGGAGAGAGAGGTTCTGAGTGGAGCTCTGCAGGAGAGAAGGGCAGAGAGAGAGAGAGATGAGGAGAGAAAAGAACCAAGTGAGAGATTAGCATGAGATAGTCTGCAGAGGAAGGACTGAGGAGAGATGTGGGAGAGAGAAAAGAGTTGCTAATTCATGAAGAAGAAAAGAAAGAAAAGAAAAAGGAAAAGAAAAGCAACCATGTCCATTTGATAAGAGCAGACTAGAAGAGAGAGAGAGAGAGAGAGAGAGTGCAATGCGTTAATGCAGGAGAAAGAAGGAGAACAGATCGATGTTGATAGTCACTGTTCTACCCTAACCGGGGGTTCGACCTCATACCTGGCAGCGTCACTTCGCCAAGCAGAACCACAGACCAACGCCAACAGTCTCACCTGACCAGGCGCCATCAGACCAACACCAGTGCCGGCAGTTGTGTCGTGTTGTGAAAGTGACAGTGAAAAGAAAAAGAAAAGAAAGGAAAAGACAGTGATTCGTGAATAGTTAAGATCACCTGGCCAGGTAAAGTAGAAATCTGTTTATACCCGGGTTAGTTAATGATGTTTTAGATAAATGATTTTGTGAAGTTCAGGAAAGAGAGAATGTTTTATTTTGTTTGATTCTATATGCATTGATGTTCTTTCTATGATCATGTATAGTAAAGTTATAGACTTTACTAGTGGTTTGATGTGACGAATGCATGATATATGAATGAGATTGTAAGCAAGCTGTGAGTGTGTTTGGGCTGTGCGCTAGTCCTTCCTCCACTGACAATTTATTGGCGAGCTTGCCAGGATATTCTGGCCCATTTATTATAATTGTTCAACTTTCAGAGAGGAAGCTGGGTGGGATTCAAGTGTTGTAATCCTAAGACAAGGGGTTGTCTTACTGTATGTTCCCAAGATAGTTAAATACTAGGCTTGGCATGGCTTCCAAGATAGTTAATACTAGGCTTGGCATTTCAGCCCAGGTACTCATTTCGCACAGATTTCCTATAATTCGCTCTCATAGTTGGGTCAGGCGCTGGGCGTCTTATAAAAACTAATTACGTTGTCCCAAGCTAATATTATCATTCATAGGATTGTGCTATTACGTCACTCGTGTCGGAAACCACCAGTTTGGCTGTCGTAGTAATAAAATCTTGTTCAAAAAAAAAAAAGAGATATAACGGCGGAAGAAAGAACACCCCTATTGAACAACAATTAGAGTTGAGTGGTACGAAGAAGGAGTTCGTTGAATTGAAAGAGCTAGTTATGAAAGAACAGATTTTGTCAGGTTGCGGCCCTGAGTTAACCATACATTTGAAAGAGAGACAGCCAGAGACAGCAGGAGAGTTGTTGAAGTTCGCAGAGGTGTATAGAGAGGCACGTTTGGGCACGAAGGTGCAGGAGAAACAGGTGCTAGGCACAGGTGAGAAGAGTGCAAGGAGACCAGGGGAGTTTTCTGCAAAGTCTGCAAACCCAGTGGTGGGGCCAGAAGGAAGGCAAAGGGAAATTAGGTGTTTCATTTGTCACAAGAAGGGACATGTGGCGAGGGATTGTCGCATGAGGTTCCAGAAGGCAGCAGCCTTGCAAGAGGTGGATAAGGGTCGTCAAGGGAAACGACCTGCAGTGGAACCAAAGGGATTCAGTCTGAAGAGGGTGGAGTGCAGCCTATGGCTAGCACTGGACAGCAGTCAGTGTCAGGGATGGAGGGCACTAGGCTGAGTGGTTCGTTACCAGTGGAAGAGGGTGGATTGGCCAGCAGAGGGTGAAAGTGTTACGAGACACTGGTTGTTCATGCGGGGTAGTACGGACAACGCTGGTCGATCAAGGGGATTTGGCAGGGCAAATCCAGACCTGTACTCTAGTCGATGGCACTGTGAGGGAGTTTCCAGTTGCTAAGATAGAAGTACGTACCTTTACTTCTCAGGCGCGTTGTCTGCGTTGGTAATGGAGAAACCCCTTCACGATTTGATCATTGGAAATATTCCAGGTGCAAAGGATCCAGGGGATCCTGAGTTGTTGACTGCTACAGGGGCAGCAGTTCAGACACGGAGCAGAAGGAGGAAAAGGTTGTTAAACCGTTAGTTGTTCCAGGAAGGAAGTCGGGCATAGATGTGTCGCCTGATGAGTTTAGGGCTGCACAGGAACAAGACCCTTCGCTCGTGAAGTCTTGGGAGTTGGCAAGAGGTGGAGAGAAACAGGAGGTTAGAGGAGGTGAGACAGAATTTCTTGTGAAAGGCGGGCTGTTGTACCGAGTGTTCACCAAGGGGAAGACAGGTGAGGTGACCACTCAGTTAGAGGTACCAGCATGTTATCGTGACACTGTCATGTCAGTGGGTCACGAGTCGCTCATGGCGAGTCATCTCGGCACCGGTAAAACGGCTGACCGAGTCTTTGATGATTTTCATAGGCGCAGCAGCAATCATTGATGAGGTGAAAGAGACCCAGCAGAAGAAGGGGGGATTTTGTTGCCTAAGTTTCCAGAAGAGTCATACAGGGATGTGTCACTGTATGAAGGGCTAGACAGTAGGAGTTCCTAGGTTTTGTTGTCGGAGGCGACACAAAGCAGCCGGAAAGAGGAAAGGTGGAGAAGATGATGAATTCAGAGAGACCAAAGACCAAAACAGAAGTCAGGAGTCTGCTAGGTTTTATTGGGTTTTATAGGGAGTTTGTTCCAAATTTCGCAGCAATCACGAGTCCTCTCAGTGATTTGGTCAAGGCAGGGAAACCGGCAGTGGTCGAATGGTCAGACGCTGCAGAGCAAGCACTGCAGACGGTGTTGGAAAGACTAGTTCCCGTCCCATCTTGAAGCTACCAGATATGTCCAAACCATTTTTTGTTGCGGACAGATGCCTCAGGTGGTGGGATAGGTGCAGTATTGTTGCAGGAGCATGAAGGGGTCGAGTTTCCTGTGAGATATGCTAGCAGGAAGTTGACAAAGTGTGAAGAAGGGTACGCAACAGTAGAGAAGGAGTGTTTAGCTGTTGTGTGGGCCGTGCAGAAGTTCCACAAATACTTGTATGGGAAAAGAGTTCGTGATAGAGACAGATCACCAACCACTCAAATTCTGCAGGAGGCACAGCTGAAAAACAGCAGAGTTCTGCGTTGGGCAATGGCACTGCAGCCCTACAGGTACCGAGTGCAGTACATTCCAGGTCGACAGAATGTCGGAGCTGACTATTTAAGTCGTGTAGTCTAGCAAGCTGCAACTCAGAGGAAGTCAGTCATATCCGCGGTGCATTGTTGATAATATGTGTTGATGACAGTTATGTTGATTGGATATGGGTTCATTCCCAGTTGGCTATGGTTCATATTTTTTGTGTGAGACTTGTTTATAATTTCTTTGTGAGATTTGTTCATGTAAATGTAGTTATGCTTGGAGCATACAGTCGCTTGTGTAGTGATGCATTATTTGCAATGAGTGAGGATGGAGATTCCTCAGTGAAGTGTCATGGATCGTGATCATATTATATTGTGCTTTTTCATAAGAATTGTGAAGAGAAGATGTGGCAATCCGCAGGTAGGGGAATCGCATAAGTGCGCACAGAGGTCGTTATAAAATGAGTGAAATAACGCAAGAGCGCACGTCAATGATAACTCATTGGAGTGATATCACTAATGATATATTTTATAATTTGTAAACCGGTTGTTGTAAAGTATTTTTCAAACTTTGCACGTGTAGCTGTGGTTCAGCAAATTCGGTTGTTGTCTTTTTTGTACCGTTGTTTTGAGACAATGCGGTGCATAGTCTTTTGCAAGGGGGAAATTGTCACGGTCAAAATTCAACTCAACCAAATTCGTGGTCAATCGCCACCAGCCCAGTTGGACTTAAGCCCTAACGCAAATATTCTGGGCGTCAGGCGGACGGCCCCATGGTTCGGATTCAGCCAGTTTGAGCAGAGGGGGAGGCTAATCCTCATCCTTCACAGAGACAGTCCGACCTTCCAGACGGACTAAATAGCTGACCGACTCTTCACCTGTCGCCTCAGCCAATTAATGGCTATTTTTAGCTCTCGTGGAGACAGCACTGTCTGCCGTACGGACTAAGCTGTCTGGCAGAATGTCTCGAGTGGTCTTCCAGCCCGCGTCTTGGCGCCTACCCAGACTCATCTAGCCACTTTACACTGACCAGTGTCTACGACTTGAGCCACACGGGCCAGTCAAGTAGGAAGGGGGGGAAGGTAGTGTGTTGGTGGGGGTGAAATCTAGCTAATCAATTAAATGACCAATTGACCACCACAGAGAGTAAGGCGTGTAGACGGGACTGTCGTGATGTGAATATCCAATGGAATTAGAGGGAGATAACTTAGGGTGTCAGGGGTAAAAATACTGACCAATGGTACTGGCCCTTGGACACGGGGTTAGAGGATAAAGGAATGTGTGAGGGAGAGAGAAGGGGGAGGAAAACGAACAGACAGAGAGAGAGAGAGGGGAAGTTCGGAGAGTAGGCTCTCGCCTACAGGAAGGCAGGGAGATGAGAACGAACAGAGACAGAGAGATGAGGAGGTTTTAGGTGTAGTCTCTGCACGAGGGAAAAAGGCAGAGAGATGAAGAGAGGAGAGAACGAGGGAAAAGAACGAATAGAGAGAGAGAGGGAGAGAGAGGTTCTGAGTGGAGCTCTGCAGGAGAGAAGGGCAGAGAGAGAGAGAGATGAGGAGAGAAAGAACCAAGTTGAGAGATTAGCATGAGATAGTCTGCAGAGGAAGGACTGAGGAGAGATGTGGAGAGAGAGAAAGAGTTGCTAATTCATGAAGAGAAAAGAAAGAAAAGAAAAAGGAAAAGAAAAGCAACCATGTCCATTTGATAAGAGCAGACTAGAAGAGAGAGAGAGAGAGAGAGAGGTGCAATGCGTTAATGCAGGAAGAAAGAAAGGAGAACAGATCGATGTTGATAGTCACTGTTCTACCCTAACCGGGGGTTCGACCTCATACCTGGCAGCGTCACTTCGCAAGCAGAACCACAGACCAACGCCAACAGTCTCACCTGACCAGGCGCCATCAGACCAACACCAGTGCCGGCAGTTGTGTCGTGTTGTTGAAAGTGACAGTGAAAAGAAAAAGAAAAGAAAGGAAAAGACAGTGATTCGTGAATAGTTAAGATCACCTGGCCAGGTAAAGTAGAAATCTGTTTATACCCGGGTTAGTTAATGATGTTTTAGATAAATGATTTTGTGAAGTTCAGGAAAGAGGAATGTTTTATTTTGTTTGATTCTATATGCATTGATGTTCTTTCTATGATCATGTATAGTAAAGTTATAGACTTTACTAGTGGTTTGATGTGACGAATGCATGATATATGAATGAGATTGTAAGCAAGCTGTGAGTGTGTTTGGGCTGTGCGCTAGTCCTTCCTCCACTGACACCTTGCTATCAAGATTCACGAATCAATGGTTCGTACATGTGGGTTCGTCATTCCCTTGCTATATAAGATTCACGAATCAATGGTTCGTACAGGTAGGTTCGTCATTTCCTTGCTCTATAAGATTCACGAATCAATGGTTCATACAGGTAGGTTCGTCATTTCCTTGCTCTATAAGATTCACGAATCAGTGGTCGTACAGGTAGGTTCGTCATTTCCTTGCTCTATAAGATTCACGAATCAGTGGGTCGTACAGGTAGGTTCGTCATTTCCTTGCTCTATAAGATTCACGCATCAATGGTTCGTACAGGTAAGACCTGCCTTCACGGCAAGAGATCGGACAGGAAATCTCTTCTAATTATGTCCGTTACTGCCCCCCCCCCCCCCCTCCTCCCCCCTCCTTCTCGTACCTTCACTCCTCCTCCGCCTTAGTAACATCCTCTGATCGAGAGATGAACAGAACAAAAGGGCACTAGAAGGACCTACGCGACCTCCTGTCCATGATCAATGCGAGCTGCCTCGTTGGTGGATGCTGATTGTGATGGAACTTGGACAGGGAACGGCCCCTCCGCCCAGTTCCAATGCCTCATACAGACCTCAAGATGACGACAAGTTTGATTTATTTCATTTTGAATGGGTCACCGCCTGAATCAGCGAGTAGCACACCTTTCTTTACGTGCCGGGGCCGAAGTGATGAACAGTTTTAGATTAAGAAGTGAAAGAAAAAGTTTTTCTTGTTTTGATTTCATGGGAGGATCTCAAATTGAGAATTGGCAGAACGTA
>CM031602.1:26607559-26610059 GCA_018398815.1 Conus ventricosus
CACACACACACACACACACACACACACACACACACACACACACACACACACACACCACACATACACACACACACATACACACATACACACACTTAGAATATTTTTTTTTATATGTGTGACAGGTTCTCTCAGACGGAACTACTTTCCTGGTGTACGACTCTGGTCGAGGAGCGGACAGGATTCTTCTTTTCGCCACACCTGATGGTCTTCGGTTGTTGTTGGAGCAGAAAGACTGGTTCGCAGATGGGACATTCAAGGTGGCCCCGGGGTACTTTACTCAAGTGTACTCGATTCATGTGGTTTACATGGGATCGACAATTCCTGTTGTTTTTGCCCTGCTTCCAAGTAAGTCACGTGCCACATATGATAGACTTCTCCAAGCTTTGGTTACGCTGAGACCAGGCATTGCGCCAAGCACGTTGATGACAGACTTCGAAAAAGCCGCGGTTTCAGCGTTCGATGAAACTTTCCCTGGATTAGAGCTGACGGGTTGTCACTTCCATCTGGCACAGAATATCTGGCGTCACATTCAAGACCATGGACTCGCAACTGTGTACAGAGATGAGGAAGAGTTTGCGAAATTGATGAGAATGCTGCCAGCTCTCGCCTACCTGCCTCCTGCAGACGTTGAGCATGCATTCGAAACTGTGTTTGATCCCACATCGCCTTTCTGGGACGCACGTGGCCAACCGATCTTCGATTATTTCGAGGACACATATATTGGACGTCCTCGTCGCCGTGGACCACGCCATCAACCGATGTTTGCTGTACAGATGTGGAACCTTCACGAAAGGACCCTGACGGACAATGCTAAGTCCAACAACAGCGTTGAAGGGTTTCACCACGCCTTCCAGGGCCTCCTCGGGCGCATTCACCGAGCCTGTGGCGGCTAATCGCTGCGCTCAAGAAAGAACAGATCCTTGTGCAGGCCGACATCACCCGCCTTCTGGCAGGCCAGGCTCCCGCCCCCAAGCGCCGGAAGTACAGAGACCTGCAGGTGCGTGCCAAACGGATCATAGTGCAATACAATGCTGGCCAGCGTGGCTTGTTCGACACAATGGAAGGCCTGGCCTTCACCTTCATGTTTTAGATCATTTAAGTGCTTTTAGTCATCCCGGTGATTTTAATGTGCCAGCGCGGCCGTTGTTCATGTTCAGTCGTCAATAAAAGTGTGCAATTTTTTTTCTCCCTGGTGTGTGTGTGTGTGTGTGGTGTGTGTGTGTGTGTGTGTGTGTGTGTGTGTGTGTGTGTGATACAGACTACACCAGTTTCAATAACACACACACGCACACGCACGCACACACACACACACACACACACACACACACACACACACACACACACACACACACACACACACACACACACACACACACACACACACACACACACGCACACACACGCACACACACACATACACACATAAATAACACTCACTTTGTTAAATTTCCGACTATTCAGAAAACAGCACACAATGACACCTACGGCGCTCAAATGTCCGGCGCTGTAAAGTGCGGCGCTGAAATGTCGCGGCGCTCAAATGTGCGGCGCTCAAATGTTGGCGCTCAAATGTTGGCGCTGAAAAGTCGTGTCACCCCGTTGTGCCATAGGCTGGGTCTCTGCCAATGTTTTCCCTGTCCTCTCTGCTATGTAGTCAATCCATCTTCTCTCTCTCTCTCTCCTCTCTCTCTCTCTCTCTCTCTCTCTCTCCTCTCTCTCTCTCCTCTCTCTCTCTCTCTCTCTCTCTCTCTCTCTCTCTCACTCACTCACTCACTCACTCTTCTCTCTCTCTCTCTCTGTGTCTCACTCACACTCTGTCTCTCTCACTCTCTCTTCTCTCTCTCTCTCTCTCTCTCTCTCTCTCTCTCTCTCTCTCTCTCTCTCTCTCTCTCTCTTCCATGGAGGATTGTTGATGCAAGGCCACTGGTTGTTGCTGCTTGGCCATACCAAAGTAGTTTACTTTCCTGAAATCATGTCAGCAGATTTCCTATGTTCCTAGGTGCTGCTTGATGGTTTACAGCCCTTGTTCTACGGTAATGGGAGCAGTATATCTGACGTTTAGTTTCTTAAAGTAAGCCTCATTGGTTTACAGTCCTTGTTCTACGGTAATGGGAGCAGTATATCTGACGTTTAGGTTTTTAAAGTAAGCCTCGTTTCCTTGGCTTGAATTCTTCTGTTCAGTTACGCTGTGAGGGTCCCTGTCTGGCATGTATGTATACATGATGCTGTGAGGGTCCATGTCTGGCATACATGTATGTACACATGATGCTGTGAGGGTCCATGTCCGGCATACATGTATGTACACATGATGCTGTAAAGGTCCATGTCTGCCATACATGTATGTACACATGATGCTGTGAGGGTCCATGTCTGGCATATATGTACACATGATGCTGTGTGGGTCCATGTCATGCATGTATGTACACATGATGCTGTGAGGGTCCATGTCTGGCATGTATGTACACATGATGCTGTGAGGGTCCATGTCTGGCATGTATGT
>CM031602.1:26617559-26620059 GCA_018398815.1 Conus ventricosus
CAGCTCGCCGGTCTTTTGCAGGCAGGGTACAAAACACGCAAGCAAACGAACAAACAAACATGAAGATTAAACACAAAGAGGGAGAACTACAAAAAAAAAAAAAAAGATTTACCTTCAAACACGTCTTCAGTCACTACGAAAAGAAAGATTTCAAGAAGAAGGGGTTGGGGGGGGGGGGGGGGGGGGGGGGGGGGGGGGGGGGGGGGGGGAGGGAGGGGGGGGGGGGTGGGGGGATTAGAAAGGGATATCAAGCATTAAGCGTAAATATTTCATTTTTTCACAGACAGTATACGTGAACGTTGAGTTCTCCTTTGTCAGTTGAACAACGTGTTTACATTAGTTCTCCTCTGTCAATTGAACCACTTGTTTACTTTAGTTCCCCTCTGTCAATTGAACCACTTGTTTACATTAGTTCCCTCTGTCAATTGAACCACTTGTTTACATTACTTCTCCACTGTCAATCGAACCACTTGTTTACATTACTTCTCCTCTGTCAGTTGAAGCACTTGTCTACATTAGTTCTCCTCTGTCAATTGAACCACTTGCTTACATTAGTTCCCCTCTGTCAATTGAATCACTTGTTTATGACAGTTTCAAATTGAGGGGACTGCAGGCGGAAACTGGAAAAATTTTTTAAAGGAATTTCAACTAACTCAGCCGTTTAACAAGGACAAACAAACTGCAAGACAAAACAATGCCCATCTTGCACCGAATTCGAGAAGAATTCGAGGTGATTCTCGTCTTCCGCTTTCATTGTCCTGAATGATATTTATCTCGCCTGAAGAAGACCTATGAGGTCGAAACGCGCCGTGTTTTGTCTTGTAACTTATTTATCCATCTTAACCGGTGGGTAGCTTAAAATCACGTTTAATACTTGTTTTTACTTGTCTTACTTGATTCAATTTTTTAGCTGAAAAAAAAGAACACATTTGGGGTTTTAACTAGATGACGCTGTTCTGTTTCTTCAGAGAAGAAGAGGTGCTGAAGTGATGGACGTTGCAACAAGTGAAGAACATGACGTAGAAAGCGCTAAATACTAGTTCTTTTGGATCGAAAGCGTTTTTTTTTAGGCCATGAAATCCATTGAAAGTTTTTCAAGAGCGTTTGGTTTCATGTCTTCCTTTTCTCATTGTTTGTTGCGTGGTCACGAAAATCAAAGAACTAGAGACACAGAAGATTGGGTGAGGATGGGGTGGTGCGTGTGAGAAGTGGGCGAGGGGGGGGGGGTGTGCTAGGTTGAGATTGTGTTGGTGATGGTGTGGTAAACTTAATGAAAGACGAGAATAGGAGAGGGAACTGGATGAACAAAAATTATGTCTCGTAAACCTTTCACTTTTTTTTGACATCCAGCTCCCATGTCGTCGTTAACACGTTTCTTTGAACATAAAATGTCTTTATTTCAAGATAAGAATAAAAATATGCACCATACTCTCTTTAATGCCCTCTTTTTAATCTTAACATTATGTTTCCATTTTTTATATATTTTTTTCCTTAGTTTCATTAGTGGCTTTCTTTCTTCAGACGTTATTCTTCACGAGGAGCGGATGCGAATTGTTCTCAGGATTTGTTTTTTGCCCTAAAACTGCCATGTGTCTGTTTCGATTTTTAGCTTTTTTTTTTGTTTGTTCCTGAGTTCATATCGAAGCCAGCTAGCTCTCTAGCTATACAGCAATGAAAGGGGCTAATCGGGTTTATGTGTCGGTTGCAGGGAAAATCCTTGCGCTGACATGATTTGTGGCCACTGAGAAAGGCGGAGAGAACTCCAAGATTGGATGGCTTATAGAAGAAGAGGGAAAAACACAGGCAGAAGACTGAATGACGGGCATTGCTGATAGTAAAGACATGTTCATAACACTAGGTCATGATTGAAAGACATTGATCAAAACAAGGCAGGGAAAGACATTGATCAAAACACAGGCAGAGGAAAGACATGTCAAACCAGGCGAGTGAAAGCATGTAAACAAGGCAGAGGAAAGATCACTGTTCAAAACACAGGAGAGGATAAGGCATCTGATCAAAACACAGGCAGAGGAAAGACACTGATCAAAACAACAGGAGAGGAAAGGCATTGATCAAAACACAGGCAGAGGAAAGAACTGATCAAACACAGGCAGAGGAAAGGCATGATCAAAACACAGGCAGAGGAAAGACATGATCAAAACACAGGCAGAGGAAAGACATGATCAAACACAGGCAGAGGAAAGACACTGATCAAAACACAGGCAGAGGAAAGACATGATCAAAACACAGGCAGAGGAAAGACACTGATCAAAACACAGGCAGAGAAAGACATGATCAAAACACAGGCAGAGGAAAGACACTGATCAAAACACAGGCAGAGGAAAGGACATGATCAAAACACAGGCAGAGGAAAGACACTGATCAAAACACAGGCAGAGGAAAGACACTGATCAAAACACAGGCAGAGGAAAGACATGATCAAAACACAGGCAGAGGAAAGACACTGATCAAAACACAGGCAGAGGAAAGACACTGATCA
>CM031602.1:26637559-26640059 GCA_018398815.1 Conus ventricosus
TCGTCAGCAAATAGTAACAAAAATATCTCTATTGATCCGGTATTATCTGAATACCATGTCTACCTTTATTAGATAACTCCATTGCTAGTTCATCGATGAAGAAAGAAAACAACTGCGGACTCAACAGACATCCTTGTTTTACTCCATTCGGACACTCGAAAAAATCTGAATACTCACTCTTCACACGTACACATGCAAGCACCGAGTTGTAGATACTTCTAATGGCTATGTACAGTTTACCATTCAGACCACTTTTACGAAGTACATTCCACAGCACATTGCGATTTACAGAATCAAACGCTTTCCTGAAATCTACAAATGCGACATAAAGCTTTGTATTGTAGAATAAATATTTCGGTACTATTGAGTATAATGTAAATATATGGTCTGTGGTATTGTAACTGGTTCTAAAACTGCTTGTTCCTCAATAATCTTTTCCTCATTTTCTGCCCATTTTGTTAATCTTTTGTTTAGTATGTGAGTGTAGACTTTACTTAAAATGCTGGTAAGTGCTATTCCACGATAGTTATCCGGATTATTAGCGTCTCCTTTTTAATAGATTGGTATAATAATCGATTTTGCCCATTCCAAGGAAAAGTACCATTTTCAAATAGTTGTGTAAATAAACGAACAAGAAAATCAATTACAGCTGAGTTTGCATGCTTCAGCATTTCTGCTATGATTTTGTCTGGTCCAGCGCTCTTTCCTGATTTTAAACGATTGATACCAGCAACGACTTCTTCTCTAGATATAGGATTGTTAAATAATGGTTCCATTTCATCATCTTCTTGCACCAAATTTGCATTTTCTTCTGTACCATCATTATCAAAATTATGAAAAACGCCCCAAAAATGATCATGCCAATTTTGTATTGATATCTCATTATAAACAAAACGGTTTTTTTTATTAACAGTTCTTATCAATGCCCAAAATGTTTTCGAATCATCAACAGAATCCTTAGTTTCTTTAATCTGCTTTCTTCAAACTCCTGTTCCTTTATTTTCCTTAGTGTAGTATACTCTTTTCGAGCCAAAGCATATTCTTCTCTTTTCTTGTTTTTTTCCTTAACTATTCTGCATCTCTGAAATCTTTTCAGTAACCTTTTAAGTTCTTGTTTCTTTCGTTTACAGTCAATATCAAACCAATCATAATTCCTGACACCTTTACCAATAACTCGAACCATACAAGCAACAGCTCCACACAAAGCACTGACAATTGTATCAAGGCTCACATTCACATCAATATGTAATAGCTGGCAGGCTTTCTGCAAACTCTCTTGAAATTCATTACATTCTAGTTCATTTTTGTATATAATTGCCTTTTCATCTGACCATATAATTTTTTCTTCACCTTGCAGTGGTAAATGCTTATCCTCTAAATTACAGCACTTACCTCTCCATATAACTTCAACTGGTAAGTGCCATGAATAAACTGAGTCACCAACTCGCAAATCAAAGTTTGATAACAAATCACTGTGGACAATGAAATAATCAATCACGCTGCAACCATTGGAAGACACAAAAGTATACTCGCCCTCAATATCACCATTGCAAAAACCATTCAAAATGCTCAAATCAAACATGAAACAAAAGTTCAACAATGTTTTGCCAAAATTATTAATAGCTGAATCTTTAGAACGACGTACACAACTTTCATCATCTACATCAACATCCTCTATACTGCTAGCATAGTTTGTCATCGTTTCATTTACAACTTGTTTGTGACCTGTTCTGGCATTTAAGTCCCCTACAACCATGAAATAAAGTGCATCCATGTATTTTTCAAAATGCTGCAATAGTATCTCTTCCAATAGTAAAACACCATCTTTTATCAATTTGTCATTGTATGTAGGGCCCTCCTTCCGGGACAACATAGCAAGCAACTAGTATAACATCTCTGTCAATGCCAAATACATGTTTATCTATTCTTACACCCACAACGTTATCACAGTCAAGTGTTATTTCTTTCACACTTTTCTGTAAAGTCTTTCTTATCAACAACAATACCCCTCCTGAATTCCTCCATGAAAAGATATCTTTCTGGCTGGTACGTGAAACTTTAAATAATCAGAAAATACATTATCATAATCAAACGATGAGTCAAGAAAAGTTTCTGTGAGGGTAACAAAGTCAAATATATTTACATAATTCAGAAAAGAAAGGTCTGCAGTTTGCCATACAAGTTTTCAACATTATAATTTAAAAATGTCCACTGAGGTGAATGGTCGGGCCTGTCCTATGGTTTTCTCGCGGCGCCCGAGCGCAGGCTCCTATCGCTCACTCCATCGCCTGTCCCCCCGCCACGACCCGGAGCTGCAGACCCGCTTGGCCGGTTTCCCATGTAGGTTTGCAAGCATGCATGCCTGCCCGATGCGTGCCCTCCACGTGACGCACGTGCATCAGTGCCACGGCGTCCTCCGGTGACACAACTCGGGGAATCCCCGCTGGTTGTCTCCGACCCGTGTCGCCTGCTCCCTGTGTAGCTGCGAGAGACGTGTCCT
>CM031602.1:26652559-26717559 GCA_018398815.1 Conus ventricosus
CTGTATAAAATCAACAGTTAAATGAACATGACAAAATATGTACGGAATTCGGAACATACACACCCCACACATGCACAGAGAGAGAGAGAGAGGAGAGAGAGAGAGAGAGAGAGAGAGAGAGAGAGAGAGAGAGAGAGAGAGAGAGAGAGAGTGAAAAAAGGGACAACATATAATCATTTTTCATAAGATTATATCCATATGCACACATATATATACCCACCACCACATATGCATACACACCACACACACACAACACCACACACAAAACACACACACACACACACACACAACATATATATATATATTTTAATATATATATATATAATATATATATTTTAATAATAAAATACATATAATATTTTTTTATATATATTTTATATATATATATATATATATATATATATATATATATGTATATATATTAAAATTATAAAATATATATATATATATATACATACCCCCCATACTATACATATACACACATACATGTACATACATACATACACGCACACACATACACATACTTTGCGCACACGTACATTATATATACACACATACATACATACATACATACAAACATACCATACATACAACACACTGGTGATATAATATTATATTCAAGATACTTGATACATGAAAAAAAAGAAGAAAATTTTTTAGAAAAGACAAATTGGTTAAGTACATGAAAATGGGATGATTTATGCTTTTGAGATTCCTTGGTTTTACTTATGTTTTTTTTATTTATTTTTATTTATGTTTCTTTTTTTATTATTTTTTACCGCAGAAGATGGGTAAGGTAAGTGTTTTTGAAAGTTGTGGTACAAGGGATTGTTTGATGTATTCGGAAGGGGAGTTCCACAAAGAGGTTCCCGAGTACGTTAGACTTGATTTTAAATAGGTCAATTTCTGGGGATTGGGATATAGAGTTTGTGGGGTTTCTCGACGAGACTTTTGGAATCGTCTCATTAAAGTTGTTTGGAGCTTCCCGGTCAGAATCTTGTGCATCATTAGCCCTTTGTTGTATTTGAGTCTCTGGCTGAATGGAAGAATGTGAAGATGTTTATAATCTGAGCTTTCGAGGCTAGTTTTCTCAAAAGGATTAGTTTGAGCGCTCGTTTATGTGGGCTGAACAATGGTTTTAGTGTGTTTGCACTTGCAGAATCCATATAGTCGATGCATAATCAACATGAGACTGAATATTGAAAAGAGAGAGAGAGGGGGAGAAAAGAGAGGGGGAGAGAGAAAAGAGAAGAGAGAGAGAGGAGAGGGGAAAAGAGAGAGAGAGAGAACACGTAACCCCCAGACGACAATGCATTACATGTAAAACCTCATATGCTAAATAACCCAAGAGCTCCACATGAAACGCCATGGCGCCGACCATGCGGACATGGCCACTTGAGGTTTTGTTCGTTTGTGTTGTTGTTGTTGTTGTTGTTGTTTTTGTTTTTGTTGTTGTTTTTTTCATTCCAGCTTTTACAAAATCTCACATTTCTTGTATATATTTTTCATTGGGACAAAAAAAGAACAAAATTGATGTCTTTCTCTCCTCCCCCATCCCCTCTTTTCTCTCTCTCTCTCTCTCTCTCTCTCTCTCTCTCTCTCTCCCTCTCTCTTTTTTTTTTTTTTTTTTTTTTTTTTTAGCAATTTCGATCTGTATTTTACATGTGATTTCCATACATTTTCGTTGAGAGTCGGGTTCATTCAGACAGTCTCCATGTAAAATGGGCCCGAGTTTAGTTTTACAAACCCAACTCTCCTTCATGGCGGGTTTTTTGATATATTTTTAACACAGCCAAGTGACACATTTCGTCTCTCTTACTTCGCACGTTTATATCGAATTTCGTGAGGAAAATAATATTGGACATCAGTGGGAGTAAAGCTGGCTTGCATAGCATTTGTTCTTTGATTCTGATGATCAGAGGCTCCAAATTTCGCAATTAAACCCTTGAACACAGATATTGATCGGTTTGTTTTCTTCTCCAGTGTCTCTACGTGTTCAGCTAACATTTTGTGAAACAGGACAAACAAAAGAAAACTGGAGCAAAAAGAACACAAAGCTGACAGGAAAAGAATGGAAGACCGAGCAGTAAAAAAAAAAACCCCGGAGGTTTTCGACAAGGTACAGAACAGAACTAGGAAAAAGACAAAGAGCAAAATGGAAGATTGGAACAGACAACAGAAAATGCAACAGAAAGAATGGAGGATTGAGAAAGAAAGAATGGAAGATTTGTGCAGAAAGAATGGAAGATTGGTGCGGAGAGAATGGAAGATTGGCGCAGAAAGAATGGAAGATTGGGACAGAAAGAATGACAGATTAGGACAGAAAGAATGGAAAATTGGGACAGAAAGAATGGAGGAATGGGACAGAAAAAATGGAAGATTGGAGCAGAAAAAAAGAACTTGGTGCAGAAAGAATGGACGATTGGTGCAGAAAGAATGGAAGATTGGTGCAAAAAGAATGAAATTTTGGTACAGAAAGAAAAAAAGATTGGGACAGAAAGAATGGAAGATTAGTGCAGAAAGAATGGAAGATTGGCGCAGAAAGAATGGAGGATTGGGACAGAAAGAAGGGAAGTTTTGGGAGCAGAAAGAATGGAAGATTGGTGCAGAAAGAAGAGAAGACTGGCGCAGAAAGAACGGAAGATTGGCGCAGAAAAAAAGGGAAGATTGGCGCAGAAAGAATAGAGAAATAGAGAATGGTACAGGAAGAAGGGTGAACTGAAAGAAAAGTTTTAAAAACAAAAATCAAAAGTACATGAAAATAGGATACGAAAGAGAGAATAGCAAAAGATGAAACACGAGGATTATCGAAGAACAAATAGAGATTAGAGGAGAAAGAAACACAATCGGCAGAAGGCAAAAAAGGACTGCTGGAGAAAGGGAGAGGATTGACGAAGAATGAAAAGAGAACGGCAGAAGACAGAAGAAAAAAGACTGGGGAAGAAAGAATAGAAGATTGCAGAAGAAAAGAACAGAACCCTTTCTGGAAAACACACATAGAGTTGATGGAACTCTTTATGATTGAAAAAGAATGAAAACAGAACTGCATGAAGTTAAAAAAAATGTGGATGGGGGAAGAAAAAAAGAAAGGAAGAATAGAGAGTTGCAGAAAGAAATGAGGGTAGGAGGAGAAGAACAAAGATTAGAAGGAAAGAATAGAGGATTACTGGAGGAAAAAAGATGCAGAAAGAAAAAGAAAGACGGGGATGGAGGGGGGGGGGGGAGAGAGAGAGAGAGAGAGAGAGAGAGAGAGAGAGAGAGAAGAGAGAGAGAGAGAGAGAGAGAGAAAAGAGAATTACGAAAGAAAGAGAAAAAAAAATGGAGCAGGAAAAAAAGATAATCATGGGAGAAAGACGAAGGACAAAAACAAAGGGGATTTTCTGGAGGAAGAGCGAAAACAAAGATTGAAAGAGAAAGAAGAAAATTTCTTCTTTTCTCCCCTTTTCCCCCCTTTTTTTATTTTATTTTTGTTTTTTGCTTTCTTTTTTTCTTTTTTTTTTCCAACTCTCACCACCATGCAAGTAAGTTGTATGTTGTATTGCTACAAAAAGGACATTTTGTTACTGACTTTAAAGTTTGGGCGTTTGATACGGAGCGTCAGGGTTTATTTCTGACTAGTGTTTGGTGTAAGGACACTTCCACACTGCAAAGTTAAAAAAAAAAAAAAAAAAAAAGAGAGACCGCCTTGCAAAAAGAAATTAGAAAAAACACCCCCCCCAAAAAAAAAAAAAAAAAAGACAACAACAAAAAAATCTAAAGGCGAGGGTGGTGGAGGTGAAAAAAATTCGAGGAAAACAGAGTACAGAATACAGAGAGGCAGAAAAGAAGAATTCCAAGAAGAAGAAAAAAAAGAATAAAGTCAGGAGTAAAAAGATTGGAAATAGACAAAGTAAGAAGACAATGTTCGAGAAAAAAAAAACAACAGACGATAATATAAAACCGATGAAGGAAGGACAAAAGAGAGGAGAGAGAGAGAGAGAGAGAGGGGAGAGAGAGAGAGAGAGAGAGAGAGAAAAGAGAAGAGGGGGAGAGGAGAGAGAGAGGAAAAAGAAATAAACAGAAGAAAAGATCGGAAAGGGGAAAAAGAGATGACTGGTTTGTAATAAAAACAGATATTTCCAGAAGAAGGCGGGACAGCAGGAGAAGATTAGAGGGGGGTAAAAGAAAAACAGGCTTTAGAGAAAAGGAAGACAGAAGTGAGAGGAGGACAAACGCGACATGCTGGGGGCGTGGATTGTAAAACAGGACAGAAATAAATCGGGGGAGAAGAAGAAGAAAGGGAAAACCCAAGACTACAAGATAAAATGAAAGAAAGAGAGAGGGATTGTGGAGACACAGAAGTGCCCGAGGAAGAAGAATCAAGAAAATCGGGGTGTGTTGTGTGTGTTTTGTGTGTTGTGTGGTGTGTGTGTGTGTGCGTGCGTGGGGTGCGTGCGTGCGTGCGTGCGTGCGTGCGTGCGTGCGTGCGTGCCCTGCGTGGTGCGTGCGTGCGTGCGTGCGTGTGTGTGTGGGGTGTGTTGTGTGTGTGTGTGTGTGTGTGTGTGTACGTGCGTGCGCGCGCGCGAGTGTGTGTGTGTGTCTTGGGAGAGGGGGTTGTCGTTGTTGTTGTTGTCGTCGTCGTCGCCGTCGCTGTTTTTGTTGTTGTTGTTGTTGTTGTTTTTTTTCTTTCTGTTCTTTCTCTGTTCTTTCTTTCTTCCTTTTTCTTTCTTTCTTTTTCTTTCTTCCATTCTTTCTTTCTTCCTTTCTTTTTTTTTTATTCTTGAATTTTTTCTAGCTTCCTTTTTTTATAGTGTTGAAACAGTTGTTGCGTCGATCTTGAATAGCGAAGATTAATGTCAAAGGGGTCACTATCAAAATGCTTTCACATATTTGCATCCCATTTATCAAAACTTCTCTCTCTCTCTCTTTTACTCTCTCTCTTTCTCTCCTCTCTCTCTCTCCCCTTTTCTCTCTCTCTCTCTCTCTCTCTCTCTCTCTCTCTCTCCTCAAAAGGTAGGTAGGCACTCAAGGTCTGACCAGCGCGTTGGGCTAATGCGTAGGGCAGACATCCCTCAGTCGTAACCACAAGACCTCTTCTTCAATTGTCTCATCTTTGTTGTTAAATTCATATATCCATCAGCTTCAAATCATGCGTAGTGTGGTCTCGAAACTTAGCGGATGTGCTGTTAGCGTACTAAATCCGCACGAAGTGACGCCTCCTTGATGAAACTGCAACTGAAACTGCAACTCCCCTCTCTCTCTCCTCTCTCTCTCTCCTCTCTCTCTCTCTCTCCTCTCTCTCTCTCTCTCAAAAAACAACAAAAACAACAAACAAAATTTATTGACAACAACAACCATGATTTGCACTTGGCTATCGCATTCACGAATAAACCCCCACTTCTCTCTCCGTCTCTGTGTGTGTCTGTCTCTGTCACGTCTCTGTCTCTGTCTCTGTCTCCGTCTCTCTCTCTCTCTACTCTCTCTCTCCCCTCCTCTTCTCCCCTCTCTCCCCCTCTCTCTCTCCAGACTCAGATTGATGCAAAAAAGAGTGACGTAATAGAGTTTGAGAGAGAGAGAGAGAAGAGAGAGAGAAGAGAGAGAGGGGAGAGAGAGAGAGAGAGAGAGAGAGAGAGAGAAAGGGGAGGTGTTTGGCACCAGGCAATTTACTAAATGAAAACCATCAAACATTATGCTCTCTCTCTCTCTTCTCTCTCACTCTCTCTCTCTCTCCTCTCTCTCTCTCTCTCTCTCTTTTGCTAATCAAGTATTTCTTTACAACACACAAACCGAGCCCAGAACCCTTTAAAACACCGTGACATAACACAGCACTCAACACACATGATTCTCGACAAACAAACAAACAAAAACAACAGCAACAACAACAACAACAACAACCGAGCAACAACCGTGTTCTGCTCTTCCCGTTCATTAGCATTCCACTTCGTCCTTCAGGAACTGAAGAATGATAGTGGGCTGCTGAAATTAGTTGCCGTGTGTTTGTTTGTTTGTTTCAAGACAATAAGGGTGATTTCCCTTTGATAACAGCCTGATGCATGGGTGGACAACTCTCATGGACGTGTCCCCGTGGATTACATTCTCTTTTATTAAAACACACACACACACACACACACACACACACACACACACAAAAAAAAAAAAAAAACCCTAAGCGTGCGTGCGCACACACAGACACACAATCATAGAGAGAAAAACACACACATAGGCACATAGGCCCGCGCGCGCGCGCGCGCGCGCGTGCACACACACACACACACACACACACACACACACACACACACACACACACACACACACACACACACACACACACACACACATACGCGCACACACAGAGATAGATAAGCATACACGCTGCACACACACACACCACACACACACACACACACACACACACACACACACACACACACACACACACACACACACACACACACAACACAAGCAAGCGCGCGCGCGCGTACGCACGCACGCACGCACACACAAACAACACACACGCACGCACGCACGCACGCACGCACGCACGCACGCACGCACACACACACACACACACACACACACACACACACACACACACACACACACCACTCTGTGTGTCTGTCTTTTTCTCTTTCCCAACCTCACTCCCTCCCCCCATCCCCCGTCAACATATTTCTTAATTTATTAAAGAAAAAATCATAATCCCCGAGAGCATGCAATCATAAGATAAGAAAAGTACATCGTGATTTTTTTTTTCTTTTTAACTGCGTCGTACAGTTTCCATCAAGGGTAGACAAGGCAATAAGCTTTTTGTCAGTCCTTGCAGATTCCATCTTCAGGCAGTCCAATTATACACGAGTGTAGCATCCTTCTTTTTCTTTCATCTACCGCTGTTCTCATACTGCATCAGTTTTTTTTGTCATCACATCACAGCCACTTTTGCAGAACCTCATTACTTTCATCAACTTTGATCGCCTTCGAGGTCACACACACACACGCACGCACGCACGCACGCACGCACGCACGCACACACACACACACACACACACACCGCGCGCATAGAAACAAAAACATACACAGAAGCACAGTGGCAGAGAGAGACGGACAGACAGACAGATAGACAGAGATTGTACGTCAGTTCGGAAATACACATGTCCATTGCACTGTCTGAAATGTCTAAAATCGTCAATATTTTATTTACTTATCACATTAAGAGGTAAAATTCTCATTTTACCTTATAGACTTTCTGCATCTTCAATCATTGATCAATAACAGTATCTGCATATAAAATGTCAATATTTGAAATCTGATAGAGTCTGTAAATTAGTGCAGCTGAACGAATGGCCTAAAGAGCTGACGTCCACACAGAAAAGCCTGTTCCCATGGAGACCTAATTAAAGGAGAGAAAGGTGGTTCGCTCGGGGAAACGAATATAATGAGCTTGGTTAGGACGACGACAAAAATGGTTAAAGTTGGTGACAAGCCTAAGGATGAACTGAACTGAAGAGTCGTATTGGCAAGGCAACATCAGCATTCAATCAGCTGAACAAAATATGGAACAACATGAAATTCTCCCTTGGATTCAAATTGAAGTTTTATAACTCCAGTGTGATTTCAACGCTGCTATATGGCTGTGACACCTGGCAACTGAAGACCACCCAGGAGTAGAAACGCGACGCTTTTGACACCAAGTGCCTACGTAAGATCTTGGGCATCCAATGGTCAGACTTCATACTAAATGAAGACGTCAGGGACGTCAGCTCCCCGCGTCAACCATCATCTGCAGACGGCGCCTCCGCTGGCTGGGTCTTCTCATTGTTGGAATGTTCTTTCGCAGTTCTGGTGTCAAACTAATACATCAGGTGAAAATGAAGATGCTTGTAGTTAGTGCCTGGTTTCCTAAAAGCTGATATGATGCATTGCAACGTCTGCAGAGCTGCATAACAAGAGCGAATGCTTTTTGTGTGTGTTAAAGATAATACTCTTGGATACTGTTAGGGGAGTGAGACGGAGACAAGAACAAACAAACAAACAAACAAACAAACAAACAAACAAACAAACAAACAAACAAACAAAAACAAATACATTAAAAACAACCGATGGACTTAGAGCGTTGCGGAAAGGACAGGAAGACATTTTCAGAGACCCAGGCCTTTGCACATAATACATGATTGCATGTACACACACACACACACACACACACACACACACACACACACACACACACACACACACACACACACACACACACACACACTCTCTCTCTCTCTCTCTCTCTCTCTCTCTCTCTCTCACACACACACACACACACACACACACCCCATCTCTCTCTCTCTCTCTGTCTCTCTCTCTCTCTGTCTCTCTCTCTCTCTCTCTCTGTCTGTCTGTCTGTCTGTCTGTCTGTCTCTCTCTCTCTCTCTCTCTCTCTCTCTCTCTCTCTCTCTCTCTCTCTCTCTCTCTCAATTCTATTCTCTATCTCTCCCTACCATTTATCACCATGTAAAACCATAATTAATTTTTTTTTTAAAGTAATGAACAGCGCTTGAAGAAAAAAGGAACAACTGTCTGCCGCCTGTTGCTCCCATCCCCACCCCCACCCCCACCCCAATCCCCCCTTCCTCCATTCCCGAAAACACACCCTTTCCCTCCCCATCCCACCCCCCTCCAACACCTCCTCCCCTTCCCCCGCCGGGCCATCATTTTCCCTCCTCCCGTCCTTATCTCGTCTCCCTTTTCAATGTATTGTCTGATGGAACAAGAGGATCGTTTTCGCGCCCCCCCTCCCCATCCCCCCCCTCTCTCTCTCTCTCTCTCTCTCTCTCTCTTTCTCTCTCTCTCTCTCTCTCTCTCTCTCTCTCCTCTCTCTCTCTCTCTCAACTTTCCACCTTTCTGGGCTAAAAGCCTACGATTCAATCGTGGAGAGGCCAGCTAGAGATAAACGTGATTCCCCACTGTGGGCACAGGTCCATGGAGACAGGTCTTCATGGATCATTCTCAGACTGATTTCACCATCACCACCACACCGCCTCCACCACCACCACCACCACCACCTCCTCCACCACCACCGCCGCCGCCACCACCACTACCCGGTGGTGTGCCTGTGCTTACCATTAAAAATCATACTGCCACGCACATTAACAAAAATGACACTTAGAATTAAGGAAAGGTCTACCTGAAATACTGCCCAGATGGTGTGCTAAAACGACAAAGAATAGATATTCAGTTACAATTGGAGCGATAGGATATTTTCCAATACGGCGACTTACAACAAAACATTTGGCCCTAAAGTCATGCCAAGCTGTGAAAATAATGAAAACATTAGGTGGTGCGACAAAACCAGTGAAATATTCATTTTGTTTTATAGATTTTAAGTGGCACTGGTGCCAAAATTTCTTGGAAACAAAATACTTCTGTACCGATAGTGCGTCGGAAAGTCCGCTTACTCGAGCAACATACATAATTTGCCATTAGAAAGAAAAAAATGATCATGAGTGATTTATCAGAAAAATCAATTTTGAGAAGTAATGTGAAAACATTCTTTGGCATCGAAACGACATACTGACTGAAGAAAAGTTTGAAAACGAAAGCTTGAATTAAATTCTATAGCCGTTTTGGGAGGTAGCTGCATTTCATTGATGGTATTAGAATCTGGCTACTTAAGAACAGACAGAACTATGGTTTTACGTTCTTCAGTTTAAGCACCATGTCTACGTGAAAAACTGTACAGTACATTATTTAATTCACTAATCAAAATTTCAGATAAGTGGTGCCCAGTTTGTATGACTTTTCTACAGTTCTCCTCCTTTAGGCTGTCCGCCACATGTGGATACAACACCACGCAGTCATAACATCCTGTTATTGTACTCCCAGTTCTTAAAGAACAGGGAGTACTTTAGAATGGGAACGAAGAAATGCTGTCTGTGTGTCTGTGTGTGTGTGTGTCTGTGTGTCCGTGTCAAAATGTGTTCCACTCGCTCCAGACAAAACTACTGGGTCGATCTTTCTGAAAATTTGTATGTATGTTCATTATGGGTCAAGGATGACGGCCTGTAACGCTTTATCTTCTTTATGGAATATCTCAGAAAGTACTTGACCGATCTTCTGAAAATTTGTAGGTATGTTCATTATGGGTCACGAATAATGCCCGAAGTTTTAGTTTACCGTTATAACCGTTACTAACGGCTGTAACGGCCTGTAACGGTTTTTCTTCTTATGGAATATCTCAGAAAGTACTTGGCCGACCTTTATGAAACTTAGCAGGTATGTTCATTATGGGTCACGGATGATGTCTGATGTTTTAGTTTGCCCCGTTATAGCCGTTACTAACAGTTGTAACGGCCTGTAACGGTTGTTTTTTTTTAATGCTGATCAATGGGAATGAGGATGATTAAGATGATGCTACGGATTTCCATTTCGGTCTGAGACTACATGACAGGGCTGTACTCTACGCTTCCTTTCATAATATATCCTGGCGTCAACCAGGCCCGAGAGATACAGGCACCTGCAGTGTTGGTCAGGAAATTTGAGCAACACTCTCAGAAACGCATCCATTAAGTGGATGAAACTCGACTGTGTGGTCCCAGTCTTCCCAACTGAGTCCGCAGCAAACTCAACTCTGGGTAGGAGCCGGTCGGGGCAGAAAAAACCCACATGCCTCTGATGGGATTCGAACCCACGACCTCCCAGCCGGGAGTCCGCGACGCTAACCACTTCGCCACGGCGGCTGGTGGCTTGTAACGGTTTTTCTTCTT
The DNA here is from genome assembly GCA_018398815.1 of Conus ventricosus. Lineage (NCBI taxonomy): Eukaryota > Metazoa > Mollusca > Gastropoda > Neogastropoda > Conidae > Conus > Conus ventricosus. Next base: position 26,663,287 of record CM031602.1, read on the forward strand.
TATGGAATATCTCAGAAAGTACTTGGCCAATTTATAAGCGGTTTGGATGATCTTGTGACAAATCGGATCCTCTGTCCATATGTAAGTGATGTAATGCTGAAAATGGATTAAACAACCGTTAAAAACCGTTATTCTGCCGTTATTTCTTATGTATAGGTGGATTTTAATGAAATTTGGTATATAGAAAGGTTACCACACACAAATGGCACTTCTATATAGTGTTTCAAAATTTGGCCGTTAAAAACCGTTATTCTTGACATATTGTCCGATTTGGATGAAATTTGTTATGTACACAGGCTTTAGCCCAGTGAGGACTAAAATACCGGTTTCAAAAGTGTATATCGGTTATATAACAGATAAACCGTTATTTTGCCGTTATTTTTTTATATATTTTTTTTTATTGGTGGATTTTAATGCAATTTTGTATATAGAAAGGTCATCACACACAAATGGCACTTTCATGCAGTGTTTCAAAATCTGGCCGTTAAAAACCGTTATTCTTGACATATTGTCCGATTTGGATGCAATTTGGTATGTACACAGGCTTTAGCCCAGTGAGGACTAAAATACCAGTTTCAAAAGTGTACATCGGTTAAATGACCGTTAAAACCGTTATTTTGCCTTTATTTCTTATCTCACAAAGCACTTGGCCGATTTATAAGCGGTTTCGAAAACTGGGAGTACGCTTATATGCTTCGCATCTTGTTTTTCTTTTCTACGGCAGATCCATTTCCATGCATGCACAGGCCATTTGTAACTGTGAGATGATTCGCCTGATTAGTTCACAACACAGCATTGCACTCCCGTTTAACGGCAATATTGATTTAAAATGTGTTTTAGTAGCCGTGACAATGCCACCATATCTTTCAGTTTGATTTCGAATTGCGTCATACGTCTATTTACATATTCATTTACCTTTTTACAGTTGCAGAAGTACCCCCCCTCTCTCTCTCTCTCTCCTCTCCCCCCCCCCCTCTCTCTCTCTCTCTCTCTCTCTCTCTCTCTCTCCTCTCTCTCTCTCTCTCTCTCTCTCTCTGTTTGTAAATCATGATTATGCAATAAGTGGTTTATTATGGTGAGAATATTGTTTGATGAATGGTCTTTTTCTTCATTTTCTAGTTATTAGTGTTGTTCAACTGTTTTCTGTGCATACGCTTCTTTTGACTCGCATTTCTATTGTTGGCAGAGTTTGGCAACACTAAGTGGAAATTGCGCATGCACTCCCTTGGCATAAGGGTTGTTTAACTACTGTCAATAAAGCATTGTTGTTGTCATTGTCATGTCAACTACTGTCAATAAAGCATTGTTGTTGTCATTGTCATGTCATTCTTATTGTCTCTCTCTCTCTCTCTCTCTCTCTCTCTCTCTCTCTCTCTCTCTCTCTCTCTCTCTCTCTCAAAACAACTCGCTGATTTGCACAAAGTAAGAAAATTCAGTTCAATGGTGCATTTTTTTCCCCCTTGCACTGAAGGTTATATTTCCATTCAATACACATGTTACATCAACAATACATTTACATACAATGTTTAACTAATGCTGTCAAGATCATACAAAAGTGTCATAATTCAAAAGTCATAATTCGCATGTTACAATGTAAACTTATTACACTATATCAATTATTATTAAATGAAATATTAAAAAGCTGCAAGGGTATATACCAATTACATATATAAACAAAGGCTATGAAAAAAAAAAAAAAAACGAACAAGGGAGGGAACCAATAGCCCCCACACCACACCCCTGAAAGGGTGGGTGCTTGGTGCCTCGGGCATGTGGGATAGGGGGGAAAAAAAAGAAAAAAAAAGAAGAAGCAAAACAAAACAAAAACAATTTCATGTTCACAAAGTATTGCTCGCTCAATGGTGCATTTTACGTCTGTCCATCATAGATAATATTAGACAATAAGCAGCTGTAAGATCTACACTAACACTCACAAAATATCTTTGTGATTTACAGAATGAGAAAGTTCAGTAAAGTGGTTTGTTTCACGTGGCCATCACAAATTAGGTTAGACAATAGGCAGCTCTACAATCTACACTCTGCACTAAACGATTCTCACATGACTGTATAACCCGTCAAACAGATCTCAGATATTAACATTGAAAATGTTGTCATAAAATCTGGCTATTTCAGTTTGAGCAACCAGCGCTGCAGTATCAATAAAGCATGGATCATAAAAAAAAAACTATATACAAAACAAACATGGCCTATATTTTGATAGCGCATACCGTTAAGATTGCCCCCCTTATATTGGTTGAACTGAAACCGACAAAAACATTACGAGAGTTCCCCAAGTTTGAATAAAAGTTGGAGGAGAGGAAGGGGGCGCGCGGGGGGGGGGGGGGGGGGGGGGGGGTTCATCTCAAAAGATTTCCAAAAATGAGGGGAAAGACGGGAGGGTGGGGAGAGTAGACTTTTTTTCTCCAAAATTCCATGAAAAGCTTAGGAAAACGGGGCGGGAGGGGGGGGGGGGGCAGAGGAAAAAGGAATCATCTTCTGAAGTGTCATAAAAGCCAGGAAGGGGGGGGGGGGGGAGGGGTGAAGAGGGACTCATTTTCTAAACTTTCCTAAAAGCGTGAAAATAGGGGGAGGGAGAGAAGGGGAGGTATCCAAATTCTTGTTAAAAAAAGCGGGGGTGGGGTGGGGTGGTGGGGGCGAGGAACTCTCTTTTACCATGAATGAATTTTCTAACGTATTCGTGGCTTCAAATATCGGGAGTGTGGGTGGGAGGGCAGAAGATAGTGTGGCTACCCGTATGTCCTTTGTCATTCATTTGTGTTCTGCCCAGCTGTGAATAATCTTGTCTCCCTTTGAAAACATATACGTGAAGCAAGCGGGCGTGTATGTACGTGTGCGTAAAAGCTGCTTTTTCTGTGTAGAGTGCACACACACACACACACACACACACACACACACACACACACACACTCTCTCTCTCTCTCTCTCTCTCTCTTTCTTTCACTCTCTTTTTACACACACACACACACACACACACACACACACACACACCACATCCTTGTGCTTGTGTACCGACGACAGGGCAATGCATTTGAAACAGGTTTGTTAGCCTGGCCACATTGTGATTGACGTTCAGGACGCGGTGCATGTCACGGTCTTTTTTCCCGTGCTGCACGTGAGCTTGCGCAGGTCGGCGTTTGGGATTACAGCAAATGTCAGGTAGTAACAAAGTTTGAACAGATGGCAATGGCCCAGGCTCTGTGAAAAAAAAAACACACACCAAAAAAAACGCAATGAGGAAAAAATGATTTTATCCTAGAAATTGGAGCCAGTAAATTTGTTCAACGTCATATGTCAGGAAAAATAGCAGAATAAGTGCATGACCTGTGGACTCCTTGTGTTCCTACGCCATTGGTAGAGGGTGGGGGGTGGGGTGGGGGCACAAGGATTTTGGAGTGGAAAGCCTCGTAGACAGGAAAATGAGGAGTCATGTAGTTCGTGCTTGCTTAGAAAAGGAAGCGGAAATAAGATCTGCCTCAGCCTTAGGTATGGTATGGGTCAAGGGCTGGACTGTACCATGAATATGTTTTGGTAATGGCTAATCTTCTGACAAAAATCAGGTGCAGCTTTGAGTGTAATTGAGAATGTATAGCGTTTTGGGGCCTAAAACTGTAACCGTGGATTCGGACCAATCGTCTCACCTGCTGCACGAGCAGCCAGACTGCGCACACGCCAAATGAGGACACACCGGGGTTCGGAACAGAAGGAGAAGAATCAACACCACCTTGACACTGAAAACGAAGAAGTTTATCGTTAGTGGTCTTTGCAGAAGTTTCTTATTGTGGCGACATTGATGTCTGGTATTGTCTGCATTTACCCACGTGTGCTTTTCAGCCTTAAGTTCGAAATAACTTTCAGAGACTTGCATGGGTAGCTCTGCTCACCGGAGAAACTGGCTGTCCTGTACTCCCCAAGACTTGCATGGGGAGCTCTGCTCACCGGAGAAACTGGCTGTCCTGTACTCCCCAAGACTTGCATGGGTAGTTCTGCTCGCCGGAGAAACTGGCTGTCCTGCACTTCCCAAGCAGAAGGGCAAAGGTTGAAACACCAGGGCCAGTGTGAAGATCCGCTTGGTGTCAGCTCACGCCTGTGTTGACAGTGATTGACAACTAGCCCAGTGGGTAGGTTATTATTCTTCTGTGTGTGTGTGTGTGTGTGTGTGTGTATGGTTGAGCGCGCGCGCGCGCGCGTGTGTGTATGTAGTTCTGTTTAATGTCCTGTCACACATACTTTGTAGACGACATAGATGATTTCACAATGTTAACTGAACAGTCATTAAGCGCGTGCGCGCTCACACACACACTCACACGCACATACACACGCAAGCACGCACACACACGCGCGCGCGCGCGCGCGCACACACACACACACACACACACACACACAACACACACACACACGCACACACACAGATACACGCACATGTACTCGCAAAGCGCGAGGGTGGAGGGGTGCAACCTGTCGATCAAACGCCATCCCAATGGGACGGTTGAATTTTGTCCGTGTGTGTTCAATGGAGGGAAATGAAACCGTTTAAACCAAACGGGTGGTGCTCAATCGAAAGGTAGCCCCCCCCCCCCCCCCCCGCTCACTCCCGCGCGCACACACACACGCATACCAGGAGGGGGGGGGGGGGGAGTGGGGATTATAGTAAAGAGAAAAGGGGCTGCTGGATTATGTGGAGGTGGAAAAAAGATGGAGGGATCAGAGAGAAATATCTGTAGTGTGTGTGTGTGTTGTTGCTGTCGTTGTTTCTGGAATTTAGCATCTGTCTGTATTAAGATAGATTAGACAGACTCGTGTGTGTGCCCGCGCGCGCACGCGCGCTCTGTTGTTTTTGTCGCTGTTTCACCTTCAATTCAACGTCGATCCACATTAACTAATAACATAGATATTCGCTTGCGCATTTGTGTGTATATGGGGTTTGCGTGTGCCTGCACGCATGCGCGCGTGTGTGTATGTGTGTGCGCATGCGGGAGGAGGCGGGTGCGTGTATGTGTGCACACTGCAGGTTGTGTGTGTGTGTGTGTGGCACGCGTGTTTATTCACCCTTTGATGTAATATCAAATCATTGCACAGTTTTCTCTTGCAGCGATTTCAAAAATGTCATATTGTTCTTACCGGCGAAAAAGGAAAACGATGGCATTTCATTAATATAAGCAGCCACTTGTAACGTACAGAAAGGCTCGCAAACAGTAAGGTCCCTTTGGCTAGATTTCCACCTCTTCTCCTCTGCAAGACTTATTATCTCTCAAGACAGGAATATTGAATTGGGAAGAGAAAAGAAATGTATGCTGGAAACAATTCGTTTTCAAATGTCTTCATGAGCTTCTTCCCGTTACATGTTAAAGCTGTTGTATTGAGTTCTCATGGCATTGCATGCTCCCAAAGCATTTAAGGACGTTGTCAATATTTACTGTATCTATATATGCTCCATGAATCTTTGGCGCCACGAAGCTCTTTACTGTAGAGACCAGAGGAGTACAAAGGAAACTTTTCCCTTTGTTCATCCGTTGCCTTCCGTTCTTTGTCCTTTACATCTCTGGTTTTTCTCACATTGTCCACATCGTCCTTGCTTATCATGTTCCCATCCTTCGTTTTCTCACCATGTATTTACGATGTCCACACACCCATCTTTCGTATCGCACGATGTCTATACCCACCTTGTCTGTCTCAGGACGTTCGCACTGACCTTGCCTTTCTTGTGATGTCCACACCCATCTGCTCTTTCACACGATGTGCACACTCATCTTTCCTTTTTCTTGATGTTTACACGCATCATTCCTTTCTTATGATGTCCACACCCATCTTTCCTTTCTCACGATGTCTATACCCACCTTTTCTTACTCAAGATGTCTATTGTGAGTGGTACATGACATGGAATGCACCATGGAGCTTCTTCACTGTTTAAAATGTTCACAGCCATCTTGTCTTTCTCACAATGTCCACATCCATCTTTCTTTCACGATATCTCCACCCATCTTTCCTTTCTCGTTATGTCCAGATCCAATTTCCCCTTGTCAGTATGTCCATATCCATCTTTACATTTCATAATGTCTTCACTGTTCTTTTTTCTCAGAGGGTCCATATCCATTTTTTTTCTTTCCGATGATATCCACACTCATCTTCCCTTTGTCTTGATGTCCACACCAATCTTATCTTTCCCACAATGTCCATATTTATGTTTGCTTGTTATGACATGTTATGATGTCCACACCGATCCTTTGCATGTTACTTTCTCTGTAAGAGGCACATTTGAATGCGTCTTCCTCTTTTCTTTCCTTTCTCACGAAGTCATCTGTCTATGTTCATGGTGACCACACCGTAATACTTTAGCCATAATACTTGAGCCATAATACTTTAGCCATAATACTTTAGCCATAATACTTCAGCCATAATACTTCAGCCGCAAGACATAGGATATCCAAACACTCTTTGCAGTATGTTACTTAATCCGTGATTTGTAGAATGTCCGTGCGCACGTGGCACTATGTTACTTTCGCCGTAAGGTGTAGGGTACCCAGTCCACATCTGGCACTGTTAATTCTGCCACAAGGTATAGGATACCCGGTACACGCCTGGCATTGTTACTGTCTTTGTAAGGTGTTAAATACCCGATGCACGCCTGACACTATGTTGCTACCGCCGTAAAGTGTAGGATACTCTACGTCTGACACTATGTTACTAGTGCCGTAAAGTGTAGGATACTCTACGTCTGACACTATGCTACTTTCGCCGTAAAGTGTGGGATACCCGATCTTTGCCTAACGCTATGTTAATTTTGCCGTTGAGTGGTATACTTGGTGCACGCCTGGCATGGTATTACTTCGTTAAGGTGTAAGATATTTTTGCACATCTGGCACCAGCAGCATATCCTCTCTGTGGCAGCATCTGTTTTCCCCGTCAGCCTGGACATCAGAATACCTTGATTATTTTCGTTTTTTTTTTTTTTAAATCGGCTGTCTGTGATGTTCATTCAGTCACTGTCGTTTTGTTGTGGTCCAGCCGACCACCTGGAGCCATTTCAGGGCTGTCACCATGCAGACGACACGACGTTCTGTCACAAAACACGCACGCACGCACGCACGCAACCACGCACACACACACACACACACACACACACACACACACACACACACACACACACAAACGCACTCACAGGCACGCTGGCAGGCGCGCGCGCGCAACACACACACACACACACACACACACACACACACACACACAAAACGCACACACAAACGCGCTCACAGGCACGCTGGCAGGTGCGTGCGCGCGCGCTCGCGCACACACACACACACACACACACACACACACACACACACACACACACACACACACACACACAGAGCGAGAGCGAGCAATAAGAAAACGTCATACATGCATGTAGTCAAGTAAACCAAAGCATGTTACACAAACTAGACGATTTGCGTCAGAGCACATCTAAAACTAAGCCATACTGAGTGCGTCAACCATTGGATCTTGCCATAAGCAAACACAGATTTCAACACTGGCCTGACAATTGTTTTCCCCCTCCCTATGTTTTGAGATTTGGGTGATTGGGACAGCGGCTTCGTTATAATTTTTTTTTTTCTTCTGTCTGCTCTCCGTATTCTTTGCCTCTGTTATTTTTCTTTATCGGTAGATGTAATAACCGAGTCATTATTCATTTAGATCACCAGGATCATAAGTCGTGAGTCATTGTATACGGAAATAAAGGAATGTTTGTATGTGAAAACTGTTTCATGATAAAACTTGGTAGTCAGCTGGTGGCACTGGGGGGTGGAAAGCGGGGCTGCTTCTCTGTTTCTCATTCCTGTCAGTTTCTGATCATTTCATGTACGTTTCATGCACGCCAATTTTTTTTTTCTGAAACAAGCCTTTCCTCAAAGTCAGTTTTTCCTTGTCTTTGGTATTTACCCTCCCCATGCCCCTCCCCCCCCTTCCTCCCCTCCTTTAACACTAAAATATGTAACCCTTAAACCATGTTTTTATTCTTCTCATTTGGCTATACTGGGTTTGCCATATAGGATGGAATGTTGAAGGATCTATGAAATGCACATATTTGCGTCTTTTTTGCTTCTGTTTCCATGACATAGCAGCGTTACAACAGCCATAGCCCTTCCTGTCTCAAGCGTCGGTTTTAAGAACCGTCCCCCCCCCCCCCTTTTTGTTTCCCCTTTCATTCTTTCATTCTTTCTTCCTCGCCTTTCTTTCTTTTTCTTTCTTTCATGCATTTGTTCCATCTTTAGTTTGTAAACAAGACAAGAGAACAGTTAGATTCTGTCAATGAGTGAGCTATCTGGGTATATTGGTTGACGAAACTTTTGTTTCAGCAGCTCTCTTCCCTTGCATAAGTCGCACATTCCACGTTGCACGCAGAAGAATCCGTCCCTTCCGTTCCTACCGTAATGAAGAAGCTGTCTCTACTTTTTATGCGCTACTCTGGCCAGTGTACACTAGATAACGGAATTTTTTTTCTAGTGCTGAGGATCTAGCCTCAGTAAAATCCAGAACAGTGCTGCACGACGAACTTTCGGATCGTCTTACAATGCTTGTGTTACACCTGTCTCGTTTGTTCCATTTCGCCAGTGGCACGTGGATAAATAGATATATTCCAGTCTTTCTCTTTCTGTCGTTATAGTCACTTGGAAACCAGGTTCCAGCGTGTCACTCTGAACCCCTCGGTCTCTCCACACCTTCATCTTCGTTCTGCTGCTGACATCCGTATCTGCAGGCTTCCTTCTTTTAGGCCCAAACCATACGGCCAACATTCTTTCTCGCATCCGCATGTACAGACTTCCTCCTCCTTTTGGGTCTAAATCCTACGGCCAACGTTTTCCATACATACATAGGGTCCCTCAGGCTGTACCCAGCCTCCTTTCTCTGTTCGCCAAGCAGACCTGATCACAAGGTTTACAGCGTTCCTAAAATTAAGATTTAGTGCAGTCAGTGAATAATAAACTCACAAAGGAAGTCAGGAGTTGTAGTAACAAACAAACGAGCCGCGTCACATGCTCCTCAGAGAAAAGGCACACAACACCTTCCCAGTACCGCACACAATATCGTTCAATTAGCACACAGTAAGTGAATAAACAAATACGCACGCAACCACACTGAACACTTTCCTCAGTTTAACAACAGTCAGGGACTGATAAGGCAAAACGTTTACTTACATTCAGTGTCAGATTAAGCTCAAAAAGAGAGAAAAAGATCACCTTTCACTTTCCATTTATACGGCTTAGCATCCAATGCAGAGAGGCTGTTGTAACTTTGAAAATCTTGGGCATCTTGGAAGAGTTCACTTGAAAGTAGTCGTTTGAATCGGATAGGTGGCTTGTAAGCGCTTACACACACAGAGACACGCACACGCACGCACGCACACGCACACACACACACACACGCACACGCACGCACACGCACACACACACACACACACACCCCGAGACAGAAACTAACAGAAACACGCGCACACGCACGCGCACGCACACACACACACACACACACACACACACACACACACACACACACACACACACACACACACACATTCACCCACACACACGCACGCACGCACACAGACCAGACAGAGACAGACAGACAAGCAGACAGACGACAGACGGGTAGAGAGAAACGCACAGGCAGACAGCGACGGACGGAGAGAGAGAGAGAGAAGAGAGATGAGGAGAGAGAGAGAGAGAGAGAGAGAGAGAGAGAGAGAGAGACACAGACGGGCGGGCGGGCGGACGGGACGGGCAGACGGGGAGGGAGAAGAGAGACGGGGAAGGAGAAACGGGAGAGGGAGAGAAACGGGCAGACGGGGAGGGGAAGAAACGGACAGGCAGACGGGGAGGGAGAAACGACAGGCAGACGGGGAGGGAGAAACGGACAGGCAGACGGGGAGGGAGAAACGGACAGGCAGGGAAAACGGAAGGCAGACGGGAGGGAGAAACGGACAGGCAGACGGGAGGAGAAACGGACAGGCAGGACGGGAGGGAGAAACGGACAGGCACGGGGAGGAGAAACGGACAGGCAGAACGAAGGATGGAGGGAGAGAGAAGGACGAGGACAGACGGGCGGGGGGGCGGACGGACGGCAGACGGGGAGGGAGAAACGGACAGGCAGACGGGGAGGGAGAAAACGGACAGGCAGACGGGGAGGGAGAAACGGACAGGCAGACGGGGAGGGAGAAACGGACAGGCAGACGGGGAGGGAGAAACGGACAGGCAGACGGGGAGGAGGGGAGAAACGGACAGGCAGGGAGAAACGGACAGGCAGGCGGGGAGGGAGAAACGGACAGGCAGACGGGGAGGGAGAAACGGACAGGCAGACGGGGAGGGAGAAACGGACAGGCAGATGGGGAGGGAGAAACGGACAGGCAGACAGCAACAGAAGGATGGCAAGAGAGAGAGAGAGAGAGAGCGAGAGAAGACCGACAGACAGACAGAGACATAGACGGACGGTGGGAGGGGGGGGGGGGGTTCTATTTTAGCCCCGTCATGGCCTTTTCCTCACTTATTCTCACGATCCGTCTTCTAACCCGACTTCCTGCCCTTTGAGACACGTTTCAACAATCAACCTCGCCTTGATGGACGTCCGCCCGAACACTCAGCACCGGGATCAGCCCCAATGCCTTCAAACGATGGTTCCAAGCACCTTCCCTCCTAAATGCCCCCCCCCCCCCCCCTTTCGATTTCAGACTAGGGTTAACAGAGGGTGCCATCTCCTTGGTTCTAGACAAAAGTGATCCTCCGCCCACCAAAGGATGGATGTCTTAGGTTACAGGAGCTAAGAAAAAAAGCAAACAAATCCTCCACAGGTAACGGGGCCAGTGACGTAGTCTGATGGTATTAAATACGGCTGAAGACTTGTTAATACTTAGACTTAGAAAGTTAATGTTATCGTTGAGTAAAGGGCGATGGGTAGAATGGGGGGGGGGGGGGGGGGGGGGGGGGGAGAGAGAATAGAAGGCGCGCCGTCAGATGGGGTTACATACGCCTAATGACTCGTGAATGCTCGGTTAGTGGACTAAAAGAAAAATGATGATGTCTCCACAGCTAACAAGGCCAATGGCGCAGTCAGATGGTATTAAATACGCCTAATGACTCGTGAATGCTCGGTTAGTGGACTAAAAGAAAAATAAGGATAAAGGTGTCCCCACCGCTAACAAGGCCAATGGCGCAGTCAGATGGTATTAAATACGCCTAATGACTCGTGAATGCTCGGTTAGTGGACTAAAAGAAAAATAATGATGAAGGTGTCTCCACAGCTAACAAGGCCAATGGCGCAGTCAGGTGGTATTAAATACGCCTAATGACTCGTGAATGTCTTGCTGCGTGGACTATCAAAAGGTTAGTGTGATCATCGAATAAAGGGCGAAAACCCCCACAACCAGTAGGGCCAATGGCGCAGTCAGACGGTATTAAATACGCCTGATGACACGTGAATGCTCTGTTAGGTGATCTATTAAAAAAAAAGTTGATATTATCAAACAAAGAATGAAGGGGGAAAGGGGGGGGGGGGATTAATAGCTAACAAGGCCAATGGCGCAGTCAGATGGCATTAAATACGTCTGATGATTCGTGGATGCTCTGTTGTATGGCCTAAAATGTTTATATTATCATCGAATAGAAATATTTTAAAAATAGGGAGGGGGGTTAAAAATACAAGCTAACAGGGCCAGTTGCGCAGTCAGATGGTATTAAATACGCCTAATGACTCGTAAATGCTCTGTTACTTGGACTTTAAAAAAAAAGTTAATCTTAATGTTTTTGAATACAGGGGTTTAAAAAAAGCTAACAGGGCCAATGGCGCAGTCAGATGGTATTAAATACGCCTAATGACTCGTGGATGCTCTGTTAATAGGACTTTAAAAAAAAAGTTATATAACTCTGTGGTAAAAAAAACAAACAGCTGACAAGGCCAATGGCGCAGTCAAATGGTATTAAATACGCCTAATGACTCGTGAATGCCCTGTTGCGTGGACAAGGCTAAAGTTAACAACATCATAACATAAAAAGATAGCATGTAACTGCTGGAAGCACGCGTGTGGGTCAGATGAGTATCGCCAGCTCAGGCCGGGTCATGGACTTTTAGAACCATGGAGAGCTGGCACCCTGTGTTGGTCCCGAGAGGAGGGGGGGAGCCTAGGAGCCCAGAGAGGGCGAGTCGGCGGAACCGCCGTTTGATGGCGGGTGGGGTTGGGCGGGGGGGTTGATCTTTGGTGCTGGGGTCCGGGGGTCGTCTGTCAAGGAGGGGTTGTTTTGTTGGAATCTGTCTCAAAGGGAGGATGAGGGTGTTGAAGGTGGATCGGAGAATAACTGAGGAGAAAGTCTGGTGGCTCTGGAATAGAATCTGTGAGTGTATGTGTGTAGGTATATACATATCATACTCGCGCACGCACGCACACACACACACAGACAGACACACACACGCGCGCGCACACACACGCACGCACACGCACACACATACACGCGCGCGCACACACATACACGCGCGCGCACACACGCACACACACGCAGAAGCGCATAAACACACGCACGCTTGCTCATATGCTTGCACACACGCACGCACGCGCACACTCACACGCACGTATACACACACACACACAACATACACACACGAGCATACTCAATCTCTGTCTCGCTCTCTCTGTCTCACTCACACACACACACACACACACACACACACACACACACACACACACACACACACACACATGAGCGCGCGCGCGGGCATGCACGCGCGCGCGCGCGCACACACACACACGCACATGCACACATAAACACACGCGCGCACGAGCACACACACACACACACAACACACACACACACACCACACACACACACCACACACACACACACACACACACGCACGCACGCATTCACGCAGGCGCGCAGGCAACGTCTTTGGTCTTTCTCGTCTTCGCCCTACCTATTGTTTAACTGCTATTATTAACATACATCTCTCATTATATAAGAACCCAGCAAATCCCTTCCGGGTGTCTGTCACCCCCCCCCCCCCCCACCCCCACCCCCGTCATTCATAATTTTGACGCTTTGATCGTCTCGATCATTGTCATCTGATGTTCTCCTCTCGTCCCTCCTTTTATCATTCTGGCGTTTGCTTGTTTTCTTACAATCGGGGCCAAATGCGCTATCCTAAGTTTCTTGCCAGTCGGTCATTATTTTCACATTCCTCTGACATCCGTCATTCATTGCTTTCAGGTTCTTTTTCAGTCATTCATTCATCGTTTTCAGGTTCTTCTCAGTCAGTCATTCGTTGTTTTCAGGTTCTTCTCCAGGCGATCATTCATCATTTTCATGTACTTTTCCAGTTAGTCACTTATCATTTTAACACTCTTCTCCAGTCATTCATTTACCCTTTTCGCGTTCTTCTCCAGTCAGTCATTAATCGTTTCCTCATTTTCCTGCCAGTCATTCGTCATTTTCACGTTCTTCTGTGATCAGTTCGTCATATATACACTCATCTCCCGTCAGTTATACCTCATGTTCACGTTCTTCTCCCGTTTGCCATTCATCATTTTCACGTTACATCATAGCAACAGATTTGTTGCTAACATCAAAATTTGTATTTCTTTTTTTTCTTTAATTTTCGGCATTCTGAAACATCTGAATGCAAAAATGAGTACAACGTGCGGGAAAAAATAAAAAGAAATTAAGGATAATTGTAAACTCCCATTGTATCACATTGAATAAGGAAGCGTTATTGTCATGAGATCGTTTGACAAAGCACAGGTTTTTGTATAAAGCATTCTCGGAGAACAATTTATCGTCGAGCCTCATTTCTGGTATCGAAATTTGAAGACAGAGACCAAAGACCAAATTCATATTTTGCATGCAAGGAATTTAAAGAACAGTTGACGTCTTTCTTTTCGAGTAAAAGTATGGTTCATCTTTTATTTAAGCAAAATGCCAGAAGATCGTCTTTAAAAACCTCTGGATAAAAAAATCTAGTCTAGTAACATCAGGCGGATGAAAAAGAATGGTTTGTGTACACAAGATGATAAGCTGCAAGAAAAAAAGGGTTAGCAACATTTTTATTTCATGAAGTCCAATCAATTCAAAATCATGCTGCAAGACTCGAGAAAGCGGTGATGTGCCAGTGATCTGCTTCACTGTACCAGCTTCCAGAGAGAAAGAGAGAGAGAGTATGTGTGTGATACATACATTTTGCGTGTGCGCCCGCATGATTGATTTTTTTTTTAATGCTGATCGATGAGAATGAAGATGATTAAGATGATGCTACGGATTTTCATTTCGGTCAGAGACTACGTGACAGGGCTGTACTCTACGCTTCCTTTCATAATATATCCCGGCGTCAACCAGGCCCGAGAGATACAGGCACCTGCAGTGTGAGTCAGGAAATTTTGAGTAACACGCTCAGAAACGCATCCATTAAGTGGATGAAACTCGACTGTGTGGTCCCAGTCTTCCCAACTGAGTTCGCAGCAAACTCAACTCTGGGTAGGAGCCGGTCGGGGCAGAAAAAGCCACATGACTCTGATGGGATTCGAACCCACGACCTCCCAGCTGGGAGTCCGCGACGCTAACCACTTCGCCACGGCGGCTGGTGCATGGTTGAATTTGTATGTGTGAGTGCGCGTGCGCGCGCATGGTTGTATAATTATATGTATGCGCGCGCGCACATGGCTGTGTGTGTGTGTGTGTGTGTGTGTGTGTACGCGCGCGTTGTTTGTGTGTGTTGTGTCTGTATATGTCTGTGTGTGATGCGTGCCTTTTGCGTGCGCACGCGCGTGGCCGTGGTTGTGTGTGTATATATATATAATATATATATATATATATATATATATATATATATATGTGTATATATGTGTGTATATATGTGTGTATATATATATATATATATGTATATACATATATATATATATATATATATATATATATATATATATATATATATATTACAGTTTAAAATAGGATTTTAAAATAACACATTGTGTACCAAGCTACGGTAACAACAGACAGTGATAAAGAAACATACATAGGGATCACGGCAAACCATTTTAAAACCAGATATGCAAACCATAAACAGTCCTTCAAAAATGAAAAATATAAAAACCAAACAGAACTAAGTAAATACATTTGGAAGCTTAAACGTAAGAAAATAGATTACAACATATCATGGAAAATTATAAAAAGAGCAGCACCATACAACAACATTTCTAAAAAATGCAACTTATGTACTACAGAAAAGTGGCTGATATTATGTAAACCCCATCTAGCATCCCTGAACTCTAAAGTAGAAATGATTAATAATTGCAGGCACAAATGGAAATCTTTGTCAATGCACCATTCCCTGGCACGTCCCCCCTGAACGCTCCCCAAAAAAGAATATCTACAGGCCACGTGCCACACGCGCAGAGCTCACACGCCCACACACGAATCTATATAACACTGGTGGCGGGCCCAGATTATACATACCCTGAGGAGAGCACTTGCTCGAAACAAGTTTGTAGGGTGTTTTTACTCTATTTTAAACTGTTATGTCGCTCCCTATTTGGTTGAGCATTTTTAGACTTCTGAGTGGTCTTTTAACTCTAATTTTATATACATAATATTATATATATATATATATATATATATATTATATATTAATATATATATACATATATATTAACGCGTTTGCGCGCGCATAGTTGTATATGTTCATGTGTGCGTAGTCTGCGCGCGTGGTGTGGTGTGGTGTGTGTGTGTGTGTGCGCTTGCTTGCTTGCTTGCTTGCGTGTGTGTGTGTGTTTATGCGTACGCTCGCTCGTGTGTGTGCGGGGGTTGGGGGGGGGGGGGGGGCATGAGTTGTCATTTTTCGCACAACTGAGTAAACTGATGTATTTGTGGAGGAGCGACAGGACAGGGGACACAGCGGGAATGGGGAGGTGTGGAGGAAAGGGGGCGGGGAGAGTATGTGTGTGTAACTTTTCAAATAAACTTTTTGTTGTTTTGACGAATTGTACCGTTTTTGAATTACTTTACCAAACATGGCTTAACCACAATTTTTGTGTGTAGGTTTTTGCACGATGCTGGGAATATGGCTTAAGTTGGTATTAGGCACAGTCTCTCTTCTCTCTCTCTCTCTCTCTCTCTCTCTCTCTCTCTCTCTCTCTCTCTCTCTCCTTATACCCTTTTCTCTTGTGTTTACTATTCTTCTTCATTGATGCTTCCATGTTTTATGTCTCTGACTGTAAAGGTCAAATAGCTTGCTTTTATTATTTTCTGTTGTGTAACAAAAATACATGTTCGTATTTAGTATTAAAAGCTTACAATAACAAATAATTAGCAAAGCTGCGCTCAATGTGAAAATTAACGAAAATAAAAGTTTTGTATCAGCAATTTTTTAATTTGAAGAATCCGAGTATGTAAAAGTTGAAGAAGTCTATTCATCTTTTCAGAATATCCATACCTTCAGAGTGTTGCTAGTACTTCTGTTATTACCCCTACTTACGACCTTCCTAAGGTACCATCAAAAGCCATCATGTATATGGTATAACATTCAGACGATATATCCATCTTGACAAATGCAAATCAAGAAGATGAAGGTAATAAATCACGCACAAAATATATATTAAGTGGAGATGGCTACATCAAACACGTTCAGAAACAAAATGTTATTGGACTCTGGCAACGAGTATCTGAAAAGAACTAGACACACGCTGTCTCTCCAGCCAGTTAGAAATGATACAATTGAACTTGACAAAAAAATGCTAAATTTTGTTCTTTCATATGTTTTATCGGATCCAGCAGTGCCTGTCATGCCCTACTGAGAGACCTGATAGCTGGGTTTTGATGATTATTATTTTGTATCAAAGACAGGTGAAAATACTAACATTTTAACATCTGAGAAAGATAACGCAAACATTTTATTTTCTGAGATTCAAGAACATGTCAAAACTGGGCATTCAGATTAGTATTAAAAAAAATATTGACAGATTGCTCAGTCCTAGAATTACGTACACGTTCTGGATTTGAAAAAAAAGAGTTATTTATAAGCACATGAATAATCTTGTCTTGGTATCACTAATATCGACTTTTTTTCCCTAGGTCCGTGTGAAGTCACTGGAGCATCGCACTGAAGAGCTGTTCACCAGATTCCTCCAATTCTGTCGGTTGTGTTCTGAGGCTTTGGGCTCTACAGACGGGTTCCCTGTCCGTTCTGCAATGGGTTGTTTTTCTGTCTTCCCTTTGGTCTCGCTCATTCGACACTTTCCGGGATGATTATTTTAGCGGGGCCGTTGAATCTTCATAGCAGTGCCAACGTAGTTTCTTTGTTTTGCTGGCGTCAGCAGATCCTCGTATAGCCCGATGTGCTGTTTGGTGGTCTGGCGCACTTGTTCAATGGCGATAGAACCAGTATGTATCTTGCAATGACATCGCATTTGTATGATCGTGTTCTTTCTTCCAGATCCATGTCGCGTCTGTATATAAGAAAATGAAACGCACCTGTGCATTCCGGAGCCAGATTTGTGTGTCGCTGAGATGTCATTGTCTTTCCATGCAGGGTTCCGTTTGGACAGAACTGATGTCTGTGCTGCTCTTGAGAAGACATCTGATTTAAATTTCCCCATCGCAGAAAAAAAAATCGTTGATTATATGAACCGTTTAACAGTTCCTAGCTTCTATCCATGGTTTCATAAGTACTGGAGGTGGTGGTGTGGCTGGCCATTCGCATGGTCTTCTCGGTGTTGGTATCCAACTATGTCATGTAGATGTTTCTTCCAGTGTTTTAATTATTAATTAACAAGCTTAGTAAGTTCTTGTTCAGTGCCCGCCAGGCCAATGTAATCTGCAAAGAGAAGGTTCGTGATAGATATTCTTGCAGTGCTGAGTGTGTTGACATGATCTTCAAGTGGATCAGTTACGATGCATCCAGGACAATGTTGAAAAGCATCTGAGAGAAATGAGGTCCTGACGAATCCCAAATGATATGCGAGGCTGCTCTGCCGTCGCGCCCTTTGTGAGCGCTGATCTGGTCACTTTGGCGTGTACTTGCTGGATGTGGCTGACGAGCTTCGTGAGATCAGATTTCTTCATAACGGCCTGCAGCACCTCTTCTCTTCTTCCCCTCCGGCCCATCGTTGATTCGTCTCCTGTCGTTGTCTCCTTTCGACCATCAGTGTTCATTACCACGTTCTCCTCTTTTCCTCCAGTCTACAGTTCATCGGTTTTACGTTTTGCCCATCCGTTCATCCATCCGTTCTTTCATTCATCCTCACGTTCTGGTCGTCATCGTCATCTCTCTCTCTCTCTCTCTCTCTCTCTCTCCGAGAGAGAGCGAGAACGAGATTCCGAGAGAGTGGGGCGAGGAGGGGATGGGCGAACTGGAGGAAAAAGACAGAGATACACGTGGCTAAAAGAGAAAACCAATTGAGAGACAGCCAGACGCTTTGATGATTTATTGCCTTCAGCTACACAGGCCATTAAGGCAAAAGGGGGGGGGGGGGGGGGGGGGGGTACACAGACGACTTGACACATTGAAGTATAAGAGAGAGAGAGAGAGAGAGTAAAAAATTAAGTTTGATGGAAAAATTATTTTCAACACATTTAAAAATCATTTTTAAACTTGTTTCACGTTTTATGCTTATATATATATATATATATATATATATATATATATATATATATATATATATATATATAGGTATTCTTCATCTGTCTGTGGGCAGGGGTGGTTGGGTCTGTGGGGTGTGCTCGGCAGCTGGAGGGTGGTGTTTTTCGCCGGTGGGCTGCAGTCATGAAATACGGGCTGGTACACCCATGGGGATGCTACTTTGAGGCTGTTATGAGCTGCATCCTGTAGTCTAATTTACCTCTGTTCAGGAGCAGTTATGTCCCTTGATATCTTAATGGAGTGTCCTGCGCGTGCCTGTACCCATCGTCAACACAGCGCAGGCCTCCAGGGGTGGTACAGGACTGCTCTAAAGGCAGGTGAAGACAGTGCTTCTCTGGGTCCTCCCCAGCACCTTCGGGTGTTTCTTTTTCTTCTTTGCCTTAACTAGGCTGACCCTGGAGAAAGGTCCAGTGACGGTGAGGAAAGACCCACTGACCACAGGGAAAGTCCTGTTGACAGTGGGAAAGACTACAACTTTGGATTCTCTCTTGAGGGCACATAAGACCGTATGGCGAAAGCTTGGCTGTGTCTGGAGTGGCACTGTCTTCATCTGTCCGTGGGCAGGGGTGGTTGGGTCTGTGGGGTGTGCTCGGCAGCTGGAGGGTGGTGTTTTTCGCCGGTGGGCTCTGCAGTCATGAAATATGGGCTGGTACACCCATGGGGATGCTACTTTGAGGCTGTTATGAGCTGCATCCTGTAGTCTAATTTACCTCTGTTCAGGAGCAGTTATGTCCCTTGATATCTTAATGGAGTGTCCTGCGCGTGCCTGTACCCATCGTCAACACAGCGCAGGCCTCCAGGGGTGGTACAGGACTGCTCTAAAGGCAGGTGAAGACAGTGCTTCTCTGGGTCCTCCCCAGCACCTTCGGGTGTCTCTTTTTCTTCATATATATATATATATATATATATATATATATATGTATATATATATATAATAGGGTTTTAAAATGAAGTGTAAAACCACCCTACAAAATTGTTTCGAGCCAAGTGCTCTCCTCAAGGTATGTATAATCTGGGCACGCCACCAGTGTTATATAGTTGTGTGTGGGCGTGTGAGCTCTGCGCGTGTGGCACGTGGCCTGTAGATTTTTTTCTCTTTTTTGGGGCGCGTTCAGGGGGGACGTGCCAGGGAATGGTGCATTGACAAAGATTTCCATTTGTGCCTGCAATTATTAATCATTTCTGCTTTAGAGTTCAGGGATGCTAGATGGGGTTTACATAATATCGGCCACTTTTCTGTAGTACATAAGTTGCATTTTTTAGAAATGTTGTATGGTGCTGTTTTTTTTAAATAATTTTCCATGATGTGTTGTAATCTATTTTCTTATCTTTAAGCTTCCAAATATATTTACTTCTGTTTGGTTTTTATATTTTCCATTTTTGAAGGACTGTTTATGGTTTGAATATCTGGTTTTAAAATGGTTTGCCGTGATCCCTATGTATGTTTCTTTATCACTGTCTGTTGTTACCGTAGCTTGGTACACAATGTTGCTGTAGAGACATTTGTTATTCAGAGGGCACTGGTCTTTCTTCGTGCAATTACAAGATATCCTTTCGTCACCCTCTTTGGTTGTATTGAACTCTAAAACAGAAATGATTAATAATTGCAGGCACAAATGGAAATCTTTGTCAATGCACCATTCCCTGGCACGTCCCCCCTGAACGCGCCCCAAAAAAGAGAAAAAAAATCTACAGGCCACGTGCCACACGCGCAGAGCTCACACGCCCACACACTAAACTATATAACAGTGGTGGCGTGCCCAGATTATACATACCCTGAGGAGAGCACTTGGCTCGAAACAATTTTGTAGGGTGGTTTTACACTTCATTTTAAAACCCTATTTTAAACTGTTATGTCGCTCCCTATTTGGTTGAGCATTTTTAGAATTCTGAGTGGTCTCATATATATATATATATAATCTGATTCTTTTTTTTCTATGATTTGCCTTTTTTCTAGTATATTCCAGTTAATTTTTTTTCTATTTAATCGGTTATGTTGAACACGCTTAGAACAGGTCGAGGTTTAGACATTGATTGTTGAAGTAATTTGAAACAGTCGTTTCACCTGTGCTCGAGTGAGCGCGTGCGCGCGCGTGTGTGTGTGTGTGTGAGTGTGTGTGTGTGTGTGCGTGCGTGCGTGTGCGTGGGCGCGCGCGCGCGTGTGTGTAATGTAATTGCTGAAGAGATTTCATTAACAGTAGTCCACATCGGGTAGCATGTCACCCTTTAGTAGATGCGGTGTTGGCAACATTTTAAGTAGACTGTCAACATTGAGGATGCAGTAGCTGGTCACCTTGTTGGTTGTCGGTCAGAAAGTATGGGTAGCCAGAACGATGGTAAAAAAAAAGGTACACAACAATGGTACACCACCACCACGTCTTGTTCCTAAGCTGATTCCAGAGTGAATGTTTGCTGAATCGCTTATTGGGACGGCTAAAAATTATTGAAAACTCAACTCAGCAGATGTGTGCGTGCGCGCGCGCATGCGTGTATGTGTGTGCGCGCGCGCACGTGTATGTGTGTGTTTCTATTCTGTTTCTCCCTTTTTTATCTTTGCATCCCCCCCCCCCTTTTGAAATAAGAAATGTGATAAAGAAAGGGTGAAAGGTTTAAAGTTTCAATACATGTACCCTCTGTTTCAACCCAAAACATTTTTTTAATCAATTTTCTTTGGAACATTTTGATTAAAGAAGAAAACGGAAACGGAAGAGGGTATGGAATCTAGTTTGTAACGGTCTGTTTAAACAACAGATTTTTTTTTCCTGTCTACTAGATTGCTAATCCATTTTATTTGCTTTGAAATCTTTAAGAAATTTATTCTGAGGTTAACTCCCTTTTCATGAGGGAAAATCAACAATAGTCATGGTATACGATATTTTTTAATACATTCCTTAAATATATTGTTTTAAAAGATCGTAATTCTGGTATGGTGCAAAATCATGATCGCAATTTGAACTGGCTGCGTTCAGATATTCTTACCAATACTTTTGCTTTGTCATGGCACAGAGAGAAATCAACGCTTGCGTCAAGAAGGAAGAAAATTAAAGCAGCAGCAGGTGTTTAGAGAAGGAAACGCCGTCTCGGACAAGTGTTTTGTTTCTGAACTTCTTACTCTGTGGGGGCCAGGATGGATCCGGTGCTTTCGGAATTTGAACGAGCACCTGTTGGATGGCTGAGCGTCTCAAGACATGTATTTTTAGGCGGATGTCTTACTCAAACAGCTATCTGACACCTGTTCTTAACTTGGAAATTCAAGCTTTATGAAGTTCATACTGGCCAGACTCAGCTGGCACTCTCTATCACATACCTTTGTGCTTGTTCTAAGGGCTTTAGTCCTCTTCTTTCCAGAAACTGAGCGGCTGTTTCAGGAGATCATGGCCCGATGAACCTACAACCCCTCCTCTCTCCCCCTGTCCCTAGTTCCAAACTCTGTGGCGAAAGATTTTGTCTTGGATGTCAGATTTTCTTACTAAGCTATTGACCAGACTGACATGCTTCTCGGTATTGTAAATGTCGGGTCGTTCCATTCTGGTTTAAATATGACACAGAAGTTCGTTCAAAATCCTTTGGTTGGATAACTGAGTGGGGTACTGTACCTGTTTCCATGCAATTCTTCCTAATGATCTGAGGACATTTTCACATTCTGCAAGGTCTGCTATGCACTCCCAGACATACACTCTATACAGTCTACCCATCTTCCATACTTTTCATGTCACAGATGTTCCAGATCAAAACCTGTGGTCCACTGCCCTGTAGAACGTCGTTGCTGGAATCTCTGGTGGCGTTGTCTCTTCTAATGGCGCTAACTGCATGAACGGTATTTCAAACGTTTGATGGCGCCTCCGTGTGTACCTTCCTTGGGTTGTCGCCGCTTTGATTGCACTGGTGACATGCTCCACCCTTTGTTTGTCGTTTGAATGCTACGGCAGGAGGTCGCAGACAGATTGGAGGGTAGAGACAGGCCCTGAACTGATCCATAGACCATATTCCATTTGACCCGAGACATTGGTGGAGTTGGTTTTCCCACGTGTTCCGTTTCCTTTGCTGGATTTTCTGCTGCATTCTACTGGCATCCCTTTTGTTCAGCTCTTGTCGTCAGGCCTTTTTGCTTTCCCTTTGCTTATCTTCATCATTCTTTTTTTTTTCTTCTCCTTTTTTCATTGTTGTTGTTGTTCTGTCCTTTATCGGAGAGAGAGAGAGAGAGAGAGAGAGAGAGAGAGCAAGTGAGCGAACCAGAGAGAGAGAGAGAGAGAGAGAGAGAGAAAGTCTATCCCTCAAGGTACAGACATGATCAGTTCACGCAGGTTAATGTCCATTGGCTCTTCCTTGGAAGATGAGGTAGAAAGATCGGGAGTGGGCGAGACGATGGGCTCTAGGAGGATGTATGTGTATGTGGGAGGTATTGAGGGAAGTTGGAAGAGAGAGGAGGGCGTAGGAAGGAGACACTACCTATCCTGAGGTCATGTGTCTTTTTTTCTCTGGTCAGGTCACTCACCCTCATCATTGTCTATCGGAAGCCAGCACTTTTCTGCGAAAGTGCAAAGGATAGGATACTTCCTCTGGCATTGTCTGTCAAGTTTCTTGAACTATAGAGTTTTCCCGAAACTTATCTGCCGCCTGTGTGTGTGTGTGTGTGTGTGTGTGTGTGTGTGTGTGTGTGTGAGGGGGGGGGGGTGTAAGCGCGCGCGCGCTTTAGAGAGAGAGACAGACAGATTGAATGATTTTCTTAATATAATAGACGCCAGCGTTAGTGTGCGTATGCGCGTGCATGTTTGTGTGTGTGTATGATTTTGTTGGTTTGTTTTTGGGGCGAGTATATTCACCATTCAACTAACAATTCGGTAATGCGAATATCATGTGTCTGCCTCTGTCTCTCTCTGTCTGTCTGTCTCTGTCTGTCTCTCTCTCTGTCTCTGTCTCTCTCTGTCTGTCTGTCTGTCTCTCTCTGTCTCTCTGTCTCTGTGTCTGTCTCTGTCTCTATGTCTCTCTCTCTGTCTCTCTCTCTCTCTCTCTTTCTCTCTCTCTGTCTGTGTCTCTCTCTCTGTCTCTCTCTGTGTGTCTCTCTCTCTGTGTCTGTCTCTCTCTCCCCTCTCTCTCCCCTCCCCCCTCTCTCTCTCCCCTCCCCCCCCCTCTCTCTCCCCTCCCCCCCCCCTCTCTCCTCCCCTCCCCCCTCTCTCTCCCCTCCCCCTCTCTCTCTCTCCCCTCCCCCTCCCCTCTCTCTCCCCTCCCCCTCTCTCTCCCCCTCCCCTATCTCTCTCTCCCCTCCCCCTCTCTCCTCTCTCTCTCTCTCCTCTCTCTCTCTCCTCTCTCTCTCTCCTTTCTCTCTCTCTCTCTCTCTCTCTCTCTCTTCTCTCTCTCTCTCTCTCTCTCCTTCCACCACCCCTCTATCCATGTACAACCTCCCCTCCCCGATCGTCCATTTTTCCTGTAGATGTTCCCTCTGTTTATACAGTAAGACACACGTGCATGTGTGTTGATGCACACAAGCACGCAGGCACATGCGTGGACACATACAAGTCTACATAAGCACATACACGTGCGCGTACATCAGCAGACACACATGCGCGCGCACGTGCAGACACACATGCGCGCAAGCGCGCGCACACACACACGCACGCACACGCGCGCGCGCATGCACACACAACACATACAAACACGGAGACACCAACACACTCACACTTGCACACACGCACACGAGCGCGCACACTCGCACGCACGCGCACACACACACACACACACACGAACACACCAGACAGACAAACAAGCAGGCACACACACACGTGCGCGCGCGCGCACCACACACCACAAACGGGCAGGCCCACACACACACCGACTGAAATCAATTTATTGTCGGATTAACTCAAGGTTGTACTGACATTTAAGAAAACATGAACAGAATATGAACGTTTTTCATTCAAAGCAAAGAAGCATAACACACAAAAATACGTGCGCACACATACACACACACACACGCACAAACACGCACTTGCATAAATACACAAATATACACATCTCGATACAAACACACCCATACCCTCGCATATACTCAAACTTACACACTCGCACACAGACATACACACGCCCACACACACACACACGCGCAACACACCCGCGCGCCCACACACACGCATTCATACTCGAGCACTTGTACACACATGCATTCACTCTCACAAACACTCTTTCACGCACACATACACGCGCGCACGCACATACACACCACGCTCACACACAAACGCACACACACACACACAGAGAAAAAACAGAAGAATTCTGCCCATTATACACAATCTTGTACCCCTTTGCACCTCCCCCAGCCAGGAGCGACGGGATCAAGAGAGATCGAAGCAGCAGAACGGACGACATTAACAGGTTGGAGCGGTCTCGGTTCCACTTGTGGCGCGAATGAACTGGCCGTACCTAACACCGAATTGGATGAACATAGTGCACAGCACAGAGGAACACATCACGCCGATTCGAGATGATGATGATACGTCGCATATTCAGGATACGCTTCGGTGTTTGCGTTCCGATCTGTAGGAGTGTAACAGCAGGGGCCCAGAAATCCACCCGTCGGACATCGACACAAGTCTGGAGCAAGCTAGACAAAATTATCGCTGGTTTTTGACACGGGAATGTTATGCCGTTCTCTTACAGAGCGACAGGTGCAGAGACAATTCCGAGATCCGCACAGAAATCGAGCTTTTCGGAAGGTCGTGTTCCATCAAACGGATGACGTGGGTGTGCTGCTGTGTGAATCGGACGACGTCGTTCTAGAATATTCCTGCGATCGAGTTCGGAAGACGATTGCTTATTCTGTTTTGACAAGCAGGAAGAAAGACATGTCATCGGAGGAATGTGTTAAATTGGCCTGCCTTCGGAAAAGAAGACGCAGCGGCAACACGAAGCATGCAGAGACCCAAGCATGTGTTCTATGGCGCCTGCACGCTGTCCACGGACTGATCCCGTTTTACCTGGGGTGACCGTCGTCTACAGAACTGACAGTGAATACCAGTGACATTTTCTCGATTTCATCATGTAAAGTGAAAGAAAAGGACATTGCTGTGGTTTCCATGTTAATGAAATGAGTCGCGTTTTGTTGTTGTCCATCGCGTCGATTTGCTTAATGGGTTTTACAGCCTAACATTAAAGTTCGTTCGTTCGTCCGTCCAAACATCAAAGCAATATGCCTACAAACGAGATAATTTCTACATACACAAACATAAGCACACACAAACACGCGCGCGCACACACACACGCACACACACTAAGAGCCCATATATACTGGTATTCAGAAACACCAATTCTGTGTGATTACATGTATATCCAATACTTGGTAATCAAGGATCATTAAAGTATGGAACTGGCTGACATATTACTCGTAAGAGTCGAACAGCTTATGAGTGTATATGGGTTGGGGAAGGGGAGAAGAGGGAGGAAGAGTGGGTGGGGGGAATGAAAAAGCCTTGCTCTACGTGCAAATTAGACGCCGAACCAGACTGATATGGTTTTTGCCTAGAATAAGATTTTAACATTTCAAAAATTTGCAAATTGGAGAAGAAAAACAAAAAAACAAAAAACACCTGTTAGGGGGAAGGGAGGCAGTGACGAGGGGGTGGGGCGGTGGAGGAGTTAAAAATGTCTTCCAAGTGGATGAGATTTAATAAGATAAACAGCCAACATTGCCAGACTCCAACCGTTCTCATAACTGGGATTGAAAACGCTAGACAGTCAGCGGAAGCTTGAAGGACTTCATCTTATCATGAAGAGGCTGAAAGTGAATTCTTGTACTAGTACAGTCAAATAAAAATGAGGGACATCGAGAGTCTGACCACATGCACAAACAGGTGCCGGTTTTAAATACCTGCCTAACCAACCATTAACCCGCAGCCTATGTACAAGGTTACGATTTGGGATTGGCCCTGGAAGATTACAACATTTGCTTGTTGGTTTAGTCATATCCCATCTGTGCTTCCGCGCTGAATCTTCAAGGTACTGACTCTGTCTTATGTTCCAGATTGAACTTTTCAGAATGTGGATAGCTTCAGATGAAGAAAGAAGGATATCACAATTCAAAACATCAGATTTATTTCTTGCAGCTTCCTTTGCATAAAAGTCAGCTAAATCATTGCCACGTAAACTGGAGTGTCCTGGAACCCATAACAAAGTTACATTGATACCCCGGGTTATTAGCTGATGAATGAGAAATAAGATATCACACACCAAGTTTGAACGACTAGATTTTGATTGACAGTGTAGAGCCGTAAGCGCTGATTTTGAGTCCGATAGTATAAGTATTTGTCTATGTATAACAGGCATGTCAAGTATAAAATATAGTGCTTTCAAAATGGCAAATAACTCTGCTGTAAATATAGAACATCCTTTCGTAATATGGTATTTCTTTCTAATGCTAAGCACTGGTATAACAAAGGAAGCCCAGCATCGGAAGAATCTAAAACAGAACCATCCGTGAAAATGTGTAGATAGGAATCGTATTTCCTATCTATCAAGTCTTTGGCATAGGATGATAGTAGTAACAGAGGATTATCTTTTTTATTAATATCTCAGTAAGTGTAGATGATTTCAGCCTGCTCTGACAACCACGAAGGGTATGAACAACATGGAACCTCAGCAATACCATCAAGAGACAGGTTACAGTTTTGAAATAATGGGGAAACATAATCACCTAGGGACATGTATACCGATTTGTTACGGATCTCTTGAAATATACGTACTTCCATCCAGTTCAGTCATTACTGAATTTGGAATGGTTCTCGCTCTCACTGTAAAATTACAGGCGCAACTTAGCCTGTGTTCATTTAAGGGTAACACACCAGCCTCCTTGTACGTCAAATCAATTGAAGCCCATCGGGGAAGTCCTAATGCAATTTTAAAGGCAACGAGTCAATACTGGTTAGCTTGTGTAAATCCGTCTTTCCAGCTGTAAAAAAACTTCTTGGCCATACGACAGAAACACGCACACACACCAAACAGGCAGGCATACGCGCGCGCGCGCACGCACACACACACACACACACACACACACACACACACACACACACACACAACACACACACACACACACACACATTCTTACTGATAGAGCTCTCGCAAATTCTCTTTCACATGTCTCATATAGGATCAACAATGGGGAGATGGATTTTAATGATGATTTTGATGATGATCTATTCACTCATGTTTATGCCCATATGTTTTGTGTGTGTGTGTGTGTGTGTGAGCGCGTGCGTGTGGGCGCTTGTGTATGTTGGTGTGTGCACGCCCGTGCTCAAGTCTGTCTGTCTGTCTTTCCGTCCCGCGACAGTTTGTTTACATGAGATTTCTTGTACGTGTGCCCGTCCACGCGTGTGAATCCCATTTTCTCCTATTCTCCTTCCCAAACTCATCTTTTTTGTTTTTAGAAACCCTCTCTAAATCGTCCTTTCGCACTCCTTTCTTCCTGTGCCCATGCCGTCGACAAACGGCGGGGGTCTGTGATCTTTTCCTCAACGATTCATCAATTGTCATTACGCACGGAAATCGACCCCCCCCCCCCCTCCCCCCCCCCCCCCCCCCCCCCCCGCTCAAAGCCCATCCCGTTTCTCCAGCTTGGAGAATTACAGTATTTTTCCGCCTCGTCCTTCCGTTCATTTAAATTAAAGGCATCCATGATCTCGAAGTTTCTTTCCTTTCATGGCTTTCATGAAGTCTTTTGGTTCTATCTGTCATCCTCATGGCACCCGTACCCATACTCTACAACTTGAGTGGTTATCACCACCGCATTGTATTCTCCTGCTTCCATTATCTCCATGTTAGCCTATTCTCCTGCTTCCATTATCTCCATGTTAGCCTATTCTCCTGCTTCCATTATCTCCATGTTAGCCTATTCTCCTGCTTCCATTATCTCCATGTTAGCCTATTCTCCTGCTTCCATTATCTCCATGTTAGCCTATTCTCCTGCTTCCATTATCTCCATGTTAGCCTATTCTCCTGCTTCCGTTATCCTCGTAGCACTAGCATTCTTCTGCTTCATTATCTTCACGAAATGATGCCCTCCCAGTTCCTATCTGTTTTTAGTCACACTGATGAGTTTCTACTTCGACTATCATCATGACACCCATGTAGTCCAACTTTCGTTATCTTCGTGACACCCATATAGTCCAACTTCCGTTATCGTCATGACACCCATATAGTCCAACTTCCGTTATCGTCATGACACCCATATAGTCCAATTTCCGTTATCTTCGTGACACCCATATAGTCCAACTTCCGTTATCGTCATGACACCCATATAGTCCAACTTCCGTTATCGTCATGACACCCATATAGTCCAACTTCCGTTATCTTCATGACGCCCATATTTTCCAATTTCTGTTATCTTCATGACACCCATATAGTCCAATTTCCGTTATCTTCATGACATCCATATAGTCCAATTTCAGTTATCTCCATGACACCCATAATCTCCAACTTATGTTATCTCCATAACACACATTATCCTACCTCCGTTGTCTTCATGACACCCACGTTATCCCATCTTCACTATCTTCTTGACGTCCATATTCTCCGAATTATGATATTCTTCGTGACCGCCATACCCTCGTAATTCCGCTATACGACGGCCACCCCATAAGTTCTCGGATGGGAAAAGATGGAAGTACACTGGCATTTCTTACCTAGCCCATCTTTTCAAAGTATCCTCCATCAACGTGTATGCACTTTTCCATCCTACTAAACCACGAATCCATCACCCCAGCCCACTCCGACTTAGGCATATCAGAAATCAAGCCCTCGGCAAACGCTCGGGCATCTTCAGGGCTCTCGAACGGCTTTCCTTTCAGTTGTTTTTTCAAACGAGGGAACAAAAAGAAGTCACAAGGGGCTAGGTCAGGAGAATACGGAGGATGAGTGATGAGCTGCACGCTGTTCTCTTGCTAGAAGTCTTAAGTTGCAGCTGCCGTGTGGGCGCTGGCGTTGTCGTGGTGGAGGAGTAGGTGGCGGATACCGGTCCGTGGTCGCCGTGCACTCCAAGCCTCGAACGCTTTTGGCAGGCAGGTGTTGATGTACCATTCAGCGTTCACTGTCTTTCTTTCCAGAAGCGGTACAGTAGTCACATGGCCGGATCTGGCGAAAAAACTGCAATCATTTGCTTTGTGCAGCTTCTTGATCTCTTAAATTTCACAGGTGGGTTTTCCCCTGGAAACAGCCATACTGACGACTGCTGCTTTGTTTCGGGGTCATACTGGTAAACATAGGTTTCGTCACCTGTGACAATATTGAAGACCCTATCGGATCTTCCTCCGTCAAATGTTTTCAGCATAAACTGGCACCATTCAACCCTAGCCCTCATCTGCTCCCCAGTCAGCTGGTGTGGCACCCAACGGGCGCAGCGCTTCCGTACAGAGAGACTGTGCCGACGAATGCGGTCTTAGCTTCCTGATGAAAGGTTTAGGGTATCCTTGAGTTCATCCTCCGTGATTTGAGGATTTCCTGTGATCATGGCCTTCACTGTGCTCACGTTCCCATCGGTCGTAACTGAAACTGAACGTCCACAACGGTCACGATCTTCCAACGACATTGCACCAAACTGAAATTCTTTGAACCACCTATGGACTGTGGATAATGATGGAGCCTTGTCGCCAAACTGTTTGTCAAACTTATAAAACTTTCCTTGAAAGACTTCCTTTGAAGATAGTCATAATAAATCATGGCACGAAAATCTCTTCAAGACAGGCTCTCTGCAACATTTTGTATGACATCAGTGGTTTTTGCGCATCCGAGAACTTATGGGGTGGCCCTCGTATTTGACACCTCTATAATCAAACCTCCATTATCTTCATGACATCAGTATCTCACCTTCGCTATCTTGCCGACACCTGTATTTTCCAGATTCCGTTAATCTTCATGACACATATTTCCTTCTGTTTCCGTTATCCTTAGGATACCATGTTCTCCTACTTCCGTTATGTTCAGGGCACCTGTATTCTTCTACTTCTGTTATTTCCATTGCATACATATTCTCCTGCCTCCGTTTTTATCGGAACATCCGTTTTCTCCTTCCGTTATCTTCATTACACACATTCTCATATATCCGTTATCTTTATGGCACCTATGCTCTCCAGCTTCTGTTATTTTCATGGCACTAATATTCTCCAGCTTTCGTTATTTTCATGGTAACCATAGTTTCCAATTTTCGTTATTTTCAGGATATCTGAATTCTACTTCCGTTACCTTCATGATGCCTATCATCTGCTGTTTCCATTAACTATGGACCACGATTTATCCTGTTTCCTCTGTCTTCATGACATATGACCTTACTTCCGTTGCCTTCATGATATATGTAGCCTCATGTTACCGTTAACCTCCATCGCATCCACTGTCTCCTAGATCCATCATCTTCATAAACCCATTACTTGTTACCTCCATTGTCTTCATGACTTCCATGGGCATTCTGTTTCCATCACTTCTGTTGCCGCCATAACCTCTTATGTCTATGATCATCGAGATACCCCATGGCCTCCTCCATCCGTTTTCCTCAAGGCACCCTAGGCATCCTGCTTCCTTTACCCTTAGGGCATCTGTGGCCTTCTACGTCCGTTATCTTCATGGCACCTATGACCTTTCACTTCCGTTATTTTCATGGCATCTACGGCCCTTTACTTCCGTTATCTTTATGGCATCTATGACCTTTTACTTCCGTTATGGCATCTACGGCCCTTTACTTCCGTTATCTTCATAGCATCTATGACCTTTTACTTCCGTTATCTCATGGCATCTATGGTCGTTTACTTCCGCTATCTTCATGGCACTCATGGTATCCTGTTTACATAATCTTGGTATCACTCAAACCTGTTTTTCGTTATCTTCAAAACAGGCATGACGTTCTGCTTTCGTTATCTTCAGTATATCTTTTGTCTCCTTCTTCTGTTATCTTACGGCATCCATGCCCTCCTACTTCTGTTCTCTTCATGGTACCCGTATCAGAGCATACTACATTACCGAGATACGACACTTGGGGGTTTTCCGTAAGACCGCGGACTAGGTTACGGCCCTTAGTCAGCACGTGTAAACTCAGCTCCAACATAGCGACGCGCAAGAAGCAAGGAGGCAAAGCCTGCAGCGCTATCGGTTGTTCAAACGCTCGCAACAAAATCGATTGTGAAGGGCTGGCATTTTTTCGTTTTCCAAAGGATGAAGAAAGGCATGTACAAACTTTATTGCATTTTATTAATTATTGGCAGAGTAAACCACGTAAGCAATACCGTATACGGTGTGGGACTATGCATCTGGTGCAACTTGAGTCTAGTCTAGATCAAGTTTATAGTATGACTATGAAGCCACATGGGCAGATTTTTAACAGTTTTTATATATATATGTAAGGAAAGAGCAATGCGCATACCTTGTTTCTTCTAGAAATCATTAAGCCTACTGGCTTATTTACAGTCCCGTTAGCTAAACAACTAGGCAGCGGGGAAAACCAGACCACGCATACCGTGCCCTCACATGGCCAGTGATGTTTATGTTGATAATGACAGTGCCGACACACGTGTTTCATCACCGAATCTCTCTCTGTCTCTCTCTCTGTCTCTCTCTCTGTCTCTCTCTCTTCTCTGTCTCTCTCTCTCTCTCTCTCTGCGTGCAGTTGCATGGCTTGTGTGTGTACAACCTTGAGTTAATCTGACAATAAATTGGTTTCAGTCAGTGTGTGTGTGTGTGTGTGTGTGTGTGTGTGTGTGAGAGAGAGAGACAGAGAGAGAGACAGAGAGAGAGAGGAGAGAGAGAAAACCATTACTAACCCCCTCCACCCCCAGCATACTCGTGTGTAAACCTACATGTATCAATGACCGTTTCATGTCTAGGCCTATCTCGTCGCAATGTCTATTTTGAGGTTGATGTGTGTATTTGAAATTGTGTGCTTCTTCTTTGCTCGTATTTTAAAGAAGACATTTTTTGCAAATTTTTGCAGACTGTTTGGAAAATGCAACCAGTTTTGTTTTAATCCATCTTGTATTGATGGCAGAACTTTTTTCTATGTTTTGTGGGATGAGACGGACTGCATTACCCCCTCCCACCCCCCACCTCCACCCCTTTCATTATGCCATTGTTGGACGTTGTTATAAACTGACACAACACAATTAAAGTTTGATTTGGAGACAAATAAATGGTCTTTTTTTTAAATTTAGAACAAGCCACAAACTCTCTCTCTCTCTCTCTCCCCACCCCACCTTCACCCATCTTACCACAGTCATGCACACACACACACACACACACACACACACACACACACACACACACACTATACATACATAAAAATACATGCGTATGCATGCACACATGCAGTGCACACACGCACCTACATGCACACGCACACAAACACAAGGAGGGCCAAAAAATGTGTAGAGGCATTTGAATCTGTCGTCACAAACTGCTGAAGCAGTTCAAGGTAAAGTTATGACAACAAATGCGGCCCGACGGGCGTCGTTGTTTTCATCACGGCAACGTTTTCACATAGCAGCCGCGAGCCTGCAGCCCGCGCCGACTAAGGGAGATAATCGACTGAACGGACTTGTAGGCTGTAAGAGGCAGTGTCGTATCTCGGTAATGTAGTATGCTCTGCCCGTATCCTTCTATTTCAATCATCGCCACGTTACCCATGACCTGCTATGTTATAAATCATATCATTTTTTGTCATATGAACATTATATCGTATGTGTTTGTACAGAAAAGGAGAGACGTAGAGAAAATGCTAAAAGCAGGGAGGGAGGGGTGGTGGCGGTGGCGGTAACCTTTTTAAAGCGTTTCTTCATAACTGAAACTTTTTACTAACTATTAACAAAACCCCGCTTCATTTTCACAGCAGACGTTCTGTTGCTTCTCAATTCTGTTTCATTCTTCTAGTTCTTGGTAGGAAAGCGAGTCAACCTCGCGACATCGGTGCTACTTAGTCTCTAATCGTTAAACACTAAAAAAAAAAAAACCCATCAAATCTCCTGTCATTCACTGAAGGAATACCCGTGCATATTCCGTTTCATTTCCCCAGCAACGTTTTAGGACTTCTTCTGGTTTCTCCTCCTTGTTGTAAACAGCAGAGTGTAGTAGCGTCTCTCAGATGCCGTTTTCGTCTGGCCTGCTCACCATTGAATGCAAACCCTGTTAATATTCACAGACAGAACATACTCGTGGTAATCTGCTTCATCTTCGCTGCAGTTCTTCACGGTTTTTTTTTTTTTTTTTGGTTTTCTTTGTTGGCTTTTTCTTCTGATCGTAATAGTAGGCTGCTCTTTTTTTTTTCTTCCAAATTTCGTGACAGCCTTGGAAAGGTTCTGTGCGACAGGTTAAGCTGGCTATCATGATAGAACTAGAGCTTCAAGAAGGGCGCAGCAGCCCCCGGTGTGGGCTCCTGAAGTCTGGTGGTTAGTTCCTTGGCACTCTGTCATTAGATGTGTGTCGATTCAGGGTAAGAGCCACACAAAATCCATGGAGACCTCCGTCTCTCATTTTCGGGCGTTCTATCTTTTTGTTTTGTTTTAAAACGTGAAGAGGAAAAGACGTTGGCAACACACACACACACACACACACACACACACACACACACACACACACACACACACACACACACACACACACACACACACACACACACACACACACACACGCACGCACGCGCGCGCGCGCGCACAGACATGCACACACACACACACACACACACACACACACACACACACACACACACACACAGTGTCACACGCACACACGCGCACACACATACACACTTGATATTATCTTCCCGAAGGTACTTAAAGCCAAGAACATGCCATGCGTTCTTCACCACAAGCCTGGCAGACAATTCTTTCACCACAAGCCTTGAAGACAATTCTTTCACCACAAGCCTGGCAGACAATTCTTTCACCACAAGCCTGGCAGACAATTATTTCACCACGAGCCTTGCAGACAATTCTTTCACCACAAGTCTTGCAGACAATTCTTTCACCACAAGCCTGGCAGACAATTTTTTCACCACAAGACTTGCAGACAATTCTTTCACCACAAGCCTTGCAGACAATTCTTTCATCACAAGCCTTGCAGACAATTCTTTCAAGCACATATATATCAATTTAGTCACAGATCGTAACCTAACAACGTGAGCATCTCCGATGGCAATCGCCTTAAATGTTTGGTTAGATATCACAAAGGTGCGTGAAAGCAGTTGACTTAAAATGTCTGTGTGTGTCTGTATCTGTGTCTCTGTGTGACGCACGCGCGCGCATGTGTACAGATTTGTCTGTGTTGTGTTGATAGATAGATAATTAGACATGTACTGCTATCGAACAGATCCGAAAAACGGATGAAACCTGCCGCAAACGAAGAGAAAAGTACTGGTGCTGCAAATTGCGAGCAATCTTTCCTGATTGACTGAATGTTGCAGACTGGGAGTGAAGGAACACACAGCTTTAGTGTCTGTGTCCCAGACTCGCAAAGACAATCAACACTTACATCTCATACCTGTATGGATTGCTGCTAACGTCCACGTGCATTACTTCATTCTACTGTTTCTCATTTGAATTCAGTCCTCTTTCTATATATGTCTTAAACTACCCCTCATTTTTTGCTTTTTTCTGGTCTCGGCTTTAATTCCTTGACTTCTACTTTCAGCAGCTAACAAAATTTTCCTATTTGTTACCCCCACCCCCAAGCGCGCACTAGTGTGTGTGTGTGTGTGCGCGTGCGTGCGTGTATGTGTGTGCGGGTGTGTATATGTGCGTGTGTGTGTAAGACCCTCCCTCCATTCTTGCCATTTGCCTCCAACAGTTCCAGCTTTCTTTCTCACCTCATATATCACTTGTTCATCTTCACTCACCATTCTGTCCCATACCCCCTATTTCCCTTATGTGATCTTCTCATACATACGTGCATGCACGCAGGCGCTCACACAGCATACATTTCTCCCTTCCCCTCTAGGTCTTCTACTCTGTTTCCACCTCAGGCCACACCTCGAGCCCCCATCCCATCTTCCTCCCTCCGCCCCCTTCCCATCTCACCCTTCACTCTCAATTTCCTTTCTACCCTCCCGTATCTATTTGCTCATGCCAATGGTGGAGAGAGGGTGATGGTAATGATTATTGTTAGTATGGTTACTATGATTGTTGTTGCTTTTATTGTCTCTCCCACTTCCAGCTCATTTCACCACCTTCCCTCCTCTTCCCACCCTTTGCTTTCCACCCTCTACACCCTCACCCTTCCCTCCTATCCCCTCCCCTTTTTTTTCCTGCCCTCCAACAAGTCCCCTTCCATCCCCCATCCTCCAGTGAACTTTTTTCCAGTGAACTTCACTCTAAGTGAATTCTTTTCTAGTGAACTTTTTTCAGTGACACAACAACAGTAATCTTAAGTGTTATTGCCGTTAACTCATGGGTGTTTTGTGGCTTCTACTTTCATCTTCCAGATACTTAGACAGATAGATACATAAATACATAAGACATACCAACAGACAATCGGATAGATAGATGGATGAATAGGTAGATAGGTAACATAGATAGATAAATACATATGCTAGTGTGTGTGAGCGCGCGTGTGTATGTGTGTGTGTGTGTGTGCACGCGCGTAAGCGCGAACGCTTGGTTTCAGGCGTTTCCCTTTAACTGCGTTACTCCATCGCCGCTCATTCCGGCCACTCAATTCCAGTACACTCCCACGCAGACGTTCGTCTTGGTGCGAAACAACGACCAGCGCTCTACTGGGAGCAATTAATATCAAGTCGCCAATACAAAACACAACTGAAGAGACCAGACAGATTTCCCTGGGGCCCACCCTGTCTCTGTGGGTGAGTGCGGGCATTAAACTAGAATGTACCCTGCCGTAATACTTTAGCTTAAGAACATGAAACAACAGATGGATATTGATGTCGTGTCAGATCCAGTGGCCATTACACAATGGTATCTGCCAGGGAGCAATCACGTCCCTTGACGTCTTAATGGGAATGCCCTGTGCGTGCCTGCACTCTGTGTGAACATAGCGCAGGCTTCCATGGGTAATACAGGATCGCTCCCGGATTAGTTTTTCGGCAGTTAAAGACACACCCGATGGTGCAGGTGGGTGGGACCCAGAGAAGTATCTTTTTTCTTTCTATGACTATGAAACAATAAAGTTATATTGATGCATTCCCTGTCGTTACAAACGGCTTTATAATTTGAAAAATACTATACTGACTTCCATAAAAAACGCGAAAACAAAGCTGAAGGTTGGGGGTGAATTTTATTGGTCACAATTGTACAGAGTGGAAGCGAGAATTCAACGTGATTTGATTCATTACACCGGTAATGTGTGAAAATGTCATCAGCAATATGTCTTTTGTGTGGAAAATCCAAGGTCACGTGACAAACCAGCTTGAAGTCCTAATACCGTGTGTGGCCATTTGCGTTGACAACTGCTTGACACCTGCGGCTCATTGAGTGGACCAGGTGGTTGATGCGTCCCCTTGGCACACCAGCCCACACATGGACGATGGCCTGGTGAAGTTGAGCCGCTGTTGCTGGTCGTGGACGCAGGAGGTCCAACCGTCTGCCAAGATCATCCCAAAAATGTTCTATTGGGTTTAAATCGGGACTGAGGGCTGGCCAGGGCAGCACATTCACGTTGTTATGCTGAAGAAATTGCTGGGTGGCCCTGGCGGTGTGTGGTCTTGCATTGTCCTGTTGGAATGTCCAGTTTGGGTGTTGCGCAAAAAAAGGATCGACATGGGGTCTGAGCACCTGGTTGATGTAGCGCTGTGCATTGACACACTGTCCGCGACCAGGACCAATGTTCTGAAAGATGACTGGTCCTATGGCGTGGTTAATGCCAATTGCACCCATATCATAACGTTCGGGCCTCCCCAGGGGTTCCGCTCTACCACACAGGAGTCAGCATAGCGTTCACCAGGTCGACGCCATATTCTGACACGACCGTCAGCCATGTCAATACAAAAACGACTCATCTGAGAACAGTATGCGTCCCCACTGCTGCCTGCGCCAGTTGATTCGGGCTTGTGCCCACTGCAGCCTGTCCTGCCGGTGTCTTGGTGTCAGTACCGGACCTCTGTGAGGACGCCTACATGCCAGCCCGTTCTCCTGAAGATGCCGCCGCATAGTGTTGAGGCTGATTCGTTGCTGGAGATTCCCAGGCACCTGTCGAGCAGTGTTAGCGGCTGTTTGCCGCCTGTCCCGCAGATGGGTTCGAACAAGATGGCGATCCTCTCT
Source organism: Conus ventricosus (assembly GCA_018398815.1). Taxonomy (NCBI): domain Eukaryota; kingdom Metazoa; phylum Mollusca; class Gastropoda; order Neogastropoda; family Conidae; genus Conus; species Conus ventricosus. The sequence goes on from CM031602.1 coordinate 26,701,179, forward strand.
TTGTGTGGTGACCCAAGGACGACCTGGCCGGGGACGATCATCAGTGGTACCAGTGACTCGCATGCGTGCTGCAGACGATAGATCGTTGAGATGTGGACGTTAAAGATGTTGGCGACCTGCCTGGCATCCACACCAGCCTCCAGATGGCCTAGGGCACGATTGCGTTCCTCTGCTCGTAGTCTTGGCATCTCTGTAGCGCTCAGACGTTAAGTCGTTACCTGAACCTTGTAGCGCGGCTTTATAAAGGCTGCATGCCTGCGTACTTGTCACGGGTTAACTTTGCTCTGCATGGTGTGCACGTGCCTCACATGCAGCAACCAGTTTGCCATTTTTGTTCACCCTCCAATGCCGGGAATGATGTTTGCTCACACAATTTTTTCACTGCACGCGAGTCTTGGACCCAACAACTTGCCACAATGGTTCAATATTGTATATTCACCCCTTTTCACCCGAAAAATAGCCTTTCAAATTTTCGCGTTTTTTATGGAAGTCAGTATATAATGAAAATCCAAAAGTCCCCTCCCAAACAGAGCGATCAAACTAAAACAGACCAAAAAAAAATCAAATTATTTTTGACCGTCTCGGTGATTGATATGTTATTTCTTTCACAGCATTTCGATTTCTGAAGCTCAAATACAACTTGATTTTCCCAAAAAGAAAAATACTGTTCCGCCAACGAAAGGGACAAACAAATTACAAGACGGAACACGACGCGTTTCGACCTCTTTGGTCGTCTTCAGGCAAGATAAACAATATTCAGGACAATTAAAACGAAGAACGAGCATCACTTAGCTTCTCACATTGGACGCATGATGGACGTTGAATGAAAACTGTTCTTTTTTTTTCTTTTTTAGGAGATAGGTGATTGCTCGTTCTTCGTTTTCGTTGTCCTAAATGTTGTTTATGTTGCCTGAAGAAGAGCAAAGAGGTCGAAACGCGTCGTGTTTTGTCTTGTAAATTGCTTGCCCCTTTCGATCGGCGGATTACTTTTTTCTTTTAAGTTTCTGTAAATTTTCCGCCTGCAGTCATCTCACTTTGAAATCTATTTAATGTTTTGTTTCATTCTTAGAAGCCAGATCTGAGATTATCACCACATGTAGTGCAGTCCCCTTTAAAAAAAAAAAAAAAAAACTACTAAGCATTTTGGGTCAAGTACACTTGACAAACAGTATTTTCACCATATCAAGTTACCCCTCAAGACACGCATTAGATCGTTTTTCGGACCCACACCAAACTCTTAACAGCGATTACCTAAGCTGGAGTCCCCAACTCTGAATCCACTTGAAAGGACAGCTAGTTGCAGAAGATAACAAACAAGGCATGCTTGAGTCCTTCACGCACACAATAAACACTTTACCAAAATATCAGCAAGGTGTCGAAGGACTACTTCAGTGTATTACCCTGAATAACCTGTTAAGCCCACTTCAGACAGAAATCTCTCAGGCACCAGCGCTGTGGCGAAGTGGTTTTGCGTCGTGGGCTCCCGCCGGCAGGTCGTGAGTTCCATTCCCATCATATCGGAGCCATGTGGAATTTTTCTGCCCCGACCGGCTCCTACTCGGAGTCGAGTTTGCCACGGGTTCCACCGGAAGACTGGCACCACACAGGGGACTTTTATCCACTGAATGGGTGCGTTCTGAGAGTGTTACTCGAATTTCCTGATCTGCTTTTTCCGAAGTTTTACTCGAATTTCCTGATCTACACTGTCCGTATCTCTCGGGCCCGGTTGACGCTGGATATACTATGAAAGTAAACGTAGAGTACAGCCAGGCCATGCGGTCTCGGACCGGACCCGGAATGGAAATCTGTAGCATAATCTTCATCATCCTCTTTCTGATCGATCAGCATTAAAAACAAACGTCTCAAATTCTGTGGCCCTTCATGTCCTTTATGGTGACCTCCGTTTCGATGTCCTGTCCACGTCTGTGGTCTTGATTCGATTCCGTCAGGTCAACGGTATCGGCAAATTCATTGGGGCTGTCGCTGACGGACGTGGCTGCGCCCTCCGGGGGGAGAGCTCCCTGACGCCGGTCCATGACAAAGCAATTATTGTCGTCAGTCTTGGGCTTAGCGGTGGTGCCCTGCTCATGTCGGATCAGAAAAAGGCGCCACTGAAGTGACTCGGCAGTAGTGCCGGTCTCCTCCGGGGAGTTGCATCTTGACGACTTTACACGGGGGTGCTCTCTGTAAATTGTCGGTGCCAAGGCTGCACAGACCCCTCTCCCTTCCTCCCCCCCCCCCCCCTTCTCCTACCACGCCCCAGTTACCACGCAAAGCTCACAAGATGGATCAGAGAGGCGACTGTCGAAACAGATTACCTTAATCAAGGCTGTTCTCGAATTCGGGCAGGGATAAGAGGTGAGGCAGACTAGCTGGCAGTGCGTTCCAGCCTGTTGCGCAAGAATCTGAAACTGCATTTCATTATAGTCTTCGTGTAACGTCGTAGGAGTTCCGACGAGCTTTTCAGTGGAAGAAGGAATTTAAAAAGGGTAGAGAGGGATGCGAAGAGCAAGGGAAGGAAAATGTTGAGAGTGGGCCATGGGAATGGTGGAACACGGACACTGCAGTCTTGTCCTAGCATCGAATTTTTTTTACAGGGGTCAGCAAATGTTCTTTAATGGCGGGAGGACTTGCTCTTGTTTTCTGTTTTCATATCTATTACGGGCCTACCTGCTGTGTGTTGGATTCTCGTTTACACATGAAGGATATTAGTTTGTTAGAACTGTTGCAAAGGTAAAAGAATTTGATGTATATAACTATACTTTTTTTTTACACAAAACAAGAGCAAATTCTAAATCATTGTCATATGACAAATCAGTGTCATATGACAAATTTCTTACGCAAAGACCGTTATAATACACATGAGGAAAAGAGAGAGAACATGTCAAAGTACATGCGTTTGACCCACGAAAGGGATTTTTTAAAAGAAAAAATATAATCTTTTCATCATTGAATGATGAACCGTTTTCTCGTAGCTTAAATGTTGTCTGATCACTAATTACTGGGTCCAAAGGCTCGACTGTACACGAAAATGAACACGCATAAAAAAAAAAAATCAACACACACACACCTATTGCGCTTCATTTTTCACAGTAACTGTTCGTAGTGTCGCCTGTAAGGTTTCCTTTCTTTGCCTCATAGAAAAACCGGACGTGCAAGCCTCCTGGCGATGCTGGTTTAGTGTGGAAGGACAAATCACCTAGCACTATCCCATACACTGTCATTATTCACCATCAGAACATACTCTTCTGTTCTGAACCATTTCCCAGCAACTCTTCCTGTCTTTTTTTTCTTCTTCTCCCTGTAATAGTAGCGTGCTCTTTTTTTCCTCCCTCAGCCTGATGACAGCCCTGGAAGACCCCCGTGTGGTTGGTTGGCGGTAATGAGAGACAATAGATGTACAGCTAGGGCGCAGCAGCCTCCAGGCGTAAGCTGCTATGGTTTGGGGGGTCGCCAGTCTTGGCACGCTCTCGCGTCAGAGGGGCTTCACTTCAGGAGAGAATCGCTCAAGTTATGTGACGACCCTCTCTTATTCTCTCCCCTGGCGCTCTCCAGGTGTGTGTGTGTGTTTGCGTTTGTGTGTGCGCGCGCGCGCGTGTGTGTGTGTGTGTGTGTCCTTCCCTCCCTCCTCTTTCCTTTCTGTGTGTGTGTGACTCTCTCTCTCTCTCTCTCTCTCTCTCCTCTCTCTCTCCTCTCTCTCTCTCTTTCTGTCTCTGTCTCTCTCTCCCTCCCTCCTCTTTCCTTTCTGTCTGTCACTCTCTCTCTCTCTTTCTCTGAATAGAGAGAGAGAGTGTGTGTGTGTGCGTGCGCACGTGAGAGAGAGAAAGAGAGAGAGACAGATTGTTCATAAGCTTACACTTGTACGAGAGACAAAAACGTAAAGTGATATTTAAAGACAGCAGAAGGAATGGAAGGGAAAGGGAGAGGCTGCTGCGTATCCAGTCATCAAAAAGATCGACCTTCACTCCAATCATCATTGCAATTCAACAACACCCCTGATCTCCAGACAAGCACCATTCTTCTCAATGCAATATAGGCAAAGTTTGCATCGTGTCCATCATGTCTGGAAAAAAAGAGAGAGAGAGAGAGAGAGAACCGCTTCCTTCATGCCCAGGAAATCCTAACAGAACCACCAATCATTCTCAACTTGCTGTCTGTCAGCAGTTCCACGTTTCCCTGCCAGAGTCCACCTCTTGTCTGATCTCCTGTCCGTTTGCAGCGGCTCTGTGGATGGAGGTATCGTTTCCCTGCGTAATCGGCCTACTCCCCATGTGGCGAGGAGTCTGGGAGTCTTTCCCGCCGTCTCCTATCTCCCCCTGCCTGGGAGATACCAACGGCAGGCTCACATCAAGCAAATAACCGAGGGACCGTTTAAAACGGGTCTGCTGCTGATTCCCTATCGGCAGATAGAGGGGATGAAGGGGAAGCTCTGAGAGAGAGAGACGGGAGACAGAGTGAGAGACAAAAAGACACAGAGAGAGGGGAGGGGTGAAACAAACAGAGAGGGTGAGAAACAGAGAGAGAAGGGATCAAACGCAAACGCACACACACACACACACACACACACACACACACACACACACACACACACACACACACACACACATACACACACATACAGAGAGAGAGAGCTGGCCTCCGTCAATGAAAAACAAATAAACATGTAGGCTCTATCTTCAGTCTGGCCGTGAGAGATCCCCAGGTGAATAGACACGCCCTGTCCCAGGACAGACACTTAGCCTTAGCTGGGAATCACCTTTGACCCCTAGGTGACCTGGAAGCATTGATAACGTGCATAGCGAGAGCCAGACTGCGAACAACCCTGATTACAAGAAGAAGTCTAAAAACATTCTGAGAAACAGACCACAACATTCAGAAGAAGCTGTACCTGGGGGGGGGGGGGGGGGGGGGGGGGGGGGGGGTTAAGATTGTGTTCTGAACGCGAAGCAGCTGCAAGGGAGGCTGCATCCAAATCCAACTTCAGCAAGTCACCAGAGTTCAGAACCAGGCACTGTATATCCTTCACCGCTGTTTTCAAATCTGCCCAACGCCATGGACTCCCTGGCTAGTCTTGATAGCCTGGAAATCAGATGAGACACGAAAGCCCTAACAAAAGCAGCTAATTCAGGATGATGAGGATGAACCATCCAAGGCACTGGAGATCGTCGAGCTCACTATGCGCACAACTATGTGCACAGCGCTACGATGGCTTAAAAGCAGGATCCTGAACTATAGCAACGAGGGAACATAGGCATTCCAATGTACAGGACAATGCCAGCATGAAAATGTCCCGTCCGATGAGATTTTTTTGGGGTGTCTGAAAGAGATCAGCATTTTTCATCTGATTTTAGATTTTACGGAAGAAACAAAAATTTCCGGTGTGTTTTTAGAAGATGTGTTTTTAATGAGTTGTGTGGATTCTGTTTTTAACAGTACGACTTGAGAGTGGGCGTCAACGCGGCAACAGTCCTGATATGGCCCTTTGCGGTCGGCTGGGCTATGAGTAGTATCATCCTATCGGAAAAGAAGACCAGATTTCTGAAATAGAGCATTCCTGGCATTTGTGTTTCACACGGGCTCCAATCAGAATCTGAAATAAAAGCAGTTAACCTTGGGTACATGAAACAAGCCTACCCTGCTAAGCTGTGGACGCCTGCCTACACAGATACCATAGCTCACCAAAAACAAAAGCCGCTGAAAAATGGTGAAATGGTGAAATTCACGAAACACTGAAAGACGGAACACGTGATCCACCAAGCCATCCCATTTGAAAACGTACTCCATGGAGTGCAAGAATGAATCAGCTGCGTTGAAACAAGTTCCAGGTTCTGTGAACAATGGCAAAGCAATCCACACTAAATTCGCCATCGTCTCAGATGCACTGTCTGTATTACAAGTCAGGCCAAACTCTCAATATGAGGAACTGGATTCCCTTGCCTCTGCATTAGCTAGCCTGCTGCAGTCCACCGGGAAAACAATCATCTAGTGGATTCCATCACACTGCAAGATGTAGAACAACGAGGAATTCACCTTTGAAAAGTGTGTGACCGATAATCATGGAAGAGTTGAAGAGATGATGGTTTCCACAGCACCCTGACCACAACAACAGAGGCGTTCTCTACCTTCCACCCAAAGAAGATCACGTGACCATCGTGAAAATGAAGATAGGACTCTCAAACTTAAACATCTCATGTTCCCAAAGTTCTACATCGGTGCTTCTGCAGTGTATCCTTATGGCACATCTCCTTCACCGTCAAATACTTCTTCCAGTATTTTCAAGACACAAGAAATTGAAGCTGACCTCTGACCTTCTGACATGCTCTGGACAGTCTCCGACGTGTTGCAGTATTCCCTAAGGCCTCTAGAGTTGCCGTCTTAGCGAGCGGTCACTATAACGACACCGACAGCGACGAAGACGACGACGACGACCAGTACAACGACGACGACGATGAAGAAGAAGAAGTTGAAGGAGGAGAAGAAAAAGGGGGAGAGGAGGAGGAGGATGACTACGAAAGAGAGAGGGGGTGAGGAGGGAAGAAGAGACAGAAAGACAGACAGAAAGACAGACAGACGAACGGACAGACAGAAAGACAGACATTGTGCACATGTCTATACTTTGCGAGGTCACGGAGATATTGTCTGAGAGTAATGTGTGTTGCCTCGACAACTCTAATCGGGGTTATGAGGTATATACACATGGAAAAAAGTTAAGCAACCCTAAATGAAACATACCGTCCCAGGTAACTGTGAGTATTAACATGGCACAAAATAGTCATTCTGACAAGACGGTATTCCATAGAGATGATAAAACCAGCCAAGTGTGACAGTGAGTCTCTGGCTGCATGTGGCGTGCACGAGCATCACACCATCCGTGCACTCGCAAAAATGAAGTTTGCTCACTCCACAGAAACGTGCGTTTTTGAGTAAGTTTCTCACTGCACAGTCACTGTCCAACAAGATGGAACGAAGAAGAATGTCAGAAGGACAACGTTGGCAAATTATTGGCATGCATTCTACTGGTATGACCAGCAAAGCTATTGGACGTCAACTGGGATACCAAACGTCAGTAATCAGCCGATTGATAAGAAAACATGCTGAAACGAACACAGTGAATGACCGGCCACGATCAGGCAGACCACGTGTCACTACCCAGCGTGAAGACAGGGCGCTCCTCCGACTGGTACGGCAACAGCGATTCGCAACTTCAACCACACTGAAACGGCAGTGGCTGCCAAATCGACCTCTGTCCACAAAAACCGTTAGAAATCGCTTGCAAGCTATAGGACTGAGGGCAAGAAGAGTCATCAAGCGTCCACACCTTACAGACAATCATAAGAGATTACGTTTGACCTGGTGTCTTGCCCGACAGCACTGGAACCTAAGGAACTGGAGGAAGATCCACTGGTCTGATGAAAGCCGCTTCTTACTGCATGTTACAGATGGCAGAGCGAGAGTATGGAGGCATCCCCAAACAGCCTATGCTGCAAGGAACATCAAACAAACTGTACCTTTCGGCGGAGGCTCCGTCATGGTGTGGGGATGCATCTCACACGACTGCAAGATGGACCTGGTGACCATTCGTGGCAACTTGACAGGAGATCGCTACATCCGGGAGGTACTGCAGCCAGCTGTTGTGCCTCATTTTGACGACCACCCACTAGCCACAAGACCTGTGTTCATGGATGACAATGCCCGGCCTCATCGTTCAAGAGCAGTCACAGCATACCTCCAGCAAGAGGCGGTGACAACATTACCATGGCCTGCCATGAGTCCGGACCTCAATCCGCTGGAGCATCTATGGGACTTGCTTGCCGTCGAATACAGAAACTGGACCCTCCTCTGCAAAATCTCCAGGAACTGGAAGCAGCATTGCATCGGGAGTGGCAGCAGATCACCTTTCAGCAGATCAGACGACTCACTGGAGGGATGAGACGAAGGATTCAGGCAGTCATCAATGTACAGGGAGGATACACCCGGTATTGATTTTTGTTTGCTGTTATGCTATCTGGACACTTTCATTGTTGTTTTCCTACCAAAATTAATTTCGGCATCAACTGGATGAAATTGTTATTTTAAAACTTAACCATGCCATGTTTTTGTTCAAAAATGGTGCACATCTTTGTTCACCATTTTGCAGTTGAATTTTCAAACACTGAACCATATTTCTATTGTTTCGGTAATGGGACAGTGTCATACTTTCATGGAATAAAGACCATTTTGATTTACTTGAGTGTTGCTTTCATTTAAATAGTATTATATCTCGTCCTTAGCGATAAATGTGAGGGTTGCTTAACTTTTTTCCATGTGTATAAATAAGAGAAGATATGACTTATTCCTATACTCCCTCTCTCTCTCTTTCTCTCCTCTCTCCTCTCTCTCTCTCCTCTCTCTCCTCTCTCTCTCTCTCTCTCTCTCTCTCTCTCTCTCTTTCTTCTTCTTCTTCTTCTTCCTCGTTGTTGTTGTTGTTGTTGCTCTTCTTCTTCTTCTTCTGCATATTCTTTGTCTGCATCTTCTCCTTCTTCTTCTCTCTTGCTCCCTTTTCGTGATTTTTTTTGCCTGTCACTGAACTTGAAACTGTAACTTAAATTTGAGAAGACCTGCTTATTTGCTTTCAAATTTCTTTCTTAATATATGCTGGGTTTTTTTCATTTTCTGTGTTTGTTTTCTCGTGTATGATAGGGACAACATGTAACCACAAAAAAAAGCAATCCAGGCTATAGTATACCCGCGTTAACAAAGATTGTGTCTGGTCTTGGTCATATATATATATGTAAACCATTCCAAGAAAAAAACACCCAGAAACATGGGCCATTCCAAGAAAGAAACGGCCAATGAAGTCATTCCAAGAAACCGACACACGAGCATTTCAGGAAACAGACAGACATATGAGTCATTTCAAGAAGCAGACACATGAGCCAATACAACAGAGACAGACTTTTTAACAGACCTAAGAAACAGACACATGGAACATTCCGGTAGTGAGACAGACAACTGAGTCATTCCAAGAAACAGACATAGGGAACATTCCAGTAGAGAGACAGAAAACTGAGCCATTCCAAGAGAAACAGATACATGGAACATTCCGGTAGTGAGACAGACACGTGGAACATTCCAGTAGAGAGATGGACAACTGAGCCATTCCAAGAAGCAGACACATGGAACATTCCAAGAAAGAGGCAGACAGATTTTGAGGTAAGAGCTTCGATGCACGCACCAGGAGATACCTCAGACCTGCCATGACGGGGACGTGACAAGATAACAGGGAATCCTGCCAGGGTGGTAAAGGGGCCGACAGACGATCAGACGCTGTCGTATGCAGATATTTGTGTGTGTGCGCGCGCGCGAGAGAGAGAGACAGACAGAGAGATCAAGAGAGAGAGAGGGTGTGTGTGTTGTGCATGCGTGCGTGTGTGTGTGTGTGCATGTATGTGTGTGAGCGCGCGCGCGCGTGCCCAGACGCATGTGTGTACAAAGACAGAGATAAAAATGCATAATTTGTTGAATACAGTATGACTCCACCAGTTTGAAAATCGTGCGGAAAAGACAGCACCGCAAACACGTGACGAGGATCCCATAATGACTCGGTTTGAGGTTGCCGCACGCCCACATCCCTAAGGAAAAACAAACATACTGGACGTCCCAGGAACTCGGATATCGCCTTGGGGTAGTCTGCTTGGCTATGACCTGACTTGACCTCAGACAAACGATTCCGCTGCATGCAGGTGTCACTTACTGTCGGCTGGTCGCCTAAGAATGAACCACCTTGTATATAAAATGCCAGCCAGCCAGCCCCCTTAGCCAAAGTGCCTTGCGTGAGAGCAGGTCTCATTCATCATTTCCGACAGCTTAATATCATTTTCTGGCAAAATATTCGGATCTTGGAAAGAAAGTCCTAGAAGCGGTATTTCTTTTTTTTTTTTTTTAATCAATCTTATCTTCCCAACCTTCTCTCAGTGGCGTGGCTCTCACGCCACGCGTTCCTGCTGCTTCCCTATACAACACAACTACATCCAGGTCTGTCTCTCTGCAGTTTCAAATCTGACATTCCGAAAGAGCCGATATGTATCCGGTGGGCATGTGGCATGTGGCGCTGCGGTTTAATAACCTCGGTAGTATTCAGAGTAAAGAAAGGAAGAAAGAATGTAAGAAAGAAAGAATGAATGAAAGAAAGAACGTAAGTAAGAAAGCAAGAACAAGAAAGACAGACGGACAGTAAGTGAGAAAGAAAAAAAAAAAACGAAAAAAAAAGAAACAATGAATGAATGAAAGAAAGTGAGTAAGAAAAAAAAAACAGACGGAAAGAAAGCGAGAAAGAAAGAATTAAAGAATGAATTAAAGTAAGAAAGAAAGAACATAAGACAGACGGAAAGAAAGAACGAAAAAGAAAGAAAGAAAATGAGAAAGAAAGAAAGAAACTTACAAACAAGCAAATAAACAAAGAAAAAAACAAGCAAACGACAACATTCTTTCAAAACTGATGGTACATGTAGACAAGGGACATACCATGCGATTCACGTCTCTCAAAACTGCACGCTTCTGTGTATAAAGGTTAATACAGTTTAGACAATTCATTTGCTCACATCACAAGAAAAACTAAATGAATGTAGTAGAAAGAAACTCGTGGAGAGCGTGGCAGCAGAGAGTCCTCAGAAGAGAAGCCCCCTTCAAGCAAGTGTTTTGGCCCTTATCTCCTGACACTCTAGGGGGTTGGGCCACACCCGGTTCATGACTCCGGATGTCCCTCTGCTGCCCCCTTTTTTTGTTTCCCCATCTTGGGACGAGCCATCGCTGGGATTCGAACCCATGACCCTCTGGTAATGCTCATTTCCACTTAATGACTTGCGCTTTTACCACTGAGCCACAGGGACACCTGATATTTGTAGGGAAATTAAGCCTTATGAAGTTCACTTTTGTTCCTCCTTTACCAGATCCAGCTTGAACACCTCTCTGCCGCTTCTGCCATTGCTTTCAGGCTCTGGTTTTTTCCTTCCCTGCAACTGAGAGCTGTTTCATGAGGCTGTATGCAGACGTTCCTACAAATCCCCTAGCTCCAATTTCTGCAGTGAGGACTTTGACCAGATAGCCTTCTCTCCTCAGGCTGTTTGCCAGATCAGCATACTTTTCAGTCTTGTAGATTTGAGCTGCCTCCATTCTGTTTTCATATGGCACCGTGAGCTCGATCATGATCAGCTGCTTGGTTGACTTAGAGTGGACTACTATGTCTGGTCTCATGCCACTCTTGCTGATGATCTCTGGGTGACTCTTCCATTCTGGGAGGTCTGCAGTGCACTCCCAGTCATCTGCCCCGTCCAGCAGACTCTGCCTGCATGTTTCGAGTGGCACTGTTGTTCTTGGCCATGATTTGCTGCCTCCTGCCGTGAAGAATGTTGCGGGTGCTTTTGGAGTCCTGATTCGCCATTTTGTGGTGTTGGTACTAGCCCAGACTACTTGTACAATCTCTTTGAGCACTTGGTTGTGCCTCCATGTTTACCTTCCTTGAGCCAGGGCTACTTTACATGAGCTTAGAACATGCTCTACTGTTTGTTTTTCATGGCAGAGGGGGCATGCATGATCGTCTGTTTTCCCCCACTTCACCAGGTTTGCATTTGAGGGCAGAAGGTCATATGCAGATCTGAGAATGAAGCTGATCCTGAGAGGGGCCATGTGCCAAATGTCATTCCAAGTGAGACTTCTTTGGAGTGCATTCTCCCACGTTGTCCATTGCCCTTGCTGGCTCTGCTGGACTGCTTTTTGGAGTCTTTTTTGGTCTTCTTTTCTCATCTCCTGAATCATCATGTCTCTTTTGGCTTTTCCTTTTGCCTTTGACCACCATTCAGTTTTGGTCACCCCCAGTCCTTGTCTGTTGGTCTGTGTGTGTCCTGTTATTTCTCTGATCTTGAGACTTTCTTTTGCAGAATCCATCGCCTCTTGAACTTTCCATTTTCTGCCTGTCTTCAGCTGGGCTTGATTGCTTCTACCACCTTGTCTCCTGAGTCCTCCAGCATGCTTTGAAGTCTGATCTTCCCTGCTTTGTATTCCTCCAGGATGGATTTCAGTGGTAGTTTCAGCTTTGCTTGGCGACAGTACAGCGCGATGTCAGTCAGACAGGGTGGGACACCAAGCCATTTCCTTGTGAACTTGTTGATTTTGGCTTCCATTGCCTCCACTGTGCTGGTGCAGATGTCGTATATCATCAGAGGCCATAGGAGCTTTGGTATCGGCATGACCTGCAGACACCAGACCTTGTATTTGCCAGGGAGCCCACACTGGTCAATGGTCTCCAAGCCTTCTTCCGCCATCTGCTTGGTTTCTTTTGCTCTTTGTGTGTCTTTCAGCGTATCATCATACCATCTTCCAAGGCTCTTGACTGGTTCTTCTGTGACTGTTGGAATGGCCAGGTTGGCAACACTGAAGACCACAGATTCGGCCACTTTTCCTTTCCTCGGTGAGAGACTCCGTGATTTCTTTGGTTTGAACTTCATTCTGGATGAGGCAACTATGTCGTCCAGCCTCTCCAGCACATGACGTGTCTCGTCTTCTCTGGATGAAATCACTGTAGTGTCATCCATGAAGGCCTTGAGAGGAGGCATCTTGTATCCATCGCCAAGGTCTGTTTGTCTCGCGTTGTTTGTTGCTGCTTTCAAGATGAGTTCCATTGCCAGCACGAACAGTATTGGGGAAATTGCACAGCCCATTGCAATGACCACTTCCAAGTTGATCCAATCTGTTGTGTAGTCCTTGATAGAGAACCGCATTGAGAAGCCATTGAAGTACTTCTTGAGCATGTCGCGGATGTTCTTTGGCACATGGTACATCTCAAGAGCCAACTGTATCATCTCATGGGGCACAGATCCATATGCGTTTGCCAGATCAAGCCACACTACGTCCAGGTCTCTCTTTTCTGTTTTTGCTTTTTGGATTGCGTCCCAGATCATTGTGGCGTGTTCTACACAGCCAGCCACGCCTGGGATGCCACCTTTCTGGACTGACACATCCAAGTACTTGTTTTCCATCAGGTACTTGGTCAGCTTTGCTGCCATGACAGAGAAGATGATTTTCCCTTCGACGTTCAGTAGTGATATTGGCCTGAACTGGCTGATGTCACTTGCGTTTTGCTCTTTGGGGATGTACACACCATCTGCCGTCATCCACTGGCCGCTGATCTTCTGGTTTCTCCAAGCCGATCGCAGCAGCCTGTGGACCCACTCCAGCACCTTGGAACATTTTTTGTAAAGCTGGTAAGGTATTCCGTTTGGCCCTGGTGATGATTTGGCTCTGGCTTTATCGACCACCTTGATTTCCGCCAACGTTGGAGGCTTGCCATTGAACTGTTCCTCAGGTTGTTGGCCACACCAGACCTTGAATGTCGAGTGGTGCTTTGCTCTGTGAGTCAGAGTAGTTTTCCTCAGATGCTGCTCAAGAACTCCTTTGTCCACACTTAGGGTCCCAGATTTTGGCTGCTCAAACAGTGTTCTGGCAAACTGGAAGGGGTCTCTGAAGAAGCGCTCTTGTGTCTTCTTCTTTTGCTCTTCCTCTTCCTCGCAGATTCCGCTTTGCTAAGGGCGCTGTGTTTTTCTTTCAGGTCTTCCCACAGTTTTTCCAAGCCTTGTTTTTCAGCTGGCAGTGCGGTCTTCATTTGCTTCTTGAGGTTGTTCTTTTGGACTCTGATCTTGTCCATCTTTTCTTGGCGTCTGGATTTCTTTGGAGGTGTTTTCTCTTTGGGTAGTTTTACTCCATAGGCGTCTCTACATGTGGCATACACAATGTCCCCATATGTGGCTAGTTTGTGTTCCAGGGTGCTTTTCCCTATCGGTGCATCGAGTCTTTGGACGATTTTTGAATCCAGTTTCTCCAATCTTCTTTGCTCTGGCAGGTTGGCGCCTGGCATCTGTAAACTCCTCATCCGAACCAACACGGAAAACATTTATGATTTAAACCATATTCCTTCACACTTTGGTTCTCTCAAAAGGTAAATGAATAAAATGGCAACAGAGCGATTTACAACACTGCACAGCACAATGTGAGACACGAGTATACTTTCCCTCTCTCTCTCTCTCTCTCTCTCCTCTCTCTCCTCTCTTCTCTCTCTCTTCTCTCTCTCTCTCTCCCTCCCTCCCTCCCTCTCTCTCTCTCGAGCGACATACAACACTGCACAGCACACTGTGAAACACGAGCACTCTCTCTCTCTCTCTCTCTCTCTCTCTCTCTCTCTCTCTCACTCTCTCTCTCTCCTCTCTCTCCTCTCCAAAGACGTTGGGAATCCTACAACAGGCATTGTCAACTGTTTCTTTCAAACAAAAAAGAAAATAAAATGTTTAGACCTGATGCAATGCTTCTTGCTGGTAAGCAGCAAGGGAAGCCACTCATGATGCTGACATCCATTGTATACAGTGATATCATTTGATCATCTTCCCTTAATTCACCCCTTCCTTCATTCTCCCCATTGAATGGGCACAAAGCCTAACACATCAAAGCATTCGCATTCCTCTCTCTCTCTCTCTCTCTCTCTCTCTCTCTCTGAAAATTTGACTGGTAGGCAAACTACTCTTTCAGGGGAGTTAATACGTTTCTGCCAATGATTACAACTTAAGACCACCTTTAGTGGGCGGAAATATACCAAGGGGAACAGCACGTGTCTGTCAGACTGCCTTAGCGTGGGCGCCAACCAGTTCAGCATTCTGCAGCCTGTTGTCTCCCAGGCATCTATGCTTCGGTTCTTCACCAAATTCGACATGAGAAGTGTCTGCCTACAACAGCTCTTGGGGGATTGTTTTCGTGTTCTCCTGTGTTGCGTCCCTTCTTCCTACTGTCTCTGTCTCTGTCTCTCTCTCTCTCTCTCCTCTCTCTCTCTCTCTCTCTCTCTCTCTCTCTCTCTCTCTGCGAGCGCGCGCGCGCGCGCGTGTGGTGTGTGTGTGTGTGTGTGGTGTGGTGTGTGTTGTGTTGTGTTGTGTTGTGTTGTGTTGTGTTGTTGTGTTGTGTTGTGTTGTGTTGTGCTGTGTATGTGTGTGCGCGCGTGCGTGTGTTAATGTGTGTATATTTGTGTGTATGTATGTGCGTGCGTGAATGTGTGCGTGCGTGTGTGTGCGCGTGTTTGTGAGTGTGTGTGTGTGTGGTGTGTGTGTGTGTGTGTGTGTGTGTGTGTGTGTGAGCCCCAAAACTAAATCATGTGAGAGCAGGGTTTCTTCATACATACGTACACCCGGGTAGAGTCGACCGAAGAGCTACCTGCTGGCGCTACAGTCACTCGCTTCCCGCCCGAGTCATTCAGTCTTTCGGTCAATCATTTTTTCATTCATGTTTTCGTGCTATCGCTGCAGGCTATGTAACTACATAGTGTCCTCCAAACCAACGGCCAAACAGGCCTTGTCTTTGGAAAGTTGGTGATAAGATTTTACGTGTGTGCATGATCTTATGCGTGCGTTCACACTTGACGCCTTGGTTTATATAGTCTTATTCAATGGACTTTTGAGGAAGCTGAGTCAGAATCAATATAAGCTCGACCGAAGAAAAACAAAAACATTCCTATTCTGAAACTACCCGGAGGAGATTCGAACCCACAATCCCAGGATCTCCAGGATGGAGAGTCCGGATTCAACCACTTCAGTTATTCTGATCATTGACCACTCCCCTCCCCCTTCCTGAATAGCACGTTCAGTTCATTTAGTCGAGGCTATGGACTGGCACACGCCCACACCAGTGTGAGTGTTGTCAAAGTCTTTGGTCTCCGCGAGTCATAGGCGTTGTCGTTGAAAGGACGTGATGGTTTCTCCCCCCCCCCCTCCCCCTCGTCGCCCTTACTCCCCTCTTCCCTTCCCATCTTCTCCCACCTTCCTCCCGCTACCTCTACTGCAAGCCAATTAGTTCAGTTGACTCCGCCCTGCAACTAAACAGTTCTTGCCATTATCAAATGTCTCAGCGGTAGGATCTGCCGCGTGTTGACTCATGAGGCACTCGTAATCACCATCTAAGGGGCTAGGTCACCGTGCAGTGTCTCCTCCGGTAGGGAGCCTGACTGTCAACTTAGGATTGAAGATGCTGGACTGTGACAGACCTAGCATGGGTGTTACGGGGTATGTCGGGGCTGCTCATGCACTTCCTGACACGTCACACAGTAAGGGGCAAGGCAGGATAGTAGAACCAAAATGAAAGCAATTCCAGAACGGTAGGCTGATTCACTAATTAACGACCAAGCGGCTTTGGTGTTGTTCGGCGAAGTGAATTCTTTTCCCGCTTTCTTTCATGTTTGGTCGATTCAAGTATTGGATTTGGGAGAGTTCCATGCGAATAAACTCAAACTGTCTAGAGAGACCAAAACACCTTGGTTGGTAAACAAGAACCTCTTCTAGCATTCCGTCAAAAGCCTGAAGCCATGAGCATGGTG
>CM031602.1:26727445-26729945 GCA_018398815.1 Conus ventricosus
GTCAGTGTCAGGGATGGAGGGCACTAGGCTGAGTGGTTCGTTACCATGGAAGAAGGGTGGATCGGCCAGCAGAGGGTGAAAGTGTTACGAGACACTGGTTGTTCATGCGGGGTAGTACGAACAACGCTGGTCGAGAAAGGGATTTGACAGGGCAAATCCAGACCTGTACTCTAATCGATGGCACTGTGAGGGAGTTTCCAGTTGCTAAGATAGAAGTACGTACCCCTTACTTCTCAGGCGAGTTGTCTGCGTTGGTGATGGAGAAACCCCTTCACGATTTGATCATGGAAACATTCCAGGTGCAAGGGATCCAGGGATCCTGAGTTGTTGACTGCTACAGGGGCAGCAGTTCAAACACGGAGCAAGAAGGAGGGAAAGGTTGATAAACCGTTAGTCGTTCCGGCAAGGAAGTCAGGCATAGATGTGTCGCCTGATGATTTAGGGCAGCGCAGGAACAAGACCCTTCGCTCGTGAAGTCTTGGAGTTGGCAAGAGGTGGAGAGAAACAGGTGGTTAGAGGAGTGAGACAGAATTCTTGTGAAAGGCGGCTGTTGTACCGAGTGTTCACCAAGGGGAAGACAGGTAAGGCGACCACTCAGTTAGAGGTACCAGCAGGTTATCGTGACACTGTCATGTCAGTGGGTCACGAGTCGCTCATGGCGGGTCATCTCGGCACCAGCAAAACGGCTGACCGAATCTTTGATGACTTTCATTGGCCAGGAGCAATGGCAGACATCAAGCGTTTCTGTATGTCATGTGATGTGTGTCAAAGGTCATGCCACAAGAGGGGTGAAGAGGAAGGCGCCTCTTAAACATCCCCCGTTAATTGTACACACCATTCAGGAGGGTGGCTATTGATCTGATCGGCCCAATCTCGCCCTGTTCCAAAGGTGGGCACAGGTATGAGACATGTAGGTTGCAAAGGAAAGTTGCAGAAGGCTAGGGTCGTGCAGAAGGAGCAATAGACAGAAAGGTGAGGAAGCAATCCCTCAAGGGGAGATCAAGTTCTGTTACTGCTTCCCACGGATCACAACAAGCTGCTGATGCATTGGAAGGGACCATTCACCTCACTGAAAAGTAGATAAGGATTACCGGATTGAGGTGAATGGGAAACCAAAACTTTTCCATGCAAACTTTCTCCGCAAATATATTCAGCGTGAGACTCAGCACATAGGCGCAGCAGCAATCATTGATGAGGTGAAGGAGACCCAGCAGAAGAGGGGAGATTTTGTTGCCTGAGTTTCCAGGAGAAGAGTCATACAGGGATGTGTCACTGTATGAAGGGCTAGACAGTAGGAGTTCCTAGTTTTGTGTTGTCGGAGGCGACACAAAGCAAGCAGAAAGGGGAAAGGTGGAGAAGATGATGAATTCAGAGAGACCAAAGACCAAAACAGAAGTCAGGAGTCTGCTAGGTTTTATTGGGTTCTATAGGAGTTTGTACCAAATTTCGCAGCAATCACGAGTCCTCTCAGTGATTTGGTCAAGGCAGGGAAACCGGCAGTGGTCGAGTGGTCAAGACGCTGCAGAGCAAGCACTGCAGACGTTGTTGGAAAGACTAGGTTCCCGTCCCATCTTGAAGCTACCAGATATGTCCAAACCATTTTTGTTGCGGACAGATGCATCAGGTGGTGGGATAGGTGCAGTATTGTTGCAGAGCATGAAGGGGTCGAGTTTCCCTGTGAGATATGCTAGCAGGAAGTTGACAAAGTGTGAAGAAGGGTACGCAACGGTGGAGAAGGAGTGTTTAGCTGTCGTGTGGGCCGTGCAGAAGTTCCACAAATACTTGTATGGGAAAGAGTTCGTGATAGAGACGGATCATCAACCACTCAAATTCCTGCAGGAGGCGCAGTGAAAAACAGCAGAGTGCTGCGTTGGGCAATGGCACTGCAGCCCTACAGGTATCGAGTGCAGTACATTCCAAGTCGACAGAATGTCGGAGCTGACTATTTAAGCCGTGTAGTCTAGCAAGCTGCAACTCAGAGGAAGTCAGTCATATCCGGGTGCTTTGTTGATAATATGTGTTGACTACAGTTATGTTGATTGGATATGGGTTCATTCCCAGTTGGCTATGGTTCATTTTTTTTTTGTGTGAGACTTGTTCATTTTTCTTTGTGAGATTTGTTCATGTAAATGTAGTTATGCTTGGAGCATACAGCCGCTTGTGTAGTAATGCATTATTTGCAATAAGTGAGGATGGAGATTCCTCAGTGAAGTGTCATGGATCGTGATCATATTATATTGTGCTTTTCATAAGAATTGTGAAAAGGAGAGATGGCAAATCCGCAGGTAGGGAATTGCATAAGTGCGCACAGAGGTCGTTATAAAATGAATTGAAATAACGCAAGAGCGCACGTCAATGATAACTCATTGGAGTGGTATTCACTAATGATATATTTTATAATTTATAAACCGTTGGTTGTAAAGTATTTTTTCAAACTTTGCACGTGTAGCTGTGTGTCAGCAAATTCGGTTGTTGTTTTTTTTGTACCGTGGTTTTGAGA
>CM031602.1:26742445-26744945 GCA_018398815.1 Conus ventricosus
GACCTCTACCTTCTAAGTTCTGGAGACATGGCCACGTCCAGCTCCTCCTCCACGCCCGGCAAAAGACGCGCCTCGCGTCACCCGGTGCACGTCAAGATCTACCGCTCCTCCTTCGACCACTACGCCGTGCTGACTGCCAGCCTACGTGCCCCCGCCACCTACCTCAACCTCCGCACGTGCAACTGCCGACCTTGGGCAGGGCCAAGGTCGTCCTTGGGGTCATCGTCGTCGTCGTCCTCGTCCTCCTCCTCCTCTTCCTCTTCGGCTTCTGCAGGCTGTGCCAGCCGAGTGACGTGTTTCCGGGTGGAGCTGGGGGGCGGGGAGGGTCAGGTGATGTACTTTGAGGTCGGGGGCAGAGACCAGGGTGGGGTGGGGGAGTGGGTGAGGGCTTTCCAGGGGGTGATGGTGCCCACCCCTGGCACCATCTCCCCCTCCCTCAGCCCCGTCATCCCGCGCAGCCCCATCATGCCCATGCTGCAGGAGTCTGTGGAGGAAGAGGAGGAGGAGGAGGAGGAGGAGATCAGTGGACTTGCTTAGAGAGAGAGAGAGGGGGGGGGGGGGGGAGGGGGAGATAGAAGAGAGAGGAGGGAGTATAGTGAGAGAGAAAGAGAGGATAGGAGAGAGAGAGGAGAGAGAGGGGGGGGGAGATAGAAAGAGGAGAGAGGGGAGATATAGTGAGAGAGAAAGAAAAGGAGTTAGGGAGAGAAGAGAGGGGGGGGAGATAGAAAGAGGGAGAGAGGGAGATATAGTGAGAGAGAAAGAGAGATGATGGGAGAGAGAGAGAGGGGGGGGGAGATAGAAAGAGGGAGAGAGGGAGATATAGTGAGAGAGAAAGAGATTAGGGAGAGAGAGAGGGGATAGAAGGGAGAGGGAGATATAGTGAGAGAGAAGAGAAGAGTTGGAGAGAGAGAGAGAGAGAGGGAGATAAAAAGAGGGAGAGAGGGAGATATAGTGAGAAAGAGGAGTTAAAGAGAGAGAGAGGTGAGGGAGAGAGAGAGGGAGGGAGAGGGAGAAATACAGACAGAAACAAAGAGACAGAGACAAACTGAAAGACACTGATGGACAGACAGAGAGAGAGAGAGAGAGAGAGAGAGAGAGAGAGAGAGAGAGAGAGAGAGAGAGAGAGAGAGAGAGAGAGTTGTGTGTGTAAGAGAGAATGTGTGTACTCGCGCGCACGCACGTGTGTATGCATTCACACCTGATCGTAGACAGTATTCATCGTTTGGTCAGGACAATCTTCATAACCGGTCCATTCGGACAACATCCCATTTTCTCTGACAGTCTCTTTCAGTAGCGCAAATCCCCCCCCCCCCCTCCCACCCACCCACCCACCACTCCCCCTCCCGTTCAGGTCTCCCCGTTAGGGTAAGGTCCACTGACCACCACCTGATGCTCACAACTGGGCGCGTCGCCAATATCTTCCCGCCAATCTCCTGTCAATCAATGTGATGATGAAACGTGACAAAGCGCTCTGTGCGGAGCGACGTGCCCACGAGGAACAAACCAAGCGAAACTGACAGCAAGGTCGAGTCTACTACCCTTGTGTTTGTCAGTTTCTGGACAACTTGACGTCAATCGCAATGGCAAGCGTGGTGGGTCTGCGAAACGGACGAGGAGGAGGAGGAGGAGCAGGAGGCGGGGGGGGGGGGGGGGGGAGAGGAACGGTAGTTGGGGAGGGGAGGGGAGGGGCGAGGAAGGGAGGAGGGCGGCGGGCGGCGGGCGGGGGAGTTGGTACATTTCTTTCGCTGTTGTTTGTATTGACCTGGTATTTCCTAGCTTTTAGTTTATCGTCCGATCTTTGTTTTGACTCGTGTCTTAGCTGTTTGTTGATTGAGCGATTATTTGTTTTAGTATCGTGGCTTCGACACCCTCGCAAAAAATGGTATTACGCATTATGTTTTATTTGTATAGAATTGCAGTGTGTGTGTGTGTGTGTGTGTGTGTGTGTGTGTGTGTGTGGAGAGAGAGAGAGAGAGAGAGAGAGAGAGAGAGAGAGAGAGAGAGAGAGAGAGAGAGAGAGAGAGACCTACGCAATTTTCGTTGCCATGTGAAAGGGCCTTTTGGAGACGAGAAGACTGAAGGAGGGTAATGGGATGGACAACTCAGTTCAGAAATCGTCGTGAAGAGCTGCCAATCAACATGTTTCTATGACACTAGGCAAACCAACCGAGTTACGATCTGGACACTTCCCTTAAAAAATTTTTTTTTTTACAAACCCACCGCAGATTTAGCTTGTTTGCACATACTTCTTCATTCGAACATACACACACACACACACACACACATACACACACAAGCACACACACATGCAATCACACACACACACACACACACACACACACACACACACACACACACACACACACACACACACACACACACACACGAAAGCGCGCGCACGCACACACACACACACACACACACACACACACACACACACACACACACACACCCCACACACACGCAAGCACACACACACACACACACACACATGCAAGCA
>CM031602.1:26749945-26757445 GCA_018398815.1 Conus ventricosus
GTGTGTGAGGTTTATCGATAGGTGACGGGTGGTGGTACCTCGGGTAGACACGTTTTGTAGAAGTTCACTTTTGGTGTTTGTGCTCGGAACTAAACCGGGGTGGATGGGCGGAAAGGAAAATTAAGGGTCATTATATTTATATAAGAATTGTTTCTCTTTTTTAAATTATTATTAAAGATTTTGCAGGTGAATTTATGATTGTGTTAAATATGGTAGTAGTATTAGTTAGATTACTTAGTATAGGTTATTACGATTGTAAAATAAGCAACAAAAAAAAAAATAGCAGATGATAATAATAAAAGGTGTCTAAGATATTTGGGAATTGTGCCTCAGAAGCCTACATTCGATGTATATATGTATGTATGTGATTGTTTTAGTCGACTGTGGTGCACCAGTATTCAAAGATGTTGTCCGCAGCATTGTGGTGTCAATAGACAATGTATAGCAGCGCTCGGAAATCCTTGTCGAGATTATGTAATTGGTGATTGCCCCAGCGCTTGATAATTTCCGATGACATTTGTAGGTTTATGATTGTGCCTGCTAAGAATTTGGATAACCGGGTTCAATTCTATTATTTTGGTTTTGCTTGAAATGTGTTTGATTCTATTAAGCATGTTACTAAGTAGTCATCCTGGATTGTGACCAGTACTGGGGGTCACTAACGGTCGGATTATTAGTTTGTTCGTTGAAGTGAATGATTTATAATCCTATTAAATCATTGTCTTGGAGACCCAGATGGGAAAATGAAGTCGTGGGTATGTAACTCGGACAGTATAATCACTTTTATGAAGGAACGGTTATAATTATGTTCGTGGCTGTTGATGGAAGTGGAAAAGTCAATGAAATTGGTTTAAATGTGTAATGGAACATTTTGGTGTGAGAGAATCTTGATGTCAAGGTGGCTGGTTGTATAAGTCATGATTTAAAATTCCAATTGGCTGTCGCACTTTGGGTGGTGACATGTAAACACTGAGAACCATTTACTTTAGTGAAGCAACAAATAAGTATAACTGTATTCTTCTGTGGTAGTAAGACATTTCCTTTTGCACAGGGTTCCGGCGAGTTTTGTGTACCTCCCCTACACGGCAAATCCGTGAGGGTCGGCCTCCTCTGGTGGTGTGGGTTGGCACCGCCATCCCCACTGTCATCCCTGCCCACTTCTCTGCCGGAGTGGAGACGCACCCGGAGCCGGCAGGATGCGTTCCGGTCGGGAACGTCATCTCTCTTCCGCAGTCCGGGGTGTGGCAGTTCCTCTGACTTCAACTGTCTCGTCAGGGTGGCAAGCGTCTTGAGGGCCCACCGCAGTATTTCCATCAGCGTGTGACTCGCGGGTGTGGTTGGTGCCGGTAGGGAGGGAACCGCGTTCTTCGACGTGTCACAACGTTCCTTCCTATTACGTATCAAGCGCTTCAGTGAAGGTTTTGTGTTTTTGGCGGTGCATTAGTGTGAGCGCCGTCAAGCAGTCCGTTTTCATAACCATATCGGGAAACGCTGTGTTGCCGTTGTTTGTTTTTTGTTGTGTGTGGTGGTTTTGTTTTTTTGTTTTTTTTTGGAGAAGTTTTTTTTTTGGGTTTTGTTTTTGCTGTGTCAAGTACCCGCCAGGGACTTCGGATGAAGTATTGAAAGTACAACATTGGGTGCGGGTTACTTGAACAATTGGTGTTGAACATTTGGGGGTTAAGCTTTGGGTGTCCGGGTGGTTTGACACCCGGCATATAAAAATTAGCAGAAAGAATACATTTTGGAAAAGAGACATCGCGTGGGCATCTCAGGTTTATGAGGTATCAACCTTGTTTGGTATTTCAGCCTGGGGTTACCAGGGGATGTGATGAGTCACCCTTGTTCCTTCGGGTATTAGCCTTTGGTGGGCTGAGGTGTGTACTTGTGCCTCCTGAGGGAAGGGTTGTTATAGTAAACGTGCAGGCACACTGCGTGCACGGGTATGCATAAGGGGCCATGTGTTGATGGTCGAGTATTGATAGTATTGTTGGATTCTTTTGGGGTTTGTTTGTTGTTTTTTTGTGTGTGTGTATGTGTGGGGAAAACTGCCTGTGTCGGATATATAAATGTATTGGTGTTTCATCTGCCATTCTGTGGGTGAGGAGTGCGTGTGTGAATGCAAAATAAAGCCTTCTGTTTGTGCACTGTTATTTTCTTTGTGTGTGTTTGTTGTGTGGCGTTCATACTTAGTAAAAGGGGAAAGGGGTGGTTTATAACGGGGGATATATTAATACATATATCCCTGTCTACTGTCTTATACAGTGACACACACACACACACACACACACGCACACACACGCACACACACACGCACACACACAGAGTAAAAACGTGCATCTATCAGAGAGAGAGAGAGAGAGAGAGAGAGACGTGCAGCTCACTCGATAACTTTGATAATGGCTCAAATGAAAACGCAGTGTGAATTATCAGCATAAAAGCAAATCTTATCCACTTCAGCCCTACGGCATTTCCATACGAAGGAAACGTGGCGACCAACGCATTTTCAAAAAAAACGCAGCACAAGGATTTGCGGGAACTTACAGGAAACTGTCGATCATGGAATGGAAATGCTACCATCACACAAACATAAACTCGTCTCTGTCCAGCCCCCCCCCCCCCCCCCCGCCTTCCCCCCCCCTCCTCCCCCCGCCTCCCCCCCCCCCCCCCCTCCGTTCCTTCCCTCTCGTTCGCCCTCCTCCTGTCCCCTATCTCCATCCTCCGTCCCGCCCGTTCACGGTGAACGTCAGCAAAACTACGTGATCGACAAAAAAAAAAAGTCTGTGTATACAGTTGGCGCAAACGGCCATAAATAACCCCCCTAACATTGTATACGTCAAAAGGCTTTTCCTCCTTGACTTGCCGAACAACATAGTTGAGAGCAGGGGCTGTCTCACAGAAAACAGCAAAAGAGAAGGGAAATAAATAAGAGGTGTGTGTGTGTGTGTGTGTGTGTGTGTGTGTGTGTGTCGTGCGTGCGGGCGAGCATGCATCCGAGTGCGTGCGTGCGTGCGTGCGTGCGTGTGTGCGTGTGCGTGTGCGTGTGTGCGCGCGCGCGCGTGTGTGTGTGTGTGTGTGTGTGTGTGTGTGTGTGTGTGTGTGTGTGGGTGGGGGGGTGGGGGTTATCTGCGTACTAATTTGCCCAACCGCACGTATGCACATACATGGTACCTATGTTCGTGCCCGCACTCGCTCGCTCACGCTCGCGCGCGCTCGCGCGCGCGTGTGTTTACGCGCGCGCTTGTGTATGCGTGCGTGTGTTTGTGCATGCGCATGTGTGTGCGCGCGCGCATGTGTACGTGCGTGTGTGCTTGTACGTATGTGTGCGTGTGCATGTGTATGTGCATGTGTGTGCGTGTGTATTTATCTATTTACCTATCTATGTGTTTGTGTGTGTCAATGTGTGTGTATGTGTGTGTGTGTGTGTGTGTGTGTGTGTGTGTGTGTGTGTGTGTGTGTACATGCCGGCGAGACTGACGCATGCAGATGATTCCTATGGCATCAAAAAAAAAAAAAAAAAAGCAGAGAAAGAGCGGGGAGCGTTGGACGGTGTTGCACTTTGTTGTTGTTCCTTTTGTTTTTCTCTTGTGACGAGGTGACATGAAAACATCACCTTCAACTTGCGTGACCTTCTCCTGGTGCAGTCAGTCAGTGACGTCTTTCTCCGTCCCTCAACTTTATGATTGGGTGGGGGTGTGGGGGGGGGGGGGGGGGTAGGGGGGATGGGGGGAATTGTTTATTCCTTTTTATTAATTAATTTATTCATTTATTTATTAATTGATTTATCAATCAATTTATTTATTTATTTATTTGTTATTTATTTCTCTCTTTATTTGTTTGTGTGATTTTCTTTATCAGTATATTTTCATTTATCAATTTATTCATTTATTCATTGATTTCTCCATTTATTTATTTTTTACTTTAATTATTTGCTATTTATTTATCTGTATATTTATTTGTTTGTTTATTTGACTGTGTGCTTATTTTCTTTTATTTCATTGTTTCTGTTACATATGAGGTCTGGTTAGGAAATCCTTGTCGAAAATTCACTTGTCTGTTTCGTATTGTGAATTGAATAATGTTACAATCCATTGTGGTTGATGTGGTGTTGATTTTATAATATTTAGGCTTGCAGGAAGTGACTGGCGCTAAAAACGATCGCCGCCATTTCGCTGTTCTCTGTCAGCTTGCTAAACGTCGTTGTCCACATGCACGCCGTTATGCTACGGCTCTCGGGCGGTGCCTCGGTCTGCTGTTAGAATGATGGTACTAAGGGTCTTGGTAACGAAAGGCAAAGAGAAGAGTGAAGGCACCTGCAGGATCCACACAAACAGCGGTGAGGCTGCTGGGCCACAGACACACCTGCTTCACGTCTCACACCTCATGCTTCATGTCTCACACCTCATGCTTCATGTCTCACACTCATGCTTCACGTCTCACACCTCATGCTTCACGTCTCACACCTCATGCTTCACGTCTCCGACCTCATGCTTCACGTCTCACACCTCATGCTTCATGTCTCACACCTCCTGCTTCACGTCTCACACCTCATGCTTCACGTCTCACACCTCCTGTTTCACGTCTCACACCTCATGCTTCACGTCTCACACCTCATGCTTCATGTCTCACACCTCCTGCTTCACGTCTCACACCTCCTGCTTCACGTCTCACACCTCCTGCTTCACGTCTCACACCTCATGCTTCATGTCTCACACCTCATGCTTCATGTCTCTGGGCCACAGGAGCTCACGCCTCGCTAACTCACGCGTCACGCATCCGTTCCGTGTGGACGGTGCCAGAATGCGTCGCTATGGAGATCGATGAAAAGATATGGCAAGACAGACTGCGTTGAATGGTGCGTTGCTGACATTACAAAATTTGATATTGATCTGCACATGTGTACAAGCCCTGAGATTAGGCTGTCGCCTGTTGGTTGACTGGAAAATGAATGACAATTAAAAACAAATAAATAAATAAATCGATTAAAAGTTACCTTTGATGTGCAGTCAGAATCTTGTGCTCTTTGATCTTTGTCCTTGTAGTCAGGCACACGTGGATTCCAGAAGAGCGGCCTTGCCTGGACCAACTCGATTGATTTTTCTTTGTGCCCATCCATATTGAACTGTCCAATGGTAACCAGTTGTATTTATTCATTGCCATAGCCCAGCCCTGCTCTCACTGGAACCTGAACCTCTCGCATCGAAAAAAAAAAAGTGGACAGTCCCACTTCTCCCTTCACGCGTGAACCGTGAGCAATGAAGCGTGAAGCGTGAGTGGAGTTGTAGGGTCCCACGCAAGGAGAGACACCACGTCTGTGCATTATTCTATTCACGTGGGAGGCGTGAAACATGAAGCGTCAGACGTGAGACGTGAGTGTCCATGGCCCAGCAGCCTAAGCTAGAAGCTGTGTTCCCATCATAACAAGAGAATGCCGAGATCTCTTTGATGTGTATGTCTGTTGTTGTTGTTTTCCTTTTAGCCTTCTTGGTGGGGAGCTACAGTCTTGCGACGATTCCAGATCACTCCCTATGACTGTAGGTCACTTTTCGAATGCTATCAGTGTTAACTTTCTGGTTACTTTCAGGCCTTTCCCAGGGCATGAATTGGATGTTTAAAAAAATATACCTGATTATCTGTTATCCTTGGAAATAAGGTTATCGGTTATAATTGGATATAAGATTATGTTATCCTTGGAAATAAAGATCATCGTCGCCATCATTGGCCTCTCTCTCTCTCTCTCTCTCTCTCTCTCTCTCTCTCTCTCTCTCTCTCTCTCTCTCTCTCTCTCTCTCATGCATTCATTCATTCATTCATTTACCTAGAATACGTCCGGAAACCCATCTCCTTTTCGCCGCGCTAATAAAATCACATTGATCCAAAGAACGAACACTCACACTGCTGTTTATCTATGGAATTATCTTAAGCTACAGCCTAGATCACGGTCCCGCTCCATAGCTATTAACGTCCCGATGCAGAGAGCAAATGTATGGGAGCTCACGTGCCTCAAAACGTTATGATTGTCCCTTCTAATTGAATCCAACCATTGTCACCATAAGAGAGCGATAATTCTGATGTGAAAACTGCTGTTTTCGTGTGAAACATATGCTATCAACCATTGTCACAATCAGTGTCAGTTTCAGTTTCATCAAGGAGGCGTCACTGCGCGCGGACTAATCCATATACGCTACGCACCACATCCGCTAAGTTTTGAGAACCACAGTACGGTGTGCGTGATTTTAAGCTGATGGATAATTGAATTAATAAGTAAGATGAGAAAATTAATATAATAATAATAATAATAATAATAATGATGATGATGATGATGATGATAACATTTTCGTGTCACTCATTTCACCAGCAGACAATGGCCTGCTGTACTCCTGAATTTTGAATGAGATTTTTTTTTTTTTTTAAATGTTGATCGATGAGAATGAGGATGATTAAGATGATGCTACGGATTTCCATTTCGGTCTGAGACCACATGACAGGGCTGTACTCTACGCTTCTTTTCATAATAGATCCCGGCGTCAACCAGGCCCGAGAGATACAGGCACCTGCAGTGCTGGTCAGGAAATTTGAGCAGCACTCTCAGAAACGCATCCATTAAGTAGATGAAACTCGACTGTGTGGTCCTAGTCTTCCCAACTGAGTCCGCAGCAAACTCAACTCTGGGTAGGAGCCGGTCGGGGCAGAAAAACCCACATGACTCTGATGGGATTCGAACCCACGACCTCCAGCCGGGAGTCCGCGACGCTAACCACTTCGCCACGGCGGCTGGTCTTGAATGAGATTTAGCATGAGGAGAAGACAGGTTTTATGCCTGCGTTCACACTGACACAAGACTTTGATTTTAAGTCCCATCCGATGCCTGGAATCTGTAGAAATGTTGACTCCAAAGAGAAAATCTGTTCCAACCTGGCTGCTTCCAATGGAAATCGAACCACTGACCTCTTGAAACAAGAGTTTGCCGTCTTCCTCACCAGACCCACTTTGCCCCCATTGTGATCCATTCCTGGGATCATCACCAGCTTATCAGGCCGATAAACTGACACACGAATATCGTAGGATTTGGACGGGGGGGAGGGGAACGGGGAGAGGTGGGGGGGGGGGGGGGGGGGGGGGGGGGGGGGGGGGGGGGAGAGAAAGCAGCTGTGTGATGATCTTGGTTATCGTGTAATTTTGGTGATGCTAAGGTTGCGTGTCTGAGACTCCGCCGCGCAGCCGCCCTATAGATGGAATTGTTTCCCTTCTGCGTTCACGATGTTTTTTGGGGCTCCATTCCCCTGGAAAAAATAATTCGGATGTGTCTGTCAACCGAGGTTCTGTTTTGGGAACGCACGTGTCCCGTCTGGCGCCTATGTTAAATACCATCACATCCTTCGGAAGAGTAGGTCCCTATAGTCCGCTAACGTGTCCCGTCTGGCGCCTATGTTAAATACCATCACATCCTTCGGGAAAAGTAGGTCCTCATAGTCCGCTACTATAGAATGCACGAAGGCCTGT
>CM031602.1:26769945-26784945 GCA_018398815.1 Conus ventricosus
AGACAGGAAAGCCTATGTGAGAATTGGGTGAGAACATTTCATTTAATGATTAAGTTGGACCAGAATAAAGTCACTGATCACTGTTCAGGTGTATTGAGCTCACACAGACACACACCACAGTTCACACAAAGACACCAACACACACACACCCTTTTTTATTTTTATTTTTTTAGTGGATGTGGTGTAGCGTATATGGACTAGTCCGCACGCAGTGACGCCTCCTTGTTGAAACTGAAACTGAAACTGAAACTCTCTCTCTCTCTCTCTCTCTCTCTCTCTCCTCTCTCTCTCTCTCTCTCTCTCATATAGTACAAAACATGAGCAAAACACACGAAAGGCAAATCCATGTTTTATTTCCCAGAGGCACAGTCACGTTAACCCATGCAGACCTGTATTGCATGGTCAGTCTCTACGCGCGTCATTGCGTAGTTCTAGAGACTGACCATTGGACATGGAGAAAAACAACGCCCGGAATGCTTGTCATCACGTTTTGAAGGCAAGTAAAGTGTTAAGGGGTAAAACCAACCAGCCAACCAACCAACAAAAACACCCGAACCCAGATTACGCCAATAACAGACATAATAAACAGTACGACCGGAGTAATATCTCTCTTTCTCTCCTTCATTCCCTCCCTCCCTCCGTCCCTTCCCCGACCCGAAAACAAACAAACAAACAAGTATATTAAAAAGAATTTAAAAAAAACAAACCTGAACCCAAACACGCCATTGACAGAAGTACTAAATAGTACGATAGCTCTGAATCTCTCTTTCTCTCCCTCTTTCTCTCCCTCTCTTTCTCTCTCCCTCTTTCTCTCCCTCTCTCACCCCGATAACAAACAAACAAAAAGTTCAAACATTTTTTTTAAAAACCTGAACCCAAATACACCATTAACAGACATAATAAACAGTACGACGGTATTGAATCTCTCTTTCCCTCCCTCTTTCACTCCCTCCCTCCCTCCCTCCCCCACTCCGAAAACAAACAAAAACAAAAAAGAAAATATGCAGGTTAAAAAAAAAAAAAAAAAAAAAACCTGAACCCAAATACACCAGTGACAGAAGTGATAAACAGTACGACACCTCTGAATCTCTCTTTCTGTCGCTCTGTTTCTCCCTCACTCCCTCCGCCCCATCTCCCCCCACCCCTACCCCCACCCCCACCCCCCCATCAACCATTCTTCCCATCCCATTCCCTTTGTCACTCATCCTTATTCATCATCACGTATGTCTGCCTCCTCTTCTTTCCTTTAAATATGTGTATAAGCACAGCTGCTTCAAATGAGCTTGAACTGATTGATTTGCTTTTCTTCTAGTCTTACAAGCAAGAAACATCTGGCCGGACCCATATATCATCATTATCGTCTCTCCCCTTTCTCCCCCCCCCACCCCCCACCCTCACCCCCCGTTCCCCCCTCCCTCAGGTCCCCCCCCCCATCCCCCACTCCCGCTCAACCCCCCTCTCCTCCTTCCTTTGTCCCCCTTTTCTACTCTACGTGTGTCTACCTTCCTGTCTCTCTGTCTGATTGAATGATTGTGGACGTATAAGATTAAACACAAATTCTTCAGCCGGATACGAATTTATTGATTCCCCCCCCCCCCCCCCCCCCCCCCCCCCCCCCCCCCCTGTGATACTACAGTCTGTCTCTTGTTCTCCTTCGTACGGTTACGTAGAGATATAATTCCCTCCGTCAACACTTTACGTGCAGGCCTAATTCAGGCTTTTCATCCACTGATTCAGTTTTCATGTTTTGGACTGTGCCCTTTACTATCAATCAAACCTGACATGAAAGGTACTGATTTTCACTTGTATAAGGTGATTTTAAAGTTGAAATTAATGTATTTGCTATGAATAGCATCGTAGTAGTAGTAGTAGTAGTAGTTGTCGTTGTAGTAGTAGTTGTTGTTGTAGCAGTAGTGATAGTTGTAGTAGTAGTATAGTAGTAGTAGTATGTGTGTGTGTGTGTGTGTGTGTGGTGTGTGTGTGTGTGTGTGTGTGTGTGTGTGTGTGTGTGTGTGTGTGTGATTTAATTCATTTTGCTTTTGAATAGCATCATAATAGTGTGTGTGTGTGTGTGTGTGTGTGTGTGTGTGTGTGTGTGTGTGTGTGGTGTGTGTGTGTGTGTGTGTGTGTGCTTGTGCGTGCGTGCGTGTGTTCGTGCGTGATCGTGTGTGTGTGTGTGTGTGTGTGTGTGTGTGTGTGTGTGTGTGTGTGTGTGTGTGTGTGTGTGTGAATTAATATATTTTGCTTTAAATAGCAATGTAATAGTGTGTGTGTGTGTGTGTGTGTGTGTGTGTGTGTGTGTGTGTGTGTGTGTGTGTGTGTGTGTGTGTGAATTAATATATTTTGCTTTAAATGGCAATGTAATAGTGTGTGTGTGTTTGTGCGTGCGTGCGTGCGCGCGCGCGCGCGTGTATGTGTGTGTGTGTGTGTGTGTGTGTGTGTGTGTGTGTGTGTGTGTGTGTGTATGTGTGTGTGTGTGTGTGTGTGTGTGTGTGTGTGTGTGTGTGTGTGTGTGTGTGTGTGTGTGTGTGGTTTTCCTCCCAGAAAAAAAAAGAAAAGAGAAAAAAAGCGTATTACAATGACATCGTTGATTTCAACCAATCATTTAAAGAGAAAAAAAAAACCATTTTGTCAGGGTTAAAGAAAAAAAATCACTATGTTCGGAATGTCTTTTTTTTTTCTTTCTTCTACTTTCAAGTACATGAATAAGCACTACAGACATATAGAACATTTACTGGGTTGTTGGGCCTGTTATACTTGTCAAACGAGGGGTGGGTGTACAGGACATATAGAACATTTACTGGGTTGTTGGGCCTGTTATACTTGTCAAACGAGGGGTGGGTGTACAGGAATAAGCACTACAGACATATAGAACATTTACTGGGTTGTTGGGCCTGTTATACTTGTCAAACGAGGGGTGGGTGTACAGGAATAAGCACTACAGACATATAGAACATTTACTGGGTTGTTGGGCCTATTATACTTGTCAAACGAGGGGTGGGTGTACAGGAATAAGCACTACAGACATATAGAACATTTACTGGGTTGTTGGGCCTATTATACTTGTCAAACGAGGGGTGGGTGTACAGGAATGTTTTCCAATCATTCTCTCTTTCATGCGCCCTGAGAAGACAGGAGGAGGGGGGTGGGGGGTGGGGAGGAAGCGGGAAGACGGAGAAGGGGGAGTAAGGGGGGAGGGGGGTGCGCGGAGAAGGGGTCGACGGGAAGAAGAAGTGGAGGAAGGGGGGTGGGGGTGGGGGGAGGGGCGTCGTAGAGTTTTTTTTTGTGTGTGTGTGTTTGTTTCCAAAAGAAAAAAAAAATCATTGTACGTCCTGATTACTGAAAGTCGTACGTAGGCAGGTTAGGTTTAGTGTAAGTCTGTTGATCTCATTCGCCATTTAGGGAGCATGGGTTGATGCGCTGGTTTATTCTTTTCTGTTTGGTATTGCTGGCTTCACCTGCAAGATTTATTTCCATGGTTGCAAGTTCTGAAGTATTGATTCTAAATTTGATGGTTAAAAAGGCGCATGACGTGAAACGCGTCTTGAAATCTCTTCTCCTACACCGATCTCCCTCTCTCTGTCTATCTCTCTGTCTGTCTGTCTGTCTGTCTGTCTCTCTCTCTCTCTCTCTCTCTCTCTCTCTCTCTCTCTCTCTCTCTCTCTCTCTCTCTCTCTGGCTGGCTGGCTGGCTCTGTCCGTCTGTCTGTCTATCTGTCTTCCTGTCTGTCTGTGTGTCTGTATGTCTCTCTCTGTATCCCTGTCTCTCTGTCTCTGTCCGTCTGTCTGTCTGTCTCTCCCTCTCTCTTTCTCTGTCTGTCTGTCTGTCTGTCTGTCTGTCTGTCTGTCTCTCTCTCTCTCTCTCTCTCTCTCTCTCTCTCTCTCTCTCTCTCTCTCTCTGGCTGGCTGGCTGTATCTGTCTGTGTGTCTGTCTATCTGTCTTCCTGTCTGTCTGTGTGTCTGTCTGTCTCTGTATTCCTGTCTCTCTGTCTCTGTCCGTCCGTCTGTCTGTCTGTCTGTTTCTCCCTCTCTGTCTCTCTCTCTCTCTCTCTCTCTCTCTCTCTCTCTCTCTCTCTCTCTCTCTCTCTCTCTCTTTCCGCCGTCCTCTTAAGAAGATGTCACAGCTGTTAAGGCAGTATTAATCATTATTATTTGTGAATCCACCAACAAACAATATCACCCAGATCAACATGATGAATAAAAATTGCATTGACATTAAAGTCCCCAACACAATCAAAAGAAGATGACGAAAACGTGTTAACAACATAGTAAAATAGTGTATAAAAAAAAAAGCCATCTGAACGCGCAATGAATATCTGAAAGAACAGAGTTATATTCAGGAATAACCCTAAACTGTACTTAGAAGTGACTATTGCGGACAGGGATATCATCCCAGATAAAGAACAGTGAGTGTGTGTGTGTGTGTGTGTGTGTGTGTGTGTGTGTGGGGGGGGGGGTTATAACGCCAAAAGGCCTACCTTTTACATACGTGCGTAGCACTTCGCAGCATTGGGAGAGAGAAGGGGAAGGAACATTTTGTATAGAAATCTGAAAGATGTTGATCATTTTAAACTATCAGGAGGAAAGGTTTTGAGATGAATAACTTTGACAGTGTCAAGACTGTCTTATAATTATGGTTTATATTTTGCTGAAATTGCTATGGTTATTTCACAGTCACAGGTTGCAAAAATATAAAGATCAACAATTTTGTGTACAACTAGGGTAATAAATTATGTAAATATGCATACATCAGATGTGGGTTTGGAAGTACTAACATGGATGATAAGTTGAGTGTGGAGGTGGGTTTTGTTGTTATTGTTGTTGTTGTTGTTGTTTTGCTTTTTCGTGTTTTTTGTTGTTTGTGTGTTAGTTTGATTTTAGATAAGTGTCTACCATCATCTGGCGATGAAAAAGCATGAAATAAACCACTGAACTGAACTGAACTGAACTGAACCGAACTGAATTGAACTGATCATTTAAACTCAAAAGTATTGTTGAAAAGGGAGGTTATCCTGTATGAAAATCGTAATCTTAGTTATGCACCAAATCATAATACGGTTTAAAAATGAAATATGGAGATGTCCTTGTATCATTGGGGGAAAAAAACACGTATGCTTGAAAATCGTGAGTTTGTCGATCATAGAGATGCAAATACACTCTTACTCTGCCTCGAATCAGAAACGCTATCGCCGTTTTCCACTCTACGTTGCTTCGGACAGCCACCCAGTCTGTCAGAGTTGTGGAACCTGCTGCCACAGTGTCAGTATGAAATTGTCTGCTAACTAGAATCCATATCTTCAGCACTTTCCCAACGGCACGTAAGCACGGACCATGTACATAATCATGAGATCGGCATTTCTGATAAGGCAGCGCCTGGCAACAGGAGTAACTTGGGTTCTGCAAGACGTCACTTCTACTGAGTACTCAATCAATAAATCAATCATGCAATCCGTCAGTAACTAGATAAACAAATAAATAAATCATTAAATGATAAATGAATAAATAAATGAATAAATAAATAAATAAATAAATAAACAAGCAAAAATGTGAAATAGATCATAACAGCAGCGCTAATCTGCTGCTGACGAGATCGAAATATCACAAGCAGAAGTTTCCATAACGTTAGAAAAGAGATGACTAAGACAGCCTTTAGAGTAGAGCTGTTTTCTTCTTGGAACAATTAGTACTAACACTGCTGTGAGAGAGTAAATATAAGACTTAACCCACCATCACATTGAAAATCGGTTCTGAAAACTTCATTTTCTATGGTTTCATGTTTTGTATTTTCTAAATGACTCACCCCAAGCCCTGACCTAGCGAACAGTGTGTGAGTAAGCAGACCAATTAATTACTTCACCTCGTTTGAGAACATCACTTTCCAATTTTTGAAACAAAAAGCTCAAGATACAAATACTCTCTTTGATTGAATCTGAATGATTTTTTTGACTACTTTCTTAGGAGAAACAGGATCTTTTTGTACAGAAAAACGCGCAGCAGTGAATACTTTGTTCTCAACGCCAACACGAGAGAAAAAAAATAATGGGCATGAAAATAGTTACGCGCTTTACTTTTCTGACGGTCAAGTCTGAGATAAAAACAAATAGTTCTGTCATCCTATAAAAAAAAGTATCTTCAACTGCCAACCCACCATGGATAAACTATTAACGTGTCAAATTTTAAATGTAATTAATAGCGAACCGCCAAGAAAACGTAGACAAACGAATCACAAGACAAAACACGACACGTTTCGACCTCTTGGATCTTCTTCAGACAAGATACAAAACACTCAGGACAACGAAATCAACGTGTCCTCAAACATTCAAGCACACGGAATTATTAATCCAACACCGTCAAAACCAAATTTTGTCCTCATACCGAATAAGTACATGGAATTGTCAATCAAAAGAAATCAAAACCATCCCCTCAGAATGAATGAGTAAATGGAACTGCAACCTCAAAATAGATAAGATAAATATTTTTGTTATCATAACAAATAAGCATATTGTGGCATTGTAAACCCAGCATAGATCAAATATTGATTTGTCATCGAAAGAAATAGGCCTGTGGGGTAACCCATCAATTATAGATATTGTGACAGCTTCAGGGGGGGAAGAGGAAACAATTACCAGAACATATTAAGCACATGAAACAATCTGTCATCCAATGGAGAAAAAAAAATGCTGCTTGTCTGCATAACTAAGTATATGAAATAGGCTGTAAACCATTGACAGCACACAAAATAACCAATCAGGCATGGCGGAATTACCACTTTAGATAGATCAAAACCGTACACAGAGTGCAAAATAATGAACCAGGAACTAATCGTATTCTAACTTCCTTATAGTCAAAAACGTAAATCGGGACACGGACTGGGACACCAAGCACAAAATGATACAGAAGAGATTTACTTCCTGAAAAAAAGAGACAACACAAGCAGATACACGCGCGCGCGGGCGCAAACACACACACACACACACACACACACACACACACACACACACACACACACACACACACACACACACGCGCGCGCGCGCGCGCGCGCGCGCGCTCACACACACACGCGCTCGCAATCGCGCGTACACGCATCCTCACGCACATACGCACGCGCACACCCACACACACGCACACCCAGACACACACGCGCGCGCACACACACACACACACACACACACACACACACACACACACACACACACACACACACACACACAGAGTTTAAATGACAAAGTAACCATGGGTTAACCACCACCGTTTCCTTTAAAAACGAACAAAACGCACGGGATAGCTCATCCATGATTGAGCTGCATCAAGATCGTATCATCGTTAGTCTCGCGTCCTTACAGACAGACAGACAAACAGACATAGACAGGAGAGAGAAAGAAGCATGCCAGAAAGAGAGACAGAGAGTTGCAAGGTCAAAACAAACACGAACGGAGCACAACAACAGACGCACAGACAGAAGAACGCGCGCACATACAGGCATTGTTGAAAAACAGACAGAGAGATCAAGAAGCTCAGAAGGGCACTGAGGCCAAGACGGTGCCAGTCAAGCGTAGAGGAAAGAGGCGGTTCCAGTTTAAGGCACATTCGTTCTGAATTCAGGCTGCTGCAAAAGTCAGACAATGTCGACACATTACCGCAGGTTGTGAACATTAAGGCGCTTTGGACGAAAGGGAGCAACCCCTCTCCCCAAATCATCAAAATCACAGCACGCGTTTCGCAAGGAATCAGAAAGGACAAACAGAACATGTCACGTAACAAAAAGATTTTTCATCGTCACGTTATATGTCAGTTTATCACAAGCTGTCGTTTCAAGAGGCAAAATCATCGCTAGAATTATCATGATCCACTTCGACTGCGTTAATTAAGGCATTTGTGCTAAAAGAAAAGAACGATTGTGGGATTAAAATCCAGTTTTGCATAAGGCGTGCTGTGTGTGATCCTGACTGTCTTGTTGTCGTGACATGGCTGAATACACTTTGCTGCAATGCTTAAAGTTATAGTCACTCACTCACACACACACACACACACACACACACACACACACACACACACACACACACACACACACACACACACACACACCACCACCACCACCACCACCACCACCACCACCACTACCACCACCACACCACACCACACACACATACACACACACACAAACACACACACCACCACACCACCAGCACCACCAGCACCACACACACACACACACAAACACACACACACGCACGTACGCATGCACGCACGTACGCACGCACAACACAACACACACACACACACACACACACACACACACACACACACACACACACACACACACACACACACACACACACACACACACACAACACAACACAACACAACACAACACAACACAACACAACACAGCACGCACGCGCACGCACGCACGCACGCACGCCTGCACGCCTGCACGCCTGCACGCACGCACGCACGCACGCACGCACACACACACACACACACACTTACACACACACACACACACACACCTCTAGCCTAACAGTTGCCACGCGCAGCAAAGCTGGCTTGATACTGGACAACATGTTCTCCATAGCTGGCTGGTCCTGACTATTCTGCAGAACACAGTGCGGGCTGAGCATGTCAGAGACACAGACTGCCGGCACAAAGGCACTGGCCTACATGTTCTCCATAGCTGGCTGGTCCTGACCATTCTGCAGAACACAGTGCGGGCTGAGCATGTACATATGTCAGAGACACAGACTGCCGGCACAAAGGCACTGGCCTGCATCTTCTCCATAGCTGGCTGGTCCTGACCATTCTGCAGAACACAGTGCGGGCTGAGCATGTCAGAGACACAGACTGCCGGCACAAAGGCTTTGAAGAGTTACAGCTCCTCTACCCTCGGGCACACGACTGTAGTCAGACAGCTGTGGAGTTTCTGCCGCATGCCATGGCAACTTCTACGACCTACAATGACGCGGCAATTACCTAACACATTCAGCCAGATGGAAAGCTTGTTACGTGCACGTATTTTGTCGTCAGTACCACACACACTGAGAGAGACAGCATTCTCTGGAGGGGAAAAAAAAAGAAGAAAGAAAACCAAGAAAAAGAAATGTGACTGCGTCGGTAAGGCAAAAACATCAGAGGTGATGGAAGATACGAAGGAAAAAAAAAAAAAGAAACACTAAAGAAGAGAGTGTAAGAACACAGGACATGTGTATCACAGAATTTTCAGAAGGTGAGGATTTCTATGAAGGCTGAAAGTGACCTTGGTTTCTCCGCGTGGAAACGGCACTCTCGTTTGGTGGCTCCACGGAACCGTTAATAAACAAAAACTGAAAGCGTTGACCTCTCGATCACGCCTACCCACCGATTAAGGGTGAACTAAAATTTTCTGTTCGATTACACAACGACAACACGAGGGAATTGTACAATATACATTTTCGCTTACGTAAGTTGGAATGATGACCGATAAATAGAATACACGGACAACTCATCGTCCAATATTACAGAAATCCGTGGAAAAGCACTTTTCGTCAACAATATACGACAAAAAAATATATCAGGATTGTAGCGAGACTAAATGCAATACAATCAACCTTTTGTCACAACAAATTAACAGCAAATTAATCTGGAATTTGTACCAAATCCTTCCACCCTGAAAGGAAAACCCAGAAATTGTCTGGAAGATGTGAACATTCTTTCCATCCAGAAAAGAAAACAAGGCATTCGTACCCAAAGAAAATTTCACCCACCATAAAACCAACGGAAAAGTCATGATGCCGTGACCAAGCAATCTTCCCAGAGCAAAAGCAGAAATTACAGCCGATACTAGAAGGATCTGTAATTGCATGGCATGGTGTTTATCCAGCAACATGATGGTGACTCGATCACAGCAAGTGGCAGGCTCTCCCAGTCCTGATTAGTGACCGTGTTCGATTACGAACAGGCCAAAAGACCCGAAGCTAACATTGCTGTAGAAGGAACATTGCTGTAGAAGGAACATTGAGAAGTGTGCGGACTCTGCGATTATGTCCAGTTTAAAGGCAGTGATATAGGTGAATGCTAGATGCATAAATCTCTCAAATTTAAGCACAATGAGACCGATAACGATTAAATGATAAGCAAATACATGTTGGTAACGCACGGTTGTCCGCGTTATATATCAGGTTTCTGAGACAAAGAATAAAGATATAACAAGCAGTAGCTTTCAAGGTCTACCATCTTGGTGGAACTACACATACTTATCATGTAATGACCTGGACTGGCAGCGGCAGTCCTATGATAATTACATCCCAACTCATCTTTCACCTTTTTCCCGGTCATCTAACATCCAATTTTGCATCCTTTAGGTAAAATGAAGCCCACGCCGCTCATTCAAACTCTTTCAAACATAGTCACACCAGGAAACGTCCCATCGCAACATACAAAGCTTTTCATACCAGGCCGTTATGAGGCCACACAGCGGAGTAGACCTCGCAATACCACTGAGTCACTTCAGAGACGTTTAATGGTGGCTGTTCTGGGTTGGCATATGTATGATACTGCTGACCAATC
The DNA here is from genome assembly GCA_018398815.1 of Conus ventricosus. Taxonomy (NCBI): domain Eukaryota; kingdom Metazoa; phylum Mollusca; class Gastropoda; order Neogastropoda; family Conidae; genus Conus; species Conus ventricosus. The sequence continues at coordinate 26,780,490 of CM031602.1, forward strand.
CCATTTCGCACGTCAAAAATCGCTTTGTTGCAGACTGAAGCTGGTAACCGTTCTCCTTATCCTAAATCAATATGAAGGAAACTCCATGACTAGAAAAATATGTTTCCCGTACTTAATGGCGTCTTCATCTCCACACCAAGCCAGTCTCCACTTTTGTTTACTTAGTTTACGGATCTTGCAGTCACCTCGTCTTTCTTGTTGAACATTTTGACACTGAGTGGCGTCACAACCACGTCAATCCTGACAGTCCCCATGAGACTGTAGACACTGAACCGTTTCACAAGACCTCACCACAGACGTGGATGAGTAGTAGGAGTGGACACTGAACTCTATCGTGACAGCATGGCGAACATGGCCCATTAGTACACATGACAATCAATAACAATGATGATACTGATACTGATACTGCCGATGATACTGATGACGATGATGGTGATGATGATGATCATCATCATCATGATCCTGATCCTGATCATGATAATCCTGATCCTGATCCTGATCATGAACATGATGATGAACATGATGATAATGATGATCATTATCATGACGATCATGGCCATGATCATGATCATGATGATGCTTCTACGGAGCTCATCAACCAGTTCTTCGTTCATCCAGGGAGAGGCACCCAGCTGGGTGGAAAGAAATCCTTGGGGTGTCTGATCTCCACAGGCCGAGGAGGGTCATGCAGCATTACCTTAGGGTCCCAGTAGTACACCACGTCCCCGCCGCTCAGGTAGCCTCCCCACCACCCGTATGTTCCCACCGTCATGATGACGTGGTCACAGGACACCAGCAGCGCCAGGTGCACTTCCGCCGAAGCTCTGTCCGCTATGACGCAATCTGACACCGTGCTCAGTTTCCCCCTGCACCACGACAGGTCGTCTGACACCACGATGAAGACCACGTCACCGTGCTTATGACGCATGTAATCCATGGCTTTGAAGAGGAAGGAGGCAGGGGCCGTGCGGTACCCTCTGTGCTGGCTGTATGCAGTAGTCATGTCCCCTCGACGTACGTGAATGCCCACTGTGACTTTGCGGCCTCTCGTCGGGACCAGTTTATTCAGCAGCTTCGCTGCCTCTTCTTTCACGTGCTGTTTGAATGTAAACTCGCGCTTTATTGTATCTCGGATGGCATCGAAGTATTTCCACGATTGCAGAAAATCAGACACAACCACGCTGCGGTTAGGGAGATGTTCAAACACGGGATCGTAGGAGGCGAAGTCTTTCTCGTACACTCTCTCAAACCCTTCTGTTGGGCGTTTCTGGATGTGGGTCACCTCAAAGAACTTGTCCAGGGAGAGTGAGGGAGCGCCGAACGGTCTTCTCCCGTTCATGTGGGCGATTCCCAAGAGGGAGGCGTACTGGAACATGTGGTTACCCAGCATGCCGATCACAGACACGCTCACTTCTAGAACTGAGCTGTTGCCACGGAGAGACACGAAGGGCACCGTGGCACGAAGAGCAGCCGAGACATTGCGGGAAGCAGTGTGCAGAACGGCGGACAAAGCGTGTCCCGCAGTGGACTCGTGCCGAGCGGTGTCATTCAAGCGACGACCCTGAGCTCTCTGAACAGGCTGAATCTTCCCTGGAGCGTCAGCCACACGGCGCCTGACGGAGGACACCGACTGGAACGTCAGGAAGATGGCGGCCAGGGCCACAGCCAGCAAGCAGACGAAGAGCGTGCGGGTAGTGCGGTACGGTTTGCATCTGACCATGATGACGTCGGTGGGGACACCGACCGAGGGTCAAGGTCACCGGCAGTGAAGGTCAGACTTGTCGATAGGCTCACGTCATCACAGTGCTCACCTCTCTCTCTCTCACTCTCTCTCTCTCTCTCTCTCTCTCTCTCTCTCTCTCTCTCTCTCTCTCTCTCTCTTATTCTCAGGTGCTAAGCCAGCCCCGGGTTTCAGTTTTGTTGTAGTTGGTGGTGGTGGTGGTGGTGGTGGTGGTGTTGCTGTTGGGGTTTTTCTTTTTAACTTTTTTTTGGGGGGGTACGTGGTCACAGTCGTAACGCTTTACTGCAAGACGTGGCAATATCAGCTGCACCTTTGAAGGTTATGCTTACGCTGTAGCTCTAAAGGTGAAGGTCACTCTGCATCAGTGAAGTTGAAGACACCGCCGCTGCACTAAAGGTGAAGGTCATGTCACAAGTTCTAGAGGTGAAGGTCACGCCGCAGCACCACCGGTGAAGGTCATGTCACAAGCAGCAGAGGTGAAGGTCACGCCGCACCACCTCTGGTGAAGGTCATGTCACAAGTTCTAGAGGTGACGGTCACGCCACAGCATCTCTGGTGAAGGTCATGTCACAATTTATAGAGGTGAAGGTCACGCCAAAGCACCTCTGGTGAAGGTCATGCCACAGCAGTAGAGGTAAACGTCAGACTGCAGCATCAGAAGACAAGGTCATGCTGAGTCACAAGCGGCGACAGCCCTGCAAGCAGACGACACAAAGACGGGTCAGAAAGATGGACAGGACATGGCCTAACAAGCAGTATTCTCCCCTCTCCCGCTCGCTACTCTCCCTCATACACCCTAAAGCGCCCCCCCCCCCCCCCGCCCGCCCCCCTAAAAGAAAAAAAGTACTGATACCTGTTAAAAAAAACCGTTGGATTTCTGAAACCACCTACCAGTAGCAGCAGCAGCAGCAGCAGCAGAAACAATACGTTAATTACTTAGCAAAAGCAATAAAACAAATGTTATTAATATTTTTCGTTATGCGTCTCTTCTTCTTCTTCTTCTTCTCTCATTCTTCTTCGTCGTCTTCTGCTTCTGCTTCTTCCTCTTCTTCTCTCATTCTTCTTCTTCTTCTTCTTCTTCTTCTTCTTCTTCTTCTCCTCCTCCTTCTTCTTCTTCTTCTTCTCCTCCTCCTCCTCCTTCTTCTTCTTCTTCTTCTTCTCCCCTCCTCCTCCTTCTTCTCCTCTTCTTCTTCTTCTTCTCTCTGCCCTTCATAACTTTCTTTTTGTCCAGGCCCTGCTTTCTTTTACGTATGACGTTTGAGAGCAATTTCAACTTTCACTTCGCGGGAGCCTGTTAAAGAATTATCAAAATCAGGCGACTTAATCATGATCCTTTCACCAATCCATGGTTCTTGGATGGAAAAACTCATGTTCCGACCCCGTCCGATTCTTCTGGACTTTAAGATTTCTTTTGAAGAGTTGTCGTGAGTGGTCATTTTCAGATACTTGCCCACGTTTTTCATTGAGTCTGCATCGGTGGAGACGAATACTATTGTGACGTCAACGTAAATTATGACGTCAATTTGAAATGACATAGGTAACTACATGACGAAAATAATAACATTCAACGCTTTCTTCCTTGCGCTGAACCCTAAAGCGATCTGAAGCGATCAAAGCTAAGTGAATTTTCGTTGTTATATTCGTTTATGCATCACCCGACGAAGACCTAAGAGGTCGAAATGCGTTGCGTTTTGTCTTGTGACTCGTTTGTCCACGTTCTCTGGGCGGTTCGCTAACATTTATTTAAGAAAATAATATTGGACGAACAAGAGAGCAAGAACTAACGGCCGAGGCTTTGGTGTCCAGCCTATTTTATTTTGTTTTAATCGTCGTTTTCTCCGTAGTGATACTATGTGGAGAGGCTGACTTTCAAGTCAGTAGTGCGTCGAAGTTCATTGTATATGTGCGATACTTCTGATGACGGTACCAGCAGAATATGTACCAGGAAATTTATTTGTTATAAAACGTTGTGAATGCTGTGTCGCCGAGAGTGACTTAAAAACTCCTGCAAGAATATTTATGTGCTCTGATTGCACCACCTCATGTGTATCGGTGGGCTGAGTTTATTGATTCGAACATTGTAATATCAATACACGGAAAAGCTAATTAATTTGTCCTTTAGATCAACAATACGTCGAATTGAAGTTTATTGTGTTCTATGGGACTTTGCTGAAATTGTGTTCTCCGGGGATTCAATATTGATTGCTGTGCCTTGTGAATCTGCAGTTCTTCAATGGTTTACTGTGCCTTGTGAATCTGTGTTTCTTCTTATATGGATTATTGTGCCCTGGGAATCTGCGGTCCTTCTTCTGATAGTTCGACGTAATATATTGTGCTTGCTGTGTTGAGACCCTGTTTCTTCTTCATCGCTTGTGTTTGTGAACGGCTGTGTTTACCGTGTGGGGACCTTGGTTATCCTTCTTTGTCTTATTTTGTGCTGTAGACTGTGGCTTGGGTACTGTGGAACCGAGTGCGTTGATTGCATATGTGAGACATTGTGGACGGCGCCGGCGAGATTTGTGAGTTATATCAAGATACGTAGTATGATACGCTGATCTATGATGATTGAAGTGTCTTATGTATTGATGTCTTAATTGACGTGCATTGATCTGTATTCTATGTAGTGGCATGTATTGATTTTGTAACAATTCATATTGATGGTTCAGGCAGCATATAAAAAGAAGAAAATCTAACACGTGTGTTGCCTGGCTATCC
>CM031602.1:26799945-26802445 GCA_018398815.1 Conus ventricosus
TGTGTGTTGGTGTGTGTGTGTGTGCGTGTGTGTCGCGCGCGTGTTGGGGGGGGGGGGGAGGGGGGCTGGGGTCACGGGGGGGTGGTGTACAAAAAAATCAGAAAACAATCAGAACAAAAACGAATAAACAAAAAACCTACACACAAACAATATCAGATTAAAGAAAAATACCTGACGGGATAAAAACAAGCAAAAGTAACTTTCAAGCAAAAAAAAATTTAAAAGAAAAAATGTCTGTCACAGACATGCTGATAAAATGGCAGAAATCCCTTGAAGGCCCCTTCAACAAACATGACTCTTGTCAATTTTTTTTCCCCCCGATATGAATTTTGTTGCAGAGCTATATTTAGTTCTAAAAGATCCGTTTCAAAACGATGGAATATTGAACGAAGTTTGTATTGGCATATCATAATGTGCAGATTTTGGATCTTTGAAATGACAATCCTAAAAGAGGATTTTTTGTGTCTGAAAATTTAAAAACAGCGTTTTTTCTGCCCATTTTTTTAAATATTCCCCGCGTTTGTTTTAAAAATTTGTTGCTCTCTTTAAAGTGAACGGGTTTAAAAAAAGTTTTACCCCGTTCCCTTTTCAGCGCCTTTTTTTTCAATCTGTCGCAAGTTCATTTCCCCAAAATTCCCCAGTGTGAAGGAACCAGAAAAGTTATATTTGTTCCTTTACTTTTCAAAACGTGGATTTAAAAGTTGATTTCTTCAAAATAAATTATTGAATTTTAAAATTAAAAATTGATCGATTGTAACACTGAACATCTACACAAAAAAATACTTAAAAATGACTGCGGTAAAATCAAATTTGAAATGTAAGCCCTAAGTATCGATTTTTCACTCGAAAATTGGAGCGTATTTTTCCAATGAAACAGCTTTTTGTACTTTCACGATGGAATAACAAATGCTGATCCGGCCTCTTTGTTACTCGTCAAAAGATCCATCTGTTACACTTTTAAAAATGGGTTTGGAAAACGTCTTGATTGCATCTTCGTTAAATTTGACAAATTAAGGGTGATTTGTTTCTTTGTATCGGTAATCAAGATCAAATTCGCCTCTTTCTTCCCCGTTGGAATGGGATCTAAAGGGACGTTTTTTTACAAAGACTTTAACATCTATATTTTTTTCTTAAAAAACAGATTTTTGAACGATAGTGCACAAAGATGCAAAATTTTTTTGCTTTTTTGGATAAACACTCTGGGTTTTTAGATATTTCCCTTTTATTTACACCTTCCATGGTTGAACATTTCTGAAATATTTTTTAAGTGTAGATTTCCCTTTTCATTTAAAAAGGGAAAAAGTCTATTTTCTGTATGTCCCCAAGGGGGAGGCATAACCCCCAACTCCTAGTAATTTTAAGGCTTTGCTATCACCCCTTTTTGGTTTTTTTAACAAATTTTAGGGCGCTAAAGAAAACCTCTTGGGCGTATGATAATTTTTGAAAAGAATTAAGCCAAAAACAAGACTTTAATGTTTTTCCCTTTGGGCCCCCCCCTTGCTTGCCAAATTTTAGAAAAATTTTAAATTTTTCTTGCCCCGTTTAAAAAGGGAATCAATAGGTATTTCCCTGTGAGTTTGATGTGAAAAGGACACCCAAGAAATTTAAATTTAGTGTAGTATGCAAAGGTTATTCCCCCTCCAGTTAAAAAATGGGAAAAACAAGGGTATCCCCCTTGTTGAATAAAACCATATGAGTTTTTTCATGGGGAAAATTTTAAACCCCTTTAAAAACAAATATTTTGCTAAGGTTTTCAAGTCTGTGATAAAAATTTTCTTGGTAATTTATTTTTTTTGGGTGTTTTTTTTTTTTTTGGGGGTATTTTTGGAAAAAAATCAATGTAATCCAATTATAAAAAAAAAGGAAAAACTGTCACAAACTCGACGTTATCGACTGTCGTCTGCTTCTCTGTGCAAAAACTTAGGAAAAAATTGTAAAATTATTGACTTTTATTTTTGAACAAAAAAAATATAATAACTACAAAAAAGCGGGGTTTATAAAGGGAAGATCTACCCCTGTAATCGTAAAATTAAAAAAATCAAATCAAATTTTAGTTTGCAGCGGAAAGTTTTGGCTTTCTTTTAATATTAAAAAGCTTTGATAGTTTATGGCAGCTAGATTGTTATACAAAATTAAGGATTTGGGTTTCAGGGAATTTTTAAGTTATTTAAGGAAAATTTTAAAAAAGAAGTTTACAGGGCGGTAAAAAAAATATTTTGTTTTTTAAAACCCTTGGTATGGGGATTCCCAAGGTTCGTAATTTCCAATGCTATTTAAATTTTTTGCTGTTGATCTTTCCAAAAAAATGTAACTAAAAATGCTACAGTTGTACAAAATCGATGATCTGTGTTGTGGGTTTAAAAACTAGTGTTTGGGGTGTGTGTGTGGTGTGTGTGTGTGTGTGTGTGTGTGTGTGTGTGTGTGTGTTGTGTGTGTGTGTGTTTTGTCTGTGTCTGTGTCTGTGTCTGTGTGTGCGTGCGTGCGTGCGTATGTGTGTGTG
>CM031602.1:26822445-26824945 GCA_018398815.1 Conus ventricosus
TTTTTGCTACTTTCTGTGACGTGTCGTTCAGTCACGTTGTTTTTGCTACTTTCTGTGACGTGTCGTTCAGTCACGTTGTTTTTGCTACTTTCTGTGACGTGTCGTTCAGTCACGTTGTTTTTGCTACTTTCTGTGACGTGTCGTTTAGTCAACGCTGTTTTTGCTACTTTCTGTGACATGTCATCCAGTCACGCTGTTTTTGCTACTTTCTGTGACGTGTCGTTCAGTCACGTGGTTTTTGCTACTTTCTGTGACGTGTCGTTCAGTCACGTGGTTTTTGCTACTTTCTGTGACGTGTCGTTTAGTCAACGCTGTTTTTGCTACTTTCTGTGACATGTCATTCAGTCACGCTGTTTTTGCTACTTTCTGTGACGTGTCGTTCAGTCACGTGGTTTTTGCTACTTTCTGTTCAATCGCATGTTTTTACTGGGGGGGGGGGGGGGGGGGGGGGGGGGGGGTTGTGGCATGTGTCGTTCAGTCAACACTGTTTTTCACTACTCTTTTTGTTTTGTGTGTCATTTTCTAACACACTTTCTGACATCTTTTTTGTGATAAAGGTCCTTCAATCACAAAACTGTTTTGACTACTTTTTTGTGGCATATATCATTCTATCAACACAGCTTTGTGTGTGTGTGACATACAGTATTCAGTCGACATGCTTTTTTTTAATGACGTAGAATTTTTGTGTTTTTTTTTAGTGCCATGTGCCATTATGTCAACATTGCTTTAAACTACTTAATTGTGGTAGGTGGTCATTCAGTCTACACTGTTTTCACTACATTCTTAAGGACGTGTCTTTCTGAAGACGCTGTCTTTTCGTTTTCCTTTTTTCATGGCGAATATTTCAGTCCAAAGTCTGCTTTGGATTATTTCATTATGACGTTTCTTTTCATGAACAATTCATTTTTGGATGGCGTGTTGTTTACTCGATCTTGATGTCGTTTTCTTGTTATGACATGTGTGATTCCAGCGAATGTGACTGTGAATTACATGTGTCCTTGTGTTAATATTGCTTCTGTATTGTTGTTTATGAAATGTGTCCCTGAATCGATACCACTTCTTTATGTGACGTTGATTCAAGTTTTCTTTTGCTGCTTTTTTTTAATGACAAATGCCGTTCATTCTCATATCCTTTTGAAGTATTCATATCACATGTGTCATTCCATTAATACTATTTTTAATCGTGTGTGTCATTTCATTAACACAACATTTTTGTTGTTGTAAATAAGGAGTCGATACCAATTTTTGTGATATGTGTTATTACTTTTTTTTAATGACATATAAGGTACCCGGGTATCTTCTGGCCGGGGTCTAATCTGCCCTGACACACCGGTTAATCGCTCCGATGGGCTTGCTTGGTCGTGTCTGCCGGCTCGCTTGGTGACACGTCTGTCAGACATGGACAACAAGAGAGCGCGGGGACGGAAGGACACGATTCGCATGGCGACAGTCCCCACTTCGATCCGGAACCACCATCTCTGTTATTTAGAACGGCAGCACGCCTGCCTCTCTCACCATTCGTCGTCTCCTTCACAGGCGCGAATGTAGGTAACTCGATCAAAGAGCCTTGTAGCTCAGCAAGCGGGCGGAGAAAGGAACTTCGGATTAATTCCCTTCCTGTCAGAGAACGCTTGTACGCAAGCTGCGTGGTTGAATTGCTGCTGCTGCTGCTGTATGATGATGATGTTGATGATGATGATGATGATGATGGTGAAGACGACAATGACGAGAACAACAATAGCAACTGCAACAACAATAACAATGATGATGATGATGATACTACTACTACTACTACTACTACTACTTATGATGATGATGATTTTCTTTCTTTTATTTTCCCCCCCTCATACACACCCTTAAGCGCTCCTTCCAAGCATAAGATACCTCCTCTATCACTCTCTCCCTTTCTTTTTCTCTCTACTTCTGTTAACCTCTATCTGCCTCTATTTATCCTTCTTTCCATTACATACTACGCGCGCGCGCGCGCGCACACACACACACACACACACACACACACACACACACACACACACACACACACCTTTAAACACGTATTCGTCCATTTACGTATGTATTTTCATACGTCATTGCGTACACGTAGTCATATGCCATTTATGTCATCAGTCCTGAAGACGTTCTATGACCGAAACGTTGAAGATTTTTTGTCCTGCTTCCTTTTTTTTTTTTTTTTCTTCTTTTTGTTCCTATTTTGAAATCTTCTGAGTATCCTCAAAGATAGTTGAAAATGTTGATAAAACATCGGCAGTCATTTCTTTTTAAACCAAACAATTCTTTGACCAACATTGTCATAAGCTTTTTCCCCCACCACCATCTCCACTGCTCGCTTACCTCTGCAATCTTTTAAGAAGTTTTTTCCCCTTCCTAGAGGGCAAGACTTAAAAAGGCTTGTTTTGTGCTATCCTTTTCCCTCATTCCAAAACTTCTCTCTCTCTCTCTCTCTCTCTCTCTCTCTCTCTCTCTCTCGCTCGCTCGCTCGCTC
>CM031602.1:26849945-26877445 GCA_018398815.1 Conus ventricosus
TGGCGAACTGACGGGGCAAAAAGAAAAAAAAAAACTCTTCTGCTTGGAGGTTGGGGGGGGCAGGATGGAGAGCAGAAAAGCGGGACTGAGGATCTGGAGGTGCGCGGAAGGGGAAAAGAGGAGTGGTTTGGTAGGGGGTTGGAAGTATGGCACGAAGTGAAAGTATGAAATTCTTTCCCGATAGCCCGTGGAACCATACACTTTGTTGTTGAGAGAACCTTTTTGGTGCATCTAGCTTTCGCCAACTTTCATCGTCCAAAATGAAGAGAGCATCAGTGGAGTCGACAATGCCTGTGGTGGACCTTAAACAGCTAAACAGCACCACTCAGTGTCCGGTACGATAAAGCTGGCCCCCCGTCCATGCCAATGCGCGCCTTTTCCAAAATGCACGCGAAGGGAAACCCTGGACACACACACACACACACTGAGAAATACGTGAAATAAAATTAACGTGTAAAATAAACAAACGAGGAAGGAAACGCTGTACTCATAAAAATTACAGGAAAAGAGAAGATGAAAAGTATCACACACACACACACGCGCGCGCACGCACATACACGCACACAATGAAATACCGTGAAATAGAATGACATGCCATGTTAACAAACAAACAAAACAAACCCCAAAAAGTGAAAGAGGAAGGGAAAAAAAAAAAGAACCACCGTTTCCGATGCTTGGAGAGAGAACTACAACCGAACTCCTCTCTTCCCAAGTTCCCATGAGACAGTCAGGCGGGAAGGGGTGGGAGGGGGGGGGGGGGGGGGGGGGGGGGGCGGACTGACCCCCCCCCCCCCCCCCCCCGGTGGGGAGGGGAGGGGAGGGAGGGGTGTCAGTCCAGGGACTGATAATCCCCGTGGGACTGGCAGCAGCAGCAGCCGGTCAGGCACATGCTCCACGTGCTGCAGGGGCAGCACCACTCCTCGCCGTCCGCCTCCCGGCACAGCCGGTACACGTGCACCTGGCAGTACTGGTGTCCCTGCATGGCCACGAACAGGCGCCCGTCCGTCAAGGCGGCCACGTTGGTGGGCTTGACGTCGCGGCCGTAGTTCCACGACTCGCTGACCGGGCAGCCCAGGAACTCGCCCAGGCGGCTGTAGGTCACCACGCGGAAGTTGCCTGCAACGTCATCGTCAGGAGGATGGGGTTACTTACGTTGCTGATCAGGGAAACACCGATATAATCGTTGGGTAATTTTGCTGGCAAATCGCTGTTCAAAGAGAGGAGGGATGGAGAGAGGGGAGGGAGGGAGGGAGGGAGGGAGGGGAGGGAGAGGGAGGGAGGGAGAGAGAGAAGAGGAGGAAGAAAAGAAGAGGAGGAGGGGGGGGGGGGGGGGGGGGGGGGGGGAGAGGGAGGAGAAGGTGGAGGAGGAGGAGAAGTATAACAACAACAACAACACAATAATATTGATAATGTGCGATCGGGTTTTTTCTGTTTTGGTGTGTGTGTGTGTGTGTGTGTGTGTGTGTGTGTGTGTGTGTGCGTGTGCGTGCTAGCGCGTGCGTGTGTGTGGGTGCGTGTGCGCGTGTGCGTGTGCGTGTGCGTGTGTGGCTGTGTGTGTGTTTATCGCTTTGCTTATTGTTTGTATGTGTGTGTCTGAATCAGTGTATCAAAGTGGATTTTCTCTCCCAAACAGAACTTTCTCAGGGGCAGTCTTATCCCTGCCGGTGGATCTTTCCTGTGCGCAGCGTGCATGCCACCATGGGATTTCGGCGTCATCTCCTCCTCAGATCTTCACTTGCCATCTCATCAAGGTCTGGTGATGAAGGGGAAAATTAAGGGGTGGACAGCAGAGGAAGTGAACGGAATGCGAAAGGGGACGGGACAACCCAACAGAAACCCCGAGGAACCAAACCACCCTGAACCTAGCTCTCGCCCCTCTTCCCAGCCGACTATGCTATCCACTCAGCCACTGCTGCTCTTCTGACGAGGAATCCCACGAGAGGGGGGTGAACAAGAACCAATCCCAAAGCCACAATTACCCGTGTCGGCGATGTAGATGTTGTCGTGCTTGTCCACGCACACCCCGTGGGGGTAGCAGAGCTCGGGGAGGCCGCAGCCCAGACCCCCCAGCTCCAGGACCAGCTCCTCCCGGGCCTCGTCGATGACCTTGACCTTGTGGTCGTTGGTGCAAGCCAGCACCGTCAGGTCATTCGACATCTTGGCCACGTAGTACGGCCCGTTGAACTTCATCCTGCCCCGGCCCGGGTCCCCGTACCAGAAGATGTTGTCGCCGACCTTGCGCTCGTCCCAGCGGCAGACTCGGTCCTTGGCCAGCATGGTGACCCCGGAAGCGCCCCGGCTGTCCTGCGCCACCCCGAAGGGCTCCGAGTTGATCTGGGCGCTGTGGCCGTAGATGTTCCGGAAGAGGTTCTCGTGGCGGCACCCCCCCGGGAACAGACAGGAGTCCCACTTGGCCAGGGCGTAGTCCTCCTCCACCACGGAGGCCACCACGGTGCCGACGGGCCCCATGCACACGTCGCGGATCTTGACGTCCACGCGGCGCGCGTGCTCCAGCCTCCCGGTGACGTGGAAGGACAGGATGTAGTTGGCCTTGGCCTCGGCCACGATGAGGAGGGGCGTGCTGTAGTACTCGTCCACGGCCATGCCCGTGATCTTCCTCAGCTGGCCGCGCTCCACGTGCTCGCCGTACTCGCCGATGACGCTGTCGAAGATGTAGTGGCCCTGCTTGGTCTCGTAGCTGTTGGGCACGTCCTTGGGCCCGTCCGCCACGATGCTCACCTCGGGCACCACGGCGGGCGGCATGTCCCCCACCTCCTCCAGCTCCTGGTGAAGGGGCAGCTTGTTGGGGTAGGCCCTGAACTCTTCTGCAAAACAAACGAGGGTTCCGTCAAGTGTATCGAGGGTGGAATACCCGGGGGCGGTTCAATCCACACACACACATGCACGCACGCACGCACGCACACGCGCACGCAGGTTGCACTCCAAAAAGTTAATGCGCCATGGCCGTGCTTTAGGAGTCCAGTATCTATAGACTGGGGCAATACGATCGAGAATTTTTATATTGTGTTTGGAAGTATATTTCTCCTCGGGTTTTTTGTTTTGTTTCTTTTTTTTCCATATGGCCATCAAGGTACAATCCAGGTGGTTCCAGCAGACAGACTAAAATCAGGATTATTTGGAGGATACCACCTGGCGCAAAGATAGGGTCACGGGTGAGTGCAAAGGCTTGAAATGTGACGTCACCTAAGGGGAAAGGTAATGTATTTCAAATTGTATATGATGTCATCGGTGAAAATCCTCCCAAACAAGTAAAATGATTGGTGGTGGTGGTGGTGTGTGTGTGTGTGTGTGTGTTGTGTGTGTGTGTGTGTGTGTGTGTGTGTGTGTGTGGCGGGGGTGGGGGGGGGGGGGTTGTTTCGTTCAATCAACATTTTAATATGAAATCTTGGCTCGAATGTATGCTAGGCCTCAAAACGTTTACATGGATTATATTTATAGTGATTTGGTGCAAAATTCTCATTGTGGCGTGTGGCCACAATATTCCATACAACTCATTTTTCACTGCGCAGCTCCTAACAACACGACCTTGCCTATACCATTAGCGCCAAGGACGGGACGCGCTCTATTGTTTGAAAATAGCCCGAAAGCGAAACGGCCGAAAACTGCTCGAACCATCGACATAAACACCCGTTGATCGTGTCAGTATTGGGTTTCTTATACAGCCTAGCGAAAACACACGCACGCACGCACACACACGCACACGCACGCACGCACGCACGCACGCACACACACACACACACACACACACACACACACACACACACACGCACGTTGTGCATTGTACGGCCCACTGAGCAGTTTTCATTCTGAAGACCTGCAATGCATGCACACATACAGATGATGACACGATTCGTTTCCAACAAGGTTTACTCCCGGATTTTGATCCTAACTCGGGAACCTTGTGCGCTCACAAAGTGTGAACCCATGAATATTCATTAACCCACTGACTGCCAACTGTCACTAGATCATGCGTGTGTGTGTGTGTGTGTGTGTGTGTGTGTGTACTGTTGTTGTTGCCGTGTCTATTTCTGTTGATCGCCGTGTTGTGGAAACCTGACCTCGGCCACATAGGTCATACAAACTGCTGTCATAAATGTTTGGCTGCAGGAGAAGATAGCTCGTCACTTATGCTCATTGTCGGTAGCAATTCAGGTAAAAGAATATGTCACTTATGCTCACTGTGTGTGTGTGTGTGTGTGTGTGTGTGTGTGTGTGTGTGTGTGTGTGAGTACGTATGTGTGTGTGTGTGTGTGTGTGTGTGTGTGTGTGTGTGTGAGTACGTATGTGTGTGTGTGTGTGTGTGTGTGTGTGTGTGTGTGTGTGTGTGTGTGTGTGTGTGTGTGTGTGTGTGCCTGCGCGCGCGTGCACGTGCGCTCGTGCGCGCGTCCGTATATATATGTGTGTGTGTGTGTGTGTGTGTGTGTGTGTGTGTGTGTGTGTGTGTGTGTGTGTTAGTGAGTGAGAGACAAAGCTGATCTAACAACTAAAGAGTTTAAGTGAGCCCATGCAGTGTGTGTGTGTGTGTGTGTGTGTGTGTGTGTGTGTGTGTGTGTGTGTGTGTGTGTGTGTGTGTGTGAGTGAGTGAGTGAGTGAGTGAGTGAGTGAGTGAGTGAGTGAGTGAGTGTGTGCGCGCGCGCGCGACGGTGCGTGCATGTGTGTATGCGTATGTGCGTGCATGTGTGTATATGTATGCCCACTCAAGCATATACTGTTATATAGGCAGAATCATCTGCCACTGCAGATATGAATGCTTATCTCCCCCTATTTCTTCAATCTAAGACATAAGAGCAAGCTTTGTTTATAATTCAATATTTCTTGCAGTCATTGCAACACCAAGCTGCTCTGTAAGTTGCTGGAACGGTGCTCGGTACTTATCCTTGGAATTTATTAGTTTGTTGTATTTTAGTCCCTTGCGGATTTATTCCAAGAACTGGCCCTCAGCACTTGTGTCTTAAGAGGATATCTTTTTATATTTCCTACTTTTCACAAGAAAATGTAGCTTGTTTTGCTATTTCATGATTTTCTTTTGCTTCTTAGATGGCACCTTTGGTTGGTTTTTTGAAAACTCAACAAACATACTACGGTATTGCACACCAGCCTTTTCTGGGATTGCATTCTTCTTAAAACTGAAAAGGCAGAGGAGTCAAATTACCACTTTCCGCGGTCACTGAGGAGAAACAACCAGGTTTCGAAATATCGGTATACGACCAGGAGTTATGTGTTAGTGAGTTTCCCTCCCTATTGGAGGATGTCTCCCCCTTGGAACACTATCAACTTGCTGAAGGCTCATTTTGAGAAGCATTTATTTTATATATTTTTTTTCCCCATTTGCCCACTCAAGCATATACTGTTATATAGGCAGAATCATCTGCCACTGCAGATATGAATGCTTATCTCTCCCTATTTCTTCAATCTAAGACATAAGAGCAAGCTTTGTTTATAATTCAATATTTCTTGCAGTCATTGCAACACCAAGCTGCTCTGTAAGTTGCTGGAACGTTGCTCGGTACTTATCCTTGGAATTTATTAGTTTGTTGTACATATATATATATAGAGAGAGAGAGAGAGAGTGTGTGTGTGTGTGTGTCTGTCTGTGCTTATGTCTGTGTCGATGTGTGTGTGTCAGTCTGTCTGTGTTTATGCGTGTATCGGTATGTGTGTGCGCTCGCGCCGACCTGAAAACCCCCTGTGTAACGTTTGTTAAACAAAATCTTTTTTTTTTTAACCGATAAAAACGGCAGGTGAGGAAGAGGTGGGTGGGAGGAGGAGGGTGGGTGGGAGGAGGAGGATGGTGGGTGAGTGGGTAAGAGGACGGGGTGGGGTTAGGAGTGGGGATGGGGGGCGGTAGGGGAGACAGAGAGAGAGAGATCTCGAACAGTCCAGTCGATCAAAGCAAGACTCTAATATACAAGACCTGCTTCTGCCCCCCCCCCCCCCCCCCCAAAAAAAAAAAAACAAAAAAAAAAACAAACAAACAAACAAACAAAAACCGGAAATCTAAACATTAAATACCACCAACCATGAGGAAAAAAAAGAAAAAGAAAGACACACGCTTGGTTGGTCAAGAGGGTAAGGCGTCGGTCACTCGTCTCAAAGGTCTGGGGGTCGATTCCCAGCCGTGACAGCCAGGTTCGGAAGACAGCCAGGCATTTTCTTTCTCTGGAGCTAACATCCGGGCAGTATCCGTCCAGTCTACCTCAACGTTCTTCGAATGAGAGACTTTATTTAGACCGAGGTTCCGTGTGCGCACCGCCATGCGTTGATGTTGATCTCGCACGCACATTCAACCCCATTCCACCTTGAAGAAGAGCTGGCCATACTGCGCCAGTAGAAATGGACGTATAAAGAGGACTATGTACAAAGACATGAAACAGAAAATAAAAGCATTCGAAATGTGGATATACCGGCGTGTGGGCAGAATAAGTTGGAATGACAAAGTTACCGATAAAGATGTGCTGAAAAGACAAGGTGTGCAAAGAGAACTAATGCAGCAAATTAGATCAACAAAGCTTGCATGTTTTGGACATGCCATGAGGCACAACTCACTTCCGAAGAACATCTTAGCTGGAACCGTGGAGGGCCAGAGAGCAAGAGGACGTCAGAGAAGACTGTGGACAGGTGATATCCAAGAATGGATAGGGAGGAATCTGACAGACTGCCTACGTATGACGTAAGATCGGAAAGCTTGGAGAGTCATGACACACCGACCTCTGGACCACAGGGATGGCACCCAGGCAAGGCATGGCAAGAAATGGATGACACGAATATAACACCACACGCACACTGGTACAGCAGAACAGGCATGCTGGCTGTCTGAAAAATCCGGTGCGGAAGAAAAAAAATGAAGAAAACCATGATAACAGTGTGAGCGTTGACATAACATGGAAACGTCCTCACGCCAGATGCAGGGCACAACACTAAAGGTGCCCCGGCGTTGTTTTTTTTCCCTTCCTGAGGTCCATTCATTTCGGATCTTTTATCTCACTGGATTCTGGTCATAATCAGAATCCATACCGAATCTTAAAGGTTAGTAAACATCAATACATCTTACGGAGATCTATGCCTCGGGTTATTGCCTTTTTTTTTTTTTAATGAGAAAAAGTTCTACCTTGCCATGGGGGAAAAAAAAAAGCACCAAAACAAATTCCAAGACCCACTCTCAGAGCCAGATTCAGAGCAAAATGTAATGGATTCGGGGTGTGGGCCACATTCAAAACGTCCATAAACGTTCGTGTAGCTGCTGAATCATCGTACTGATTGATAGACCAACCAACCAACCGACCGACACAAGCAGAAACAAACCAGACATGGGTAAAAACAAAACTCGTTGGAATTATAACAGCTTCATAGAGCGAAATTCCAAACTGTGAGGGGGGGGGGGGGGGGGGGGGGGACTATTTACACGAAAACCAGGGTGGGGTTCACCGGAGGAACACAGCAGGGCAAACTGAACCATAAAATGTCCTCCTTTACGCCAGTCTGTGTTTTTTCCTGCTTCTTTTCTCTTCTTTCTCTCCATTCTTCTTTTCTAATTTTCAGTAACCTGTATGTTTTTTAATCAAAGGAAACAGTCGAAGTAGTGAACGCTAGAATGGTAGGCCCACAACAGGAGAGATCATTTACACAGCTTAAAAAAACGCTGTAACCAAGTGTGTACTATTTTGCAAGAAAAAAAAAAGAAAAGAAACACCACCACCAAAACCGTTCAAAATGAAAATTACACGCGAAACTACACAGAATGAATCTAAACCAAGCAAAACTTCACACGTTTCGAGCAATCTATACAAAAATATAACAAACCCCCCCCCCCCCCCCCCCCCCCCCCCTCCCTCTCCATCCGCCATTCCGGAGCTTCTCTTTGTTGCTACAGACTCCATCAAAAGTTAAGGGACAAACAGTGAAATTATCCATAATTATCCAATTTTTGATGCTGCTTGGCCTTCGTACCTAATGCACACGCGATGAAATTCTTTCTTGGCTGCTAACGTTGAACTGAAGATGCAAGGCTGAGTACTGGCGTTGCAAACCGCATCATGTACCGAGTTGTCTAACGAACGTTCTAAACGAACGGTGTAAACGAACGGTCACGACGTTGCGAACGTTGTGGCTCAGCTGAACTTCACGGAGCTCCCAGTGACAACTCAAACTGTGAACGCGAACTCGCGCAAGCCCTTGTCAATCACACATGTGCATTACTACTAGACGCAGGCTATTTCAGCTGAGGAACGCAAAGTATGCTGATCAGCTCATTAACACATTGCTTCTCTTTGTGCAGGTTTTTCATTAGACTCAGCCGAAGCATGCAGGGCCCACGACAGCTGACTGTCAGGACAGCACACTGGGTAAGGAAAGAGGAAGTAAAACGAGATTCGGAAAGTCGTTTGTTAGGCGAGGGGGAAAACTATGGGTGGTGAGAGCGCGCGCGCGCGCGTGTGTGTACATGTGCAAACAAGATTACGGTGTGTGTGTGTGTGTGTGTGTGTGTGTGTGTGTGTGTGTGTGTGTACAAGTCCAAACAAGCTTACGGTGTGTGTGTGTGTGTGTGTGTGTGTGTGTGTGTGTGTGTGTGTATGCATGCGAGTGCACGCGCACGAGTATGCATACGAATGCGCGCGCGCGCGTGTGTGTGTGTGTGTGTGTGTGCGTGTGTGACCGTCTCTTCTGCAAGTATAGGTGCACAAGGGTGAGGTTTCAGTGTGTGCGTGCGCAAGCGTGTGTGAGAGAGAGAGAGAGAGAGAGAGAGACTGCTTTTGAAAGCGCGTGTCCGCGTGACAGTGTACAGGTGCGACTGTGTGTTCATGGTGTCGATGACCTCTGCACCCTTGGCGGTGAATGACCCAAATAGGTCAGTCAGTCGGTCAGTCGGACAGTCAGTCAGTAAGTCACTTCCTGAGGACAGGAAGTAAGCAAACACGCAAGTAATATCTTCGCACAGCAACAACAAAATTAATCTGAATTTCATTTCCCAACTGTCGACTGTTACTGAGTGGCGAAAATCTTGACAGAGGATGCGGACCTTATGGATAATCAATTTATTACATAAACGAGAGTAGGCAATCTATCGACGGGTAAAAATCTCAGAATTATTTCATGAACACGAGTAGACAATAGATCGACGGAAAGAAGCTCAGAGAACTTCACAAAGTAGATCACCTTCTCTTACGGGGCTCTATGTTTCATTAAAACCGAGATGTTGGTTTGCAAATGCCTTTGCCACCCCTTTACAATATTTTCCGAATCAAAAGTCACTCGTGGTTCGTTTGTCTGAGACAGAAATTTCCATTAGCGAGCCTCGACCCGGCTTATTTACAGTAGCTGAGATGATATGGCCCGGGGGCTACTTACTTCGCGTGAACATGGGCTTGGTGACCTCTCTTACACTTAGCCTTTCCACCAGAATGGCAACACGCTAACACGGGCAGCTAAAAATTCCAAAAATCCCGTTCTAAATATTGGGCACAGCTTTTTAAAAAAAAAATTTTATTTTAATTTTAAATGAACTCGCAATATCCAACTGCAAATTCTGCTCTTAGGTTCACGGTCTGACTTTAGGAACGTGACAGCTGTATGGCCCTTCCATTCCTCCAGGGGCAAATCTATCTTGGAAAGATGTCGATCTTATCACCTGACTGTTGTTAGAGCCGATTCATTGTAGGAATACAATCGATGTCGACGAAGCATGTGATGTGTTCTGGTTTATTTTTGTTATGTTTTACAACGGGCAAGGATGCGCGCGCGCGCGCGTGTGTGTGTGTGTGTGTGTGTGTGTGTGTGTGTGTGTGTGTGTGTGTGTGTGTGTGTGTGTTTTGTGTGTGTGTGTGTGTGTGTGTTTTGTGTGTGTGTGTGTGTGTGTGTGTGTGTGTGTGTGTGTGTGTGTGTGTGTGTCAGTGCGCGCGCGCGCGTGTGTGAGCGTGTGTACGTGCGTGCGTATGTGTGTGTGTATGTGGGGGGAGGGAGGGGAGGGGGGGGACGTCGGGAATAGTAGTAGTAGTAGTAGTAGTAATAGGGACGGCGTTTGATTACGCCTAGACCGCGAGGTCTAATATTTGTCCCCTCGTGGTTTGGTTCTGGTTATTTTTATCTAGATTGGTCGTACCTAATGGGGTTTCTACTCGTCACAGCCATAAAATAGATCTAGCTGGGGCAGTTTGTCGATCAGGTTCTTTAACTCATTCACAGATTTTGCAAATTTAACTGATGAAGGTAATGCATTCCAGGGGTTAACAACTCTGAAAGAAATGGGAATGGGGAGGGAAAGGAGCTTGAAGTCGGGGAAGAGGGAAGGGAAGGGGGAGGAAGCTTGATGTAATTTCGAATACGATCATCACTGATCTACTTTTTACCTCACCCACCCCATTCGTCATCAAAAGCGCAGCTCCTTCATGTCAACTCAGGATCCCTGCGGTAGGCTATCGATTTACACAGTCGATCTGTGATTTGTGTGTACACGTTTCATAAACATCTTAGAATCATCTCATTTCAGGGGATGGAGAGGTGCGAGGGAAGGGGGAAGCTGGGATGGAAGGAGGGAGGAGACGGGGTGGAAGGGAGTGGCGGGGGGGGGGGGGGGGGGGAGAGAGAGGAGGGAGGGCCGACCGCGAAGGAGCGGGATCACACAAGCGGAAATCTTTTTGGACAGTACCATACGAAGTATTGGCACTTCTTTCCCTCGTTTTTCCCCCAATCCTGGTGAAGATTTATCACGACACCTCACAGTTTGCTACCGCGTGCTGTACAATATGTACGCCGCCTATTGATCCTCTGTAAACTGCAAGTCATCATCTATAAATAGCGTTTCACGTGCTGATTCCTGATGCTTCTGAAGAACAACGTAGGCAAAACTTACTCACCAAGAAAATCATGGCGTATCTGAAGAACATAAGCAAAACGTACTCACCAAGAAAATTATGGCGTAAAATTAATATTTTCAGTTGAACATGATAAGCTTAATTGCATGAGTACTTTTAAAAGGGTTTGGTTAGGTAGAGGAAACGAAGGGAGGGAGGGGGGAGGGCGCGTTAGAGAGGGAGAAGGTTGAGGCGGGGGGGAGGGGAGGGGCTGGGGGTGTCATAGAACTAAAAAACAAAAAACAAAACAAAAACCGTCTTTACCTATTCCAACAGGCACATACAGTGGCCACGAACACACGGGGCACTCAAAACGCCTCGCGTCATGGTACTTCGTCGGTTGTTGAGCCGTGGGCAACTCTTTCGCTCTTTTCGCCCGCTGTAATGCACTGACGACACATGTTCTACACACGACATGGACACACGAAAGCACTAGCAGCTGTTCCGCTCTCCTTTCCTCGCACTTGCTGCACCGAGTGTAAACAGCTTCTAGTAGTCGCTTCAACTTCGCTCGCGACGCCAACACCGCCTCCATTGGGGAGTCTTAGTGTTTTGTGTGACCTACTTGCATGTGCCGTAGGCTATGTCAGTCCGTGTGTGCAGGCTTGAGGTAGAGTGTGGGTTTCGATTCAGCTCGCTCCGAAATGTGTCAGCTGGTTTTAGATCGTGAGCGGTTCCTCAAGTTTTTTTTTGGTTGTTATTGTAAAGCCCCCCCCCCCCCCCCCCCCCTCCCCGTGTGTGAATTCTGACCCTGGCGCGAATGAATATAATAGGTGTAGGAAAGGAAAGACAAGGAGGACATTTTCCGGGAGGGGCGGGAGGCCGTACGGGGGTGGAGGATAGGGATGGGTGAAGCGGAGGTGGGGGGTGGGGGTGGTATCTACATGTCATATGAGGGGAAAAGGTCGTAAAGACTCGTGGGGACATGGCGAGTAGAGAACAGGCATCAGGAGCTGACACTTGATGGGTTGTGACGGGGTCACTACTGGGGAGGTGATGTAAGTAACACTTGAACGGGTTCAAACAGTCATTAGAACAAGGGGGGAGTTACGCTGCTTGGTCGATGACACACTCTCTTTGATTCAAGTCGTTGGAAATGCGCTGACAAACTGGTGGTACTGTCTCTGCTCTGTTGCACGTGACTGATGACGGAAGGACTGCCCAAGTATCCGCCACATTTCACTACAACCTACGGTCATGGGACAACAACAACAACAACAATGATAACAACAACAACAACAACAATAATAATGATGATAATAATAATAATAATAATAATAATAATAATAATAATAATAATCATAATAATAATAATGATAATGATGATAATGATATTAACAGCAATAACGACAACAAAAACAATGGTCATAGTAATGATAACAACAACAATTATAACAATAATAGTATAATAATTATAGCAATGATCATGATAATAATAACAATGACAATGATAATAATACATACATACATACAGACAGACAAATGTATCCACATATATTTCTACATACATAAAACATGCATGCATGCACACAAGCATACATACATACATGCATGCATACATACATGCATACATACATACATACATACATACATACATGCGCTATAAATTGCGTCTAACGAACTTCGCTTTTTGGTTAACATGAATTTTCACCGGGGAGAAAGAATGGAGTGGTATGACTCTTAAATCTTAAGCACCTGTTGATAACTTTGGTCAGAGTGATCTCCAGTGGCACTCATATACATGTGACGTTTTACGTCAAACTGCACAGTGCAGCCGCTTAGCCGTCTTTGAGGTCAGAAAAGATTAGGTTTGCTGCGTTGGTTGTACTCGTGCATGCGTGACGTTTTGCGTCAAGTTGCATTGCGTAGACAGCAGAAAACTGGGGGTGAGAGGTCAAGTTGGTGCTGCGCTGGCTGCGCGAGCTGACATGAGAGTGGTTTCGTCGGATACTGAGCAAACTCTCTCTCTCTCTCTCTCTCTCTCTCTCTCTCTCTCTCTCTCTCTCTCTCTCTCCTCTCTCTCTCTCTGTGTGTGTGTGTGTGTGTGTGTGTGTGTGTGTGTGTGTGTGTGTGTGTGTAGGCCTACAGGCGCGTGCGTGCGCACGTTTATTTTCAAGTTTCACTCCTACTGCACTGTTTACTATTTTCCGGCTTACTTTAAATCATCATTGTCGTTTTATCATGTAGGCTACATCATCTGATAAAAACTGATGATCATGATGATGATGATGACGACGACGATGATTTTTAGAAGTAGAATGAAGATGAATATTTTTGGTAGGCTAGTAGTAGTAGTAGTATCGTGCTGGTTCATATTTTTGTATTTGCTCTAGGCCTGTTTCTAATGTGTGTGTGTGTGTGTGTGTGTGTGTCTGTGTGTGTGTGTGTGTGTGTGTGTGTGTGTGTGTGTGTGTGTGTGTGTGTGTGTGTGTGTGTGTGTGTGTGTTTGCCGCCGTTTGTTGTCCTGTCATCAAGTTGTCACTATCTATTTATTATGTAAAATACCAGAAACAAATAGGAAGGCTAAGGACTGCCTATGATCTTTAGGCTATCCTTCAGTGATTCTCTCTCTCTCTCTCTCTCTCTCTCTCCTCTCTCTCTCTCTCTCTGAAAAAAAAGAAGGTGCCCTTGTGTGCAAGGCCATCATCGTGAAGGCCTAGATTTCTCGGTCTGCCGCCTTCGCCCCATCCGTCTGAAATCTGCAACTTCTTTCGCGATAAACCAAGGCATCGTCTGTGTGCTTTAGACTGTTGATTTACGTCCACATGTTTCCTTTATCACAAAATGAAAGTTGCTTCTTAGAACTGAGCTTCGTCGAAATCTCTTGGCCGACGTAGCCAACTTTGACGTTAATTATGTGGGAAAGGATGAAAACTATTTTTTTTCCAGCCGGTCATGTGTGTGTGTGTGTGTGTGTGTGTGTGTGTGTGTGTGTGTGTGTGTGTGTGTGTGTGTGTGTGTGTGTGTGTGTGAGAGAGAGAGAGAGAGAGAGAGAGAGAGAGAGAGAGAGAGAGAGAGAGAGAGAGAGAGAGAGAGAGGAGAGAGAGAGATAGGAATACAGGAAACTTAACAACAAGTCATGATTGCTTTCCTCTCAATCCGTTTTCGTTCATGCACTAAATGTTTATTTCTTTGTTTCCTGGTCGAGTGGTCGGAACGTTGGACTCGCAATCTGTTGGTACTGGGTTCGAGTATCGGTGTCCCCGCCCAAACTGTACCCGGCCCAGGCTGTCTCCAGGAGAATTGCATGGACTAGCCAGCAAGTGGGAGGGAGAGGGTGGACAAGGGTCAGCGCAGGCCAGCCTTTACTGTTCGCAGTGGGACATTTTGGATTGCCCGTACATTCTTTCCCAGTCTAGAGTGTTCTTCCATCGAACACACACACACACACACACACACACACACACACACACACACACACACACACACACAGACTCTACACACACATACACACGCTCGCACACACACACACACACACACACACACACAACACACACACACACACTCCTACACACACACACACACACACACACACACACACACACACACACACACACACACACACACTACACACACACACACACACACACACACACACAACACACACCTACACACACACACACACACACACACACACACACACACACACACACACACACACACACACACACACCTACACACACACACACACACACACACACACACACACACACACACACTACTCGGAAATAGTGTACAGAATTGACCGACAGCCTATACGCCGAGTAAGGGAGGGAACTTTTGGTAAACTAACAGCACGCGCGCGACTATAGGCCCCCTATCACCGATTATACGGTCAAGTTACATGACGTCAGTCGAAAATATTCATGGCAAGTAGAGCGTGCAAACCCGCACATGTGTCTGCAAGTATTTATTACATGCATGCGCAGAACCTTGACTTGAAACACCAAACCAAATGGCGTTTCGGAGAGTTCGTTTTGTCTGGCTGCAAAATCATTTTATACACTGAAGGCAGTTCTGGAGTTTTCACGCTGCTGTTTCTGACATCTGTTGCAAGCATTCTTAAAAGCTATAAATTGAACAGACAGCGAGAATGTAGGTGCGAGTGCAGCAGTGTGATACAGAACAGCTGGGTTTATATGGATATCATCACAATGTCGCTTCCTTTGAATGTGCCCATACCAGGTCTAATCAGAGGGAGAGTATATGTGCGTGTGTGTGTGTGTGTGTGTGTGCTGATTTTTTTTTTTTTTTTGCCCCAACACGCTCCTGGATCCTACCCAGCCAGTTCCTACCCAGACTTGACTTTGCTACTGATGCGACTAGTAAGATTGAGACCTACACAGTCGTGTTTCATCCACTTAATGGATGAGAGTGTTGCTTGTGTTTCCAGTCCAGCACTACACGTGTCTGTATTTCTCGGGCCTGGTTGATGCCAGGATATGTTATGAAAAAAAAAGAAAAAAAAAAGCATAGAGTACAGCTTTGTCGCACAGTCCCAGACCTAAATGGAAATCTACAGCATCATTTTCATCATCCTCAACCTCATCGACCAGATTATTTTTTAAAGTCTGAAATTCTGTGGCCCTTCATGCCTTACTGTCATGATCGCCTCAGTTTCAATCACCTCTCCAGGACTAGGCCCTTGGTTTGGCTCTATATTGGGGTCCTCCATGTCGGAAAGTCCATGGTGGCACCCTCCAGAGGGACAGCTTTCTCACTCTAGCTCCACGACTAAACAATGATTGACATCAGTAGGAGGCTAAGGATGTGGTGTGCTGCTAGGTTGCCTACATACACTTGTTATCCTCTTTATCACAAGGGGGCGAAGGAATAAATACTTCGAACTTTGAATCTCTCTGTCTCTCTCTACATGTGTGTGTGTGTGTGTGTGTGTGTGTGTGTGTGTGTGTGTGTGTACGTGTGTGTGTGCGCGTGCATGCAAGAGAGAGAGAGAGAAAGAGTGTGTGTGTATTGAGAGAGAGGGAGAGTATATGTGCGTGTGTGTGTGTGTGTGTGTGTGTGTGTGTGTGTGTGTGTGTGTACTGGCAGGTGAGAGACAGCATTGAAAAGGCCATGCATTTCCTGGTTGGAGATTGTGGAACTAAAACTGTACATGAAATTATCTAAACCAGGATAGAGGTAAAGGCAAAGTAACTACATTACCTGTAGTCAGTTCAGATTCAGGTGTGAGAACATAACCATTTATGACTGTTTCTGTAAACAGACTAAAATGGAAAAAAAAGTTTTCCGGTATGTACAAATGTATCTACAAACATGCATTTAGATGAGACACATACAGAAAGATGGATGTCTGCTAAAGTTTGAATCATTTGTTTTTAATTTGCTGAATGTAATATATAAATTAAAGTATGGGTCCTGCATCCTTTCTTCAGAATTATGTTACTTCACTCACATGGTTATTCAGATGATGTACATTCTTCACACAATCCTGTGTTCATGCAAACTAAACAAACAAACAAATGTATGCATGGAAATGAAAAATGGCCCTGACTTTGAGAATACAAAGAGAAGGCTATAGATTCGAACAGTAAAAGAAAAAGAAAAAAACCACTGATCCACAAAATAAAAACTTAACTGTTGTGATTCAAAAATAAAAACAGAAAGATACTGAGTCAGAGAACAAAAACAGAAGAATACTGAATCAGTTTTCAAGAACAAGAACAGTTATTCAGAACACACACACACACACACACACACACACACACACACACACACACACACACACACACATAATACCAGTGCGTATTACATAATCAACTCAACGATTATTTTATTTGTCACTCATGAGTCACACGTGTAAGAACTCATCAATAACACCATCATGAATGCTGATAAGAAAATTTTTTATTTGTGTAAGTACACATTTTGCAACAAAATGTACACCCAGTCAATGGTCATACAATATGAAAAAAATCATAAGAAATTATAACTGTCCTGAGGGAAGAGGAATCGGGACAGGGAGGAACAGGGAGGGAAGGGGCAAGGGGCGGGGGGACGGGTGGTGGTGGTGGGGGGGGGGGGTGGGGGGGGGGGGGGGCAAGGGGAAGGCAGGGGGAAGGAGGGTGAGGGGGAATAAACAATACCATCAATATTTGATCAAATACACACTACAGTAGTTTCAGTGTAAAATCTATTCTCTACATTTTACATGCTAAACAATGGAAATGATGGCATATATTTGTCATTTTTAAAACTTTCTGCTTCTAAAACTTTGATCTACTTGCAAAGTGAGGCGACTGCAGGCATAAATCTAACCAAATTTTAAAAAAAGTATACATTAGGACTCTGCCGAACAATGTAGACAACTCAATCACATGACAAAACACCCCTCCCTCCCTCTGCCCATAACCTCTTCCCTCAGGACTCTTGTGTTTTGTCTTGTGATTCATTTGTCTGCGTTATTTGGCGATTCATTATAAATACTTTTAAAAATGTGTTTAAAACTTTGGTTTTCATCTGAATCAACATGAATGACAGGTTGCTCATCTTATGGACGTGTTAACTGCTATCACTGAGAATGGGTTACGATTTTTGTCTCAAAGTCTGTCACATCTTCCACTGCCAACGAGATGTCTTACAACTTGTAAGTGCACTGATACTTTTTAATAACGTGTGTTAATGATTCAGCTGTTTACTACTAGCTCTCTTTCACTGACAGACCCAGAGTAACTCGCTTGGACCTGCATGTGTCAGTACACTCTTCCTGACTTGTTCATGGATATGTATACAATTCATTTGGAAAGAAGAAAACAAACAAACAAACAAAACAATGTGTGCTGGTGACGACTCTGTCTTATCAACCTGACGATGTGCAAACACAACAGTGCAGCATGCCCATTTTGATGCTGCAAGCACTCGCCTTCCAGTCGGCTAATACCTCACCCTTGTATGTAGGTCACTGGTCTGGGTTTTATTTATTCAGTCCACCATGCAGCACACTTAACGGTGAGGCAAGGAACACCAGAGTAAACTCGATATCACTCTAGAAACACATACAACCTTCAAATGACACATTGCGTTTCATCATATAGTTTCCAGTTTATTTTTTTACCTACAGCAATGAAATTTCAATCGCTTGGAGAGAGGGAGGGTTTGGGGGGATTTTCTTTTTTTTTTTTTTTTTTTTTTTCTTTCTCTCCTTTTTTTTTTTCAATATGATAGAATCTAAGGTATTCTAATGCTATTTTTGATGACGAAAACTGTTTTCAAATTGGAAGTTTACTCTGAAGAAAAAACAACAAAAACTGAACCTCAAGTTCAACACTGAAAGTGCTGGGTAGATGTTTTCAAACATTTCAACAAGCAAAAAGCCAAATATTTAAAAATTCAGTGATAGGGGCTTGCGCAGGAAGGGTCAGTCACAGTATCGGTTTTAACCCACGTCCCAAAAGCAGCCCTGGACACCTCTAACTCCAATTTCAGCTGATTGCAGAAAACAAAGCAAGATCATAAGCGACCAACTTTGTTATGGAGGTAAAAGTTCTATAATTAATATAATTATTTACTGTTGGGGTGCATGAGAACAGCTTCCTAGACAGAGAAAATCAATAAATCAGTCAGTCAAAGAAAACACAAATAAACAAAGACACTGATAAAATTAATCTCCAAAACACACCATTTATTCCCCATCAGCAAATCTTTACCTGCATAATTCAGTCTGTGCTGATTACAACTTACAAGGTGCTCCAGCTCCACACACTTCGTCTTTGAAATAAAATTTAAAAAAATCTTGAGGTGATAACAATATTCCTAATGGACAGGACCTACAGAAAGATACCCCCCCCCCCCCCCCCTCACCACCTTCCCCCACTTAACCATGAAAATGTTTGTTTTTTAACATGCACCCTGACAACTGTATAAAAAGATTGGAGACACATGTATATGCTTTACATGTCCCTACAGACAGTCATGACAGATTTTCCCCTGCTTCAGAGTGGAGGCACAACCAATTCAGATTAAGACAGACAGACAAACAAACAAAAGCTCCTAAACTGTTCACAGCCTACAGCCAAGGAGCCCTGGTGTCACCTGATCTTTTGCTAAGGTAATGGCTAGCTTCCTGCTTTGTATTTTTGTCGTTTGTGTTTTTCTTGTCTACTCTCAGTCAAAACCACTGTGTTCAAACAAAGAAGGCTCAACAGCCATATCATTTGATCTTTACTCATGTTTAACCCTGTGTGTGCACACCTGTGTGTGTGTGTGTGTGTGTGTGCGCTGCTTGTGTGTGTGTGTGTGTGTGTGTGTGTGTGTGTGTGTGTGTGTGTGTGTGTGTGTGTGTGTGTGTGTGTGTATGCATAGAGGTAGTAGGAAAATCAACATCGAAGTACCGGTAAGCCTTTCACAAATCAAGAATCATTCAATCAAGCAGATTGCTATATTGTTATGTGCTGATTCTAAAATTGACACTCAAACACAGTCAAAGACTCAAACCTAACATGTTACGACAAAGCAGCCAGATTAGCTATGGAATTTGATGTATACTCTACAAGTGTGTGTGTGTGTGTGTGTGTGTGCGTGTGCGCATGCGTGCATGCATGCATACATGTGTAAGAGCACCTCTGAAGATTTGTGTATGTGTGTGTGTGTGTGTGTGTGTGTGTGTGTGTGTGTGTGTGTGTGTGTGTGTGTGCATAGGTGCATGCGTGTGTGCGTGCATGTGTTTTTTTGAATGTAATGGGTATAGTCAAATCCATATTGATGTAGCCCAATCATAAACCATGAATCATTCAAACAAACAAAACAAACAAATTGCTACATTGCTATGTACTACTCACGACCCAAGAATCATCCAAATATTATACTGTTGTGCTGATTCTTAATCAAATATCACACTTGAACACAGTCATGCTTCTGTAATGCCTTTTTGGTGAGATTCTGCACTTTGGTAGATCAGCATTATGGTTCACAAGACAAACATTACTTGACAAACATACACCCAATTTGTCTGAATCACTTTTAGTGGAAGGACGTTAAACTGAAGAACAACAATACACCCAATTATTAGTGAACTGTTATTGCCATTATCATGGTTAATGTTCTTCTGATAACTGTACAAAAAAAAAAAAAAAAAAAAAGAGCTCAGACATACAAGACATGTAAATGATTATGTTAAGCGGACTGTAAACAACAGTTTATTGCTAGATCAGTCAGAAAATTGGCTAAGACTGGCCATCTATATCCAAAAGTAGTGCTAGAGAGTACAGTTTGCTTACTGGATTGTTCTGAGGCAGTACTACATACAACTTCTAAATGCCTTTTAAATCATATCCTCATCCTCCTGATTCTGCAAGCCAATATAAAAACTAAATTCTAAAAACACAGTAAATCAAAAATGTCATAAGATAACTTCAAAGAATGATGACAACAATCATCTTTTTAAAAAAAAAATCAATTATAACAAATGACATTATGAATAACAAAACTGAAAATATTGACAATTACAACAATAACTGTAATAAAAATGATGATAGGATGTTCATAATATTAATGATAATGATAATAACAATAACAATAAAAATAACAATAATAAAAACAAAGGTACTACTACCACTGTGTATACATTACAGCTACAGAAGGCAATTTTGAGATTTAAAAAAAAATCTTTTTCAAACAGCCAACATCAAGACATTTCCCCTTTTTCTCCTGTGCCAAATATTTACCTGAAACTGAACAAATTGAGAGAAAAAGAAGAAGCCCAACATAACTCATGACAAGCCATGCAACCAGACTAGTTGTTCTTCACTTGGAATGAACAGAGCGACAGCAGCCAATAGCGAATGCCCCAAAGCAGAGGACAGAGCGGCAGCAGCCGATAGTGAATGCCCCAAAGCAGAGGACAGAGCGGCACCAGCCGATAGTGAATGCCCCAAAGCAGAGTACAGTATCAACACATCTCTTTTCTACTTTCAGACTACTGCTAAGACAAACTGGAGCTGCCTCAAACAACAAAATGGCTTGCAGTTTCTACGTATAGCAGCAACACTAAATCCCTCAGCTTAACTTAAACCTTCTCGCTTGCTGAGGGTAGTCCTCAATAGATAGGTCCAAATCTTAAGTAGTCGTGCAGTTTGTGAGGTAAGGGCAACAACTCTATGCTATGGCAAGTTGAAACTTGCTGGAGGATGACTCTGCGACACTGACTCATCAGATTCAGGATGCGAGGGAGCTGATAGATCTGAACCACCGTGTGCTCATCATCCCCGAGGTCATTGCCACGAAACGGCGCCCGATCCTCCCCCGCACGCACATAGCTGACGCAACGGTGATCCAGAATGCGCATGAAACTGCCACAGCGGGAGAACACAGGTTCGTAGCTTACTTTGCAGATGTGAACAAGCCTGGTAGAGACGAGGTCATGTACTTGATGAGAGTTAAAGTGTCCGAGTTGAAGATGTATATGTCGCAGAAGGATGTGACGCCAAACCGATCGTCAGTCAGCTTCTGCAGAATGATGAGCTGCCCGTCCTTGCTGTACAGCAGATTGAAGCGGCTGTTGCCAAACAGGGAGGGCAAGGACAGCTTGCCTCGCTCCACCACCTGCGCGTCTCTGTCCGCGTCTCCAGCTCCATCCAGACTGAGCACCACCAGCTCATGTGCAATGCCCATGTCTCGACACTCGTAGTTGGCCACAGCAATGCGAGAGGCCCTGTAGCGTGGGTCGTACACGAAGTAGGGCTGTACTTCCCGACTCAGTTTCACTGTCTGTAGTAAGTGAGGTGTTGGTGGCTCCGGCAGCACGGAAGCCGCTTTATTCTCAAGCGCTGCAGCCGAGGATAGGGCTCGGGCCTGGGCGTCCGGGGAGCTCTCCTCTCGCAGACTATCATTGGAGTAACAATGCAGGGTGTAGCAGAAGGTGCCAGAGGCCTTGGACAACGAGTAGAACATAACGGCCGTCTGGGAGAGGTCAGGGGAGAGGTGGCAACTGATGATGGTCATGTCTTTGTGAGGAGCGTGGAGAACCCCGATGCACCTCGCCCTCACTCTGTCGCCACCGGCTGTCCGCTCATTCTCACTCTGGTTCCCTTGTCTGTCTTGGGGTCCTCCCCGTTCATCCATGCCGGAACTGGAGGCTCTTTTTTTGTTCTCCGCCTTGCTTTCCCCATGATCGCGTCGTATGCTGTGACGCCAAGGAAGCCAGGGTTTGTCTGTGTCTTTTTTCTTGTCTTTCGTCTGACTGCCGTTGCCCAAGTGTATAAGAGGGAAGGCCACCTGGCTCATGTAGTCGATAGACTTCCGCACAACCAGCAGAACCATCTGACCCCTTTCAGCGCGACCACTTCATTGAGCTGAAACCCCTCTGACAGCAAGGCTCTCAGCCCTACACTGGAGCCGACAGGGATCTTGTGATTGCCATGTTTATATCTGCACAAACAGGACAATCGGAATAAGTGCACCACACAGAATGCAAATTACTCATGCTTGCATGATAAACATCATAGTAATAACCCCATGCGCAGTCTGTCTGTCCATTTAACAAATATAGTCACAGGTACAGAGATATATGATATGCATTTTACAGTAAAATTAAACTAGTGCACATGCCTGCATTCTCAAAAAGATACAACCGTGCTCTTTCTCTCATCTCAGTCTTTCTTTGTCTGCCTCTTTCAGTCTGTTTATCTTCCCTCCACTGTCTTTGCATCCTTTTCTCTGTCCTTGCTGATAAAAAGAAAAGGAAAAAAAAAATACTGAGCATTTATCCAGCACCAAATCAGAATAAGAGCTTAGTGTGTGCCATTACAGCTTAATGTGTGCCACCTTTTAACTGATAAAGTAAAACAATAAACATATACCGTGATACAATAAATATATATCATGATTTACAATTACTGTTCCCCTACAGAAATATGCAGAGCAAACACATCCTCTCCCCCTTCCCCCACCGACCTTCACCAAACTGACAAGTCAGCACATGCACTCACTCTGACCCCCATCCCTTTTTCTGAACCCCCACCCCATCAAACAGTCATATGCATTATACATCCATATGACTTTGAGGCATCAATACACAATTCATAAATACTGTATGATTGAACAGTAAAGTTTCTGGAAAAGATTCATTGGCAGCAAAGAGTTGCCTAGTTTCATGGTTTAGGAAGATTATTTACTTACAGAAAAAAAAAAACCCGGTGTGTGTGTGTGTGTGTGTGTGCGTGCGTGCGTGCGTGCGTGCGTGCGTGCGTGCGTGCGTGTGTGTGCGCACGCGCGAGTATGTGTATATGTGTGAATATGTGTGTGTGTGTTCATGCATGAGTTTGTGTATGTGTGCACTCCCTCTACATGTAAATTCTGTACGAAGTCATCAACATTTTTGTTTATAACAACAAAATTGTAATAATAGTGCATTTTTCAAATTTTGTATAAAACTACAATCAGTTTGTAGTTCTTTACCACTGGAACGTTTTATGAAACCAAAAAAATTGTGGTGTACTGTAGGTGTTCATTCTAGTATACACTTGTGTCATGGGTAGGGGAAGGAAGGAGAAGAATGGGGAAGGAGAGAATAAATGAGAGAGAAACAGAGCGAGAGAGACAGACAGACAAGGAGAAAAACTATATATATATTTTTTTTTTTCTGAAGGTGCTTCATGATCTGCGTTACCTCCTCTGGTACACCCTGCGGACTGCATTCCGAGGCTTAACAGCAAGTAGTTGCAATGTGCACCACACAGTTGATCACAAATGTTTAAGATACCCTAAGGCATCCCTGGTGCCATTCTCTGTTTTTTGGCGGTTTTTTTTTTCACTCAAGGTCTGACTAGCACATTGTTTTTCTGCCAAGTCATAGCCAAAAGACCCTCTTCTTTAATTCTCTAATCTTAGTTGTTAAATCCTTTATCCATCAGCTTAAAATCATGCACAGTGTGGTCTCAAAACGTAGCGGATGTGGTGTAGCGTATATGGACTAGTCCGCATGCAGTGACGCCTCATTGATGAAAATGAAACTGTGTTCTTGGAACATTTTATTTTCTTGTACCGTTTCCACTTGCATTAAAAAATCCACCCACACACCTTTCTTGTATCTTTGTTTACTTGCATTTTGTGCGCTAATGTATTCTCTTTTGACGAAGGAACCAGCACAGGTTGCCGGAGCATCAGCACTTAGTTTGATGTTCATTCTGTATCGCGTTCCACCAGTGCAAGACATGGTCTTAGATGGAAACCGTTCATTCGCTGTGAGAGAAACAAATGGAAGTCTAGCACTATGAGTGTAATGTGCAAGGCCACACAGCTATTAGTGTTTGTTGTTCATCTGCTCATTAGCCACAGTCTCCAAACTCTGCTTGGTTAACTGTCCCTTTTGCGTGTGCTCTCTCTCACTCTCGTAATGTTTTTTTTTTTCTTTTTCATTTTCAGTATACATTAAGCTCATCTATGCCCTTGTGAACTGGCAACATTGTCTGCCAATGATCCTACAAGAAGACTTTGTTGGAATGATTTCTATGTGGCATCGCTCGCAAAATCACGATCTTGGGACCGTTCAGTGTTTAAATGTTTGTGTTCATTTGTGCGTCCTCTGTGGAGCTGGTTGCTGGTTAATAATATCAATTTCTACTTTGAATAGTGTTGTTCTTGCTAATTATATGAGGCCATTGTGCTCTACCGGTTCAGGTGTGCTGTGTGTTTGTTTGGGTGTGAGCGGCATCTTTTGTGTTTGCACTTCCTTTGGACATAATCTTTGTGACAGATCTTCTTATCCACACACTCAAACAGACTGTTCATGAGAGAGAGAGAGAGAGAGAGAGAGAGAGAGAGAGAGAGAGAGAGAGAGAGAGAGAAACAGAAATAGAGAGACGGAGAGTTCATGTATATTTTTATGCATGCATATGCATCTGCTTGCGCATGTGTGCACATGCCTGTCACTATAAACGAGGACACATCTCTTTACTTTGGTTTGGTTTCAAGCTTTGTCTGTGCATACACGGGACGATAAACGACATTTTGTAAGCACATGTCCAGAAACCTCTCAATGCTGATGGCCTGCTTGTCAGACTGAAGGGTGGCCTTGAAGTAACGCAGACACACAGCTTCCCGGTCGCAGTTGTACACTCCGCAGTTGTAAGCAAACTTGTCCATGCCATAGCGAGCTGCACACAAACACTGAACAATTCAGGTTGACAATGATGATGATGATGACAATGATGATGAGATGATGATGATGATTATGACTCCGATTTAAAAAAAAAAAAGCAACTGTAGAAAAGAAGAATGTGAAGGCACAGAGCTCTTTTACTACTTCCAGATCATTGATTGTAATGCCTAAAAAATAAAAAAAAGAGAAAATTTGGTGAATGCTGTGAGAACGCAGAGCAGATCTGATTTTCTTTTATTGCAAATATGACCTCTCAAGAATAAGTTTGGAGACATGTCCACTCTTCTCTCAATTTCAAGAACATAGCTCAAACTTTATTTTCATGACCGTTTGCTGTTGATGCTGTGCTGGAGTATGTTGGAAACCGCACATTTTGTGTCCAGATCTTGACTCAACTTCAGAGACAAATAACAGGAAAACTGTCGCTCTTTCCTCAGTTGAACATGTCTTTCAATGTTTGTTGTCAGAGCTTGACAATACTTCAGATTATGTGACAGTCTTCTGAAAAATACCTTGTTTTTAGTCAATATGTCTACAGATGCCATAAATGCCAGAAATAGTTCGCATCGTTTTAGGCATGGATGGAACAGAGTAACAGCTTCTGTCTCATTTCTGACAACTAAACACACACCATTGTGTCCCACAGAACGGAAAGACATAAGAAATATCAAGCATTCGGTCATAGTTGTTGGTGTTTTCTTTCTTCTTTTTTTCCTTACCCGATTCATATCTTTAAATATAAACCCTAAAACAAACACAAACTTGACATAAACTTACCCCAGACTGATACCATGTATATTCATGCCACATACCCGAAGCTGCCTTTCAAAAAATTAACTCCCCAACACACCTGCCCCAGCATCCCAGTTGTCTGCCCCGCCACAGTACAGCTGCTCCCAGGCGCGGCAGCCAGAGGGCAACACCACCTCATAGCGGGCCTTGGGCAGCGGAGGCGCACTGCTGAACCAGTTCCCCATCACCAGCTCTCCTTCATCAGCCTCTCCACACTTTTTTCACCCGCGTCCCAGCTCACTTAGTTGCCGCAGTTTCTGTGGGCAGAAAGGACAGCGTGAAATGTCATTTGATTAATCATACCAGTGGCACTCATCCTATTTCCATTTTGCTTATCAGTGCTATCGTGATGTGCACTCAATGGTAATATAAGACGTACCCCCCCACACACACACACAAAGACGCACGAATGTGAAGGATTGCAGCAGCATCCAATGCATAATATGCTAGACATTTAAAAACATAATCAAGTAGCAGTGAATGATTACTCTTTATTGAGCTTAATACATTTTGTTAAATTTCAACGCACTTTCTTTTCCAATTTAAATTGCAACCGCTACACTGCTAACATGGAGTTTTATGCCTGGGCCAGTCTTCTGCAAGAAACGATGGTGGAGGTGGATGATTTTTACTTCAACCTCATAATGTAATTACTGTGATCGCATACTTTGCACTTTCAAAGTTTATGAAAGGAGTTTGAGATGCAGTATCTCATCTTTCTCTTTTTGGTTCCTATTTGCTGACAGGATAGGTGATCTGGCTTAAAATTCATAATCTATGTAAAGTACAGTAACTGGCATGATCTCTATTACTTGTTAATGGTGATGATGAAATAACATAATGATAATATTAATGATAATAATAGAAATAACATAGCATTATCGTTATCACAAAATACTAATGATAGTCATAATAATGATAATGTATAAATGATAAATGGTTGGTTGTAACATCCATTGGCGCAATGTAGACAACAGTGAACATATTCAGAAAGGGAATCAGTTCTGTGCTGTTAGTGTTAGTAGTTAACTAAGATTGCTGGAGGGTTTACTCTACATAGGCTTTGTTACCAATTAACAAGGACTGTTTGAATCGACACTGAAAGGTCAAAACCTTAAGTTTATAGTAAGTAGACTGAATATTATCCACATCATTCCAACAGGTAGTCAGCTAGCAGGCAATGAATGCAAGTACTCTTTGAAACTGGTAATTGAAAACAGTGATGAAAAAAAAACCCGTCAGTTATGGGATTCCAACCCGGACCCTTTGGAAAAAGTACAGGGAAAAAGTTCACTGGATTTGGGAGCTTCAGCATACTATTCAGACAAATACATGTTAGTCAGTGGACTACGGTGGTCTCTGATTATTGTGGAAATCTTTTAGAATATCAAATGCACTGCACTGCTTCAATCATGGATATTGCAAAACTCTACTTCACTCTTTTTTCATCATTCTCTTGTGGAAGTACAGAAGAGCTTCAAATCTCTCAGAACTGGACTTTAATGTAGAATTCCTAGGTCTGAGCATTCAGCTTTTTTTCTTCTTTTTTTTTGTGATGAGGTATAGACATTTTTTAAATATTTTTTATCTTTATAAAGATACAGTGTTAACGACCATAATTTAGCATTTAGTCCAAGAGAAAAGAAGCTCACCAAAATGACAACAACTACTTGATTTATCCCTCTGACTGTCCATAAATTTGCAAAGTAAATGATAATTTGTGT
>CM031602.1:26884945-26887445 GCA_018398815.1 Conus ventricosus
TATTCACCACTGTCGTGGATTTAAAATGCTTCTCGTCATCTGTTATCATAATGTCATTAATTGACTTAATGCCTTTTTCATTCTGAAGATTTTAATACTCTTACGAATTCATATCCGAGGTTTCATCCAAAAGATCATTTTTATCCTGCGAGTCATGATATTCTATATCTACATGATCTTTGTCAGTTAACTGCATTCAGTTCGTATGGAAATGTAGATTAATTTTTAACGATATTGGGCAATGGTCTGAATAATCTGTTAAATTATGAACTGTCATGTCTGTTATGTCCTTCAATAATTTTTGTGAACACAAGAAATAGTCGACCACACTGCAGCCTTTGGTGTTAAGCAAGTATATTGCCCCTGCAGATCGCCCAGAGTCCTCCCATTTAAAATGCACATGCTACAGTCAATGCACAGGGATGAAAGTTTTTTTCCCGTATTTATGAACATATTTATCCATTGAGCATCTGTTTGCTGTATCACTAAAAGGATAATCTTCAGGCAAAGAATATATGTTGCTTTCTCTTTCCATGTAATGAAGTCAGGAATCGTTCCTGATCTGGCGTTAAAATCCCCACATAGTATTACTTGTTCGTTCGTATATGATAATTTTACAAGATCAGCTTCTATATTATCCCAAATTTTATTTGTGTAATCTTTTCCAAAAGAAGAATTTTCGGGTGGTATATATACACTGCCTATATAAAATGTGTTACCTGTTAATTTCAGTTTTAAACCAAACAATGTCACTATTATTCTGAGGTAATAGAGTAATAAATTCTCTTAGGTGTTGCTTAATAAAAATTGAAATCCCCCCTGATGCTTTCTGAGCCTTTGCTCTTTTAGAACGACAGTAATGTATACCAGGTGCAAAATTTGGTATTTGTATTTTGCTGTAAGAGTCCTTATCCAATGCGTTTCCTGTATGAATATGATATCGTATTTCGATATTATTTCAATTACCTCATCCTCTTCAAATTTATTGAGTTTTTCACCATTAATTGTTTCTTTGAAACCTTTTATGTTCCAAGAAATAATTTTCATATCATTAATCCTCATTGTCATTTAAGGGTGGTGTTTTTGCTCTGTTGCAGTTTGTGTAATATCGGGTTATTTTCTTGTTGGGGTTAGTTTGTTTGTCTATGTATTTATTCCACATTCTCAGTTGTAGTATCTATCTTATTTTCCCCATGTTTGTAGTCGTGAAGTCCCCCTTTTTCTCATATTATCTCTCATATCGTCCATGGAAGTGGAAATGCTGATTCTGTTCTTGACTTCATTTCTGTTGTTTCTTTCCCGTTCGTCTTGGTAACTTTCGTCACGATTATGGTCGTAGACCACGTTGGTTTCTGTAATTATCCCGATTTTTTCACTTGATTTCCTTCCCCGTCTCCATTGTAGGTTTTCTGTTTGGCAGAGTTGGAGAAGTCTTGTTCTCTGTATTCATACGCATTTCTGCCTCGGTTTCCTCCCCTGTCTCCATGATAGCTTACATGTGGTTCATGGTTGTAGTTGTCTTGTTTCCTGAAACCCTCTCCGTTTCTGTGTCGGTTCCTCCCCTGTCTCCATTGTATCGTTCGTATTGTTTAATGTTGTAGAAGTATTGTTTTCTGTAAACCATCTCCATTTCTGGGTCGGTTCACTTTCTGTCTCCATTGCATTGTTCGCATTGTTCATTGTGTGTTTGTGTGTGTGTGTGTGTGTGTGTGTTGGTGTGTGTGTGTGTGTGTGTGTGTGTGTGTGTGTGTGTGTTGTGCGTGCGTGCGTGCGTGCGTACATGCTTACGTCGTGCGTGCTGTCTGCGCGCGCGCGCGCGCGCGCATGTGTGTGTGTGTGTGTGTGTGTGTGTGTGTGTGTGTGTGTGGTGTGTGTGTGTGTGCATGCGCACGCATGCGTAAGTGCGTGCGTGCGTGCGTGTGTGTATCTAACGACATCTTCAGCTCCCGTCTTCTCTGAACCTTTGGTTATACAAACAGGTCAGTCAAGAGTTTCCATCCGGTTTCTCATCAGTTCGCTCCCTTCGCTTCACAGGCGATAGTGAGGTCGCGTTCTGCTGATAACATGTATTTCCGTACAAAGAATTAACACATCCACTTGTGAAAGAGTTCAATATCCTTCCGGGTTGCTTGAATATCATCGGAAAAAATCTCGCTTGGACCCTGAAAGGATCTTTGTATGTGGCCGAGCTATAGATGACATGACTTAAGCGGTTTTTTGTTGTTGTTTTTTTTTCCCTATATCTTCTGTTTGTTGCTGGAATGGACGTCCGAAGCGTTTTGTTTTCTTACGATGCGTGTGTTCGTTTGTTTTTGTCTTAAACACACACACACACACACACACACACACACACACACACACACACACACACACACACACACACACACACGAGTATTAAACTATACAAAAAAAGTATATCAACGTGAGCTAGATAAAATCAATATGTTTATGACAGAGAATGGCTTGAATCTATCATTGGAAAAAACAAATATAGTACTAT
>CM031602.1:26894945-26899945 GCA_018398815.1 Conus ventricosus
CAATTCTATCTGCCTTGTGCATGCTGCAGAAAAAACAAACAAACAAAAAACAAAACAAAAAAAAACCCACATCCATTCTGTTGTGTAGTTTCATGGATATGCTTAGTGGAGGGTTTAAAAAATTTGAGAAGAATGAAAAGTGTTTGAGTGCAGAATGAGATCAAAGTGCTTTACAAACACAGTTACTTTCAAAGGCTATGATCACAAAGTAAACAAGTCAACAGAGTTCATCATCCGATCAGTTTGTCCAGCTTTTCCCAGTACAGACAACCACTAAAAACTTCATACATGACTCCACAGGAATGTATGCGTGGTTAGTATCACACACACGCACACACATACACACGAGCGCACGCACACATACACACACACACACA
Organism: Conus ventricosus; assembly: GCA_018398815.1. Lineage (NCBI taxonomy): Eukaryota > Metazoa > Mollusca > Gastropoda > Neogastropoda > Conidae > Conus > Conus ventricosus. Next base: position 26,895,323 of record CM031602.1, read on the forward strand.
CACACACACACACACACACACACACACACACACACACACACACACACACGCACACACAGATGGAGTCACACACACACACACACACACACACACACACACACACACACACACACACACACACACACACACGCACACACACACACACACACACACACACACACACACACAGATGGAGTCACACCACACACACACACACACACACACACACACACACACACACACACACACACACACAGAGTTACAGACATAGACAGACAGACAGACAGACAGACAGACAGACAGACACAACACACACACACACACACACACACACACACACACACACACACACACACAGTCTGTCAGACACAGACAGACAGACACAGACAGAGAGAGACAGAGAGAGACAGAGACAGACAGACACAGACACACATGCACACAATACCACACACACACACACACACACACGACACACTTTCTGCTCATTGTCGGTGTTGAAGTAGGCGGCCTAGGGGGTCAGGAAGCCGGATGGAACGCACTGCGTGCGTAACTTTCTCGTAGACAGCGTGCAAGTTATCCTGGTCAAAACGTTCTGAACAGCAGGAGTTTTGATAGAGTGCCTCTTGTGTCGTTATCTCTCCCACGCCGAACAACAGCGGCAGTCTGGAGAATGTTATGGCTTCGAAGGTTGGTCAGTTTCCTCTCTGAAGAGGATGAAGAAACGTCAGAGCTTTTTTTGCTTTTTTTTTTCTTCAAATCTGATGTCAGGAGTGGTAGATCTGTTATGTGAAGACGATGAGTGATTGGAAAGTGTAGTGATTTCAGAGTGGTCTTTTTTAACTGTTCAGAGTTGTCACTGAAAACAGAATAAACTACTCACAGAAGCTGCGTTGAAACGACTAGGCTTTAATCAATCTGTTGTCGGGAATATTGTGTTTGTAGTGGTGAAACTATTGTGTAAAGACGATGAATGAGCAGTGTTTGTAGTGAGAACAGAGTGGTCTTTTTGTTTTCAATTCCAGAGCTGTGACTGGGAACAGAATACCCCCCCCCCCCAAAAAAAACAAAAAAAAAAAAAACAAACTGCGTCGACACTACAAGTTTTTATTTATTATTTTTTTTTTTAACAAACTGATAACAGGCATGCTGTGTTTATGGTAGTGGATCTGTTGAGTGAAGGCAATGAATGAATTGTGTTTGTAGTGAACACAAAGTGGTCTCTTTCCTGTGGAGAGCTGTGCCTGAGAACAGAGTATGCTACCCCCTCGAGCTGTTTTAGAAACTACAAGCGTTTCATCGATCTGATGTCAGGCACATTGTATTTGTAGTGGTTGATCAGTTTGTGTCAAGACAATGAAAGGGTAGAATGTGTACCGACCTCTTTACTGTTGAGAGCTGGTACTGAACAGAGATTGAACTTCCCTCTCAATCTGCGCTATTGCACCGAGTCGCATCAATGGCAAAGACCGTGACTAACTGTGATTAAAGATTCATTTCTTTTTTTTTTAAGTTAGATAAATATAGGAACTGCAGATCGGTTAGAAATGCTTTATTCAGTATTTTGACAATCAGGAACTTGTAGCATCAAACAAGACACCATCAGCGGGGCTATGTGCTGCTTCTTTGAGAAGTGGATTATAGTGTCGAGGGATATATGTTAAAAGTTGTTCGTCAGAGCAGATACACCATGAAGCTGAATTCTGAGCCAGGCTGGCTTTTCTGGACCTGCGTGTATGTGACAGTGAGCTTTGTAGCTGAACACAGCGTCGCAATGCGATCAACCACTGTCGTAACCAAACACGACTCGGTGACACGGGACGATTATGGGTCATGGACAGTGAAACAAAGGAAAAAGATCGTCTATTCTACACACACCGCAGTCATGACCGAGAACAATCTAGCGGTGACTCCAGTCAGTATACCCCCATCTCCTCGAAGAAATATTGCAGCCACCTCCAACTCGCCCCTGACACCAGCAGAACACAGGAAAGCTCTACAAACTACCACCAATTCTTCTCCACTCTCCAGAGACAAGAGCATCACGATACATGACGATTTTGAAATGAAGAGAGGGCCCAAGAAAAATTCCTTGAAGTTTTTGAATGCTTGGAGTAATGTGAAGAAAATCGGCGCCTTAAGCGGTAGATCTGTACAAGCCTCAGTGACACATCAGAGAGACCTACAAGCCTCAGTGACACATCAGAGAGACCTACAAGCCTCAGTGACACATCAGAGAGACCTACAAGCCTCAGTGACACATCAGAGAGACCTACAAGCCTCAGTGACACATCAGAGAGACCTACAAGCCTCCGTGACACATCAGAGAGAGGTGGAGGAGGCTACTGTTCCATTCCAGGTGGCAACGGAAGACAGGACAAGTCGACCACCACATCCTGACGTGTCGACAGTCACTGATCAAAATGTGCTGACGTCTGTGGATACAGTGCACGTTACAAGCAAGGTGCGCGGTATTGATGTACCCGTCCCCAATGTCTCACAGACGATGACTATACACCAAGATCTATCACCGACGGATCATCCTATGTCAGAATCAGAGAAGCACGTGTCATCATTTAGTAACTCAACTCTGGCGAATGTCAAGTTCACGAAAACTATGGCGGCCGAGACCACTCCTTCAGAACCGACCGCTGAAAGTCAAAGAGCACCTGGCATAGTGCAGTGTAATTACCTGTGCTGTGGCTGTGACTGCAAGTCAGGGGAGGCCAAGTGCGCCGCCATGAGAGCCTGCTTACACTCTCTTCCTCAGCTGCCAGCTTGTATCAGGGATTTCTACATGGTAGGTGCTGACCTGGTCAGCCTGACCCGTCACATGCTGGCCAACTTGTCCAATTTCAACATCACTGCCATGCGCCTGCCCTCCAACCGAATCTCCCGTCTAGATCCTGACACCTTTGCTGATTTCCATTACCTGGAGGTGTTGGACCTTAGCAACAATCAGATCCCGTGACTCAGGTGTGGAGAGCTTTGGAACAAATCAATACCGAGAGATTTAGGTTGCTGAATTTGGACCAAATGGGGTTAGCAACACTACCTGACGACTTCTTCAAAGCGTTCACCAACCGGTCCCTGACAAAAGTCAGCCTGAAGCAGAACCAGCTGCAGTCGTTTGATAGTGTAGTGTTTCATCCATTCTGGGCCGTGGTCTATGTCGAGTTAAGCATGAATAATATTTTTCGGGTTAATATATCAACTCGACTGGGTATACAGGTGTTAAAGCTGAGGGACAACAACTTTTTGGAGTTCCTGATTTTTGCCTCCATCAGTCTGCCACGACAGTCACAAATGCCTTCTACAATCTGCGGGGACTTTACGTAGGTAGCAGAAGCTTACCGCGTATCCCACCAAGCCGCTTACTTGGGGTATGTTTCCCTCATCTGGTCAAACTGGACATCAGCGCCTCAGACAAGCTGTACAAGCTGGAAAATAACTTTATTGCCGATCTGCCCAAACTCGAATATCTCTTGGTGAGTGAAATGCACCAACTGAGATTCTATGAACCTCTGGCATTCAACAGTTCTTCCTTGAAAAAACTGAAACTGGGCGACAACATGAACATCGGGGAGGCTACGATGAGCAGAGAGTACATGCTCAGTTTTGATCACTGTCCAAATCTGGAGGTATTTTCTCTTCTTGTGCACTCATCTTCATCTCCATTCCCAGCTTTCTCCACCATCACCACCCCCCACCCCTCTCTCTCTCTCTCTCTCTCTCTCTCTCTCTCTCTCTCTCTCTCTCTCTCTTTCTCTCTCTCTCTCTCTCTCTCTCTCTCTCTCTCTTTCTCTCTCTCTCTCTCTCTCTCTCTCTCTCTCTCTCTCTTTCTCTCTCTCTCTCTCTCTCTCTCTCTCTCTCTCTCTCTCTCTCTCTCTCTCTCTCTCTCTCTCTCTCTCTCTGACTGCCTCCCTTCCTTCATGACTTTTTAAAAAAAATCACCAGTTCTCAATGTCTTCTCCATTATTTTGCTTTGTTGTCTTGATATGTATTTGTTATTGTTTAGTTAAAGTTTTATTTCACCAAATTTTTAGTAGCTGACAAAAAGGCATTTACTCTACTACGTGTGTGTGTGTGTGTGTGTGTGTAGGTGTGTGTGTGTGTGTGTGTGTGTGTGTGTGTGTGCGTGCGTGCGTGCGTGCGTGCGTGCGTGCGTGCGTGCGTGCGTGCGTGCGTGTGTGAAAACATTCAAAACGATAGTTCTGAGTATTTATCCATGGATCATTGACAATAGACAGTGAAAACCGACAGTCAATGAAGACCAACAGGTCAGGAAATAACATGGTATACGATAGGAAGTAGTCATGATCTTGGCGATGACTCCATTAATCGTAGGGCTGGCAGTCTTTTGTAATCAGATCTTGTATAAGGCCGTTCCTTTCCGTCCAAGAGGCCACCAGAGAAGGCAGAACACTCTTGCTGTTAGGTTCTAGCCTGTGCTTTTAGCCACTGAACAGGAGTGAATGCTTAAAGATTCCCTCAGTTGAGCAAGTCCGATTTATTTAGACCTTTATCCTCTTTCGACCATTGCTGTTCAAACCCTGTATGCACCAGACGGTGGGAGGTAGTTTGGGAGCCGGAATAGCTCAGTTGGTAGAGCGCCGGACTCGTAATCTTGGTGATCCTGGGGTTGCG
>CM031602.1:26904945-26907445 GCA_018398815.1 Conus ventricosus
CTATATATAGTGAAGGGCTTCTCATATTTATAATATATTCCACCCATTTTCTTCATCTTCAATTTTTTTTTTAATCTTTGCCAAGTCATTACTATAACGAACTGAAGAATTGTTAACCTGCACTTATTTTCCCCCACTACTTAATTGTTCAGCATTCTATTGTTTGGTCAATCAGTGGGAGATTGCATCTCTTAGGAGATCCAAGTAAAGGTTGTTCTGTACAATTCTTAGCCACTCACAATGCTTGGGTTATTGAACAGCAGAGCTGACCACTCAGACTGTTCCATATCTTTTTATCTCCCTTGCATCCTTGAATGGATCCTCAAGCATAGGCTCAAAGATTGTCCCCTATATTTTATATTGTTTGAATAATGCTTTTAGTTTTTTCAGCAACTTTTTTCTTCTCCACACTTGTGTTTTGTTCCATTTACTACCCTTCGCTGGCTGCTTTGAGGTTGCTGTTGGATTCTTTTTTGAACCCTTGGTGGTGAGAACACCACAGAATTATGGACTGTGGTGTGTCTCTATTTGACACCAAGAGCACTGACACAATCAGCCGTGTCTCCCTGATGAGTCCGATCCAGCGGACGAAAGGCCTAGGAGCAGGCAATACAAATGAATGTGCTTTCAAAGGGGATTACTAAGATTCCCTCAGGCAGCTAGTGAAGGGCTTCTCATATTTATAATATATTCCACCCATTTTCTTCATCATATATATATATATATATATATATATATATATTTTTTTTTTTTTAAAAGTTCAACGAACTGAAGAATAGTTAACCTGCACTTGTTTTCCCCCCACTACTAAATTGTTCAGCATTATATATAGAGATATATATATATATATAAACACATGCACTCACACATCCTACCACCCCATATACACACACCGCACCAATGCAGAATCACACGCACACACCCCGCTAAAACAGAATCACACACAAACACAGGCGCACACATCACCACCACAAACCATCCTCACATATGTAATATTAACACCACACTTAAATGAACACTCCAGCTGTAAAACAGAACGCTCCAAGATAAGCTCAAAGTTAAGTATAAAAAAAAAAAAAACATAAATAACAGCACTATTCAATAGAACAGTAACATATTGTAAAATGCATAGTTACTTAAGTTATAAAACACGCTGCAGAGTTAAATACAAATCAGGAATAAAAGATTTACCGCTAAATAAGATGTTTGGGGGGGGGGGGGGGGGGGGGGGGGGGAGAGGAGACTGAAGGGAGATAATTCATAGGGTGTGAAAATTGGAAACAGACTTGTATAAGCATTTAACTATAAAAGCATAACATTCCCAATTAAACCAGGTTTCAAATAACAGAGAGTAAAATTTCAGTACCAAGAAATCATATCACAAAAAGTATGATTGTTTAAATGGTAAAAAAGAAGGCAATCAAAGTTAAATATAATTTGGGGATCAGAGAGAGAGAGACAGTGTGTGTGTGTGTGCGCGCGCGCGCGCGCGCGCGTGAGTGAAAAACCCTGTGCTCTTCACCTCATTCCTCCTACTTTTTGCCTGACACGTCCATATAGATGGCTGGACGGTGTAACTCACAACCACAGTGTGAAGGTCAACGACTACCCATCCCGCTACAGCTACATCTGCGACTCTCCCCCAGCCAGGAGAGGCCTCTCACTCGCCGACCTTCACCTTACCGACGAGGAGTGTACGGCACTGAACCTGGGCCTCCTCCTGGGAGTCTCCGGAACCTCCTTGTTGGCACTGGTCAGCCTGGTGCTGGCCCTCGCCTACCGCTACCGATGGTACCTCAGGTTTTACCTGTACCGCTGCCGCCGCCGTCGCCAAGAAAGAGAGGTTTGTGTGTATGGCCATGGGGAATGGGCATGGGGGATACTGCACTGATATTCTGTCTTTGCCCGTCTGTGTGTCTGTCCGTTGTATTTTTCTGTGTGTGTGTGTGTAAAAGGTGAACCATCATTTATGGCTTGCAGAAGATGCAGAAGAGAATATGATACGGCCAGCGCCCAGTGGGAAGAGGGAAAGAAGGGTACAGTGAGTTAAGGTGATACGATGAACTGAGCGGGGAAAAAGGGTCCAAATGTGTGTGCGTGTGCGCGCGCGCGCGCGCGCGCGCGTGTGTGTGTGTGTGTGTGTGTGTGTGTCTGTGTGTGTCTGTGTTTGTGTGTGTGTGCGTGAGAGAGCGAGAGACAGACAGACAGACAGACAGAGAGAGAGAGAGAGAGAGAGAGAGAGCTGATTAAAACGGCGTGTTACATTCGTTTTATCGACGGCTTTCCAGTTCGTTTTTTAATGTAATGTTAAGATACACAAGTCAACGACTTGCAAAAAATGCTGGTATAGATCCAGTTTGATTCAGATTTGGGGAATCTAGTTTAAAAAAGACGGGTGTAAGTCCAGCCTGCAGGACTATTGTCAATGTAGCGTAAACAGTAGACCTACTGACTGTAACCAAGCAATAAATCGAACCCAAACAAGACGATTGTGAATTCA
>CM031602.1:26912445-26919945 GCA_018398815.1 Conus ventricosus
CTTTACAATCAACACTCGTTTACACAACGGGCTGCCTACCTGGGTAGTGCCGACTGAAGAGCTGCCAGCTGGCGCTTCATTCAGTCGTTTCCCGTGTCATCCAGTCAGTATCGTTCAATATTGATCACTCATTTTCCTTACTTCCTTCATTCTTTCCATTTCTCACGCAGGGTGCATGCTATGTATAACGTGTCATCCATACCAACGGCCAAACTGGCCTACTCTTCCGAAAGTTGGTGATGGGATTTTACGTGTGTGCAAGATGTTATGCATGCGTTCACACACGGAACCTCGGTTTATAGTCTCATTCGAAGGACTGTATGGGAAATGGAGTCAGAACCAATGTTAACTCCGAGGGAAAAATCCCCCTGTACCGAAACGCCCCGGCGGAGGTTCGAACCCGCAACCCCAGGATCACCAAGATTACGAGTCAGGCGCTCTACCAACTGAGCTATTCCGGTTTGACTCTCCGGCTTGACTCTCTGCGTCTGCGTGCTTGGTCCATAAACCGAGAAACGGTATCTTTTTTGTAAGGAAAAACATGTTATCTTCTCATGATTTCTTTTTTCTGGAACACGTGCATTTTGCCCCATTAGTCGGTTTAACAGTTCAATTAGAGAGAGAAATATGAATACCTGGGTGCGCCAGTGACGCAAACAGTTCATCCTAACTTATCATTATTATCATCGATCGAGTCAGATCTTCATGTCCTGGGTTTGATGTGATGTCTGTTTACTACATAACAGATGTACAAACTGCGTATTGATTTGCATCCATACGCTCAGAAAAGCTAACCCTGTTTGCAATGGAAAGCCACGCATTATCTTCCCATGATTGTTTTCCGGAACAAGTCCATTGGGCTCAGGAATTCCGGTGCATGCAGATACGTATCAGTACTGCAAAGAGGTAGATGCTTTACTGTTTTGTGAACAAATTAGTTCACAGGTGACCGTATGTATGGTTCGAAGCCTCTCAGTTAAAAATGTGGTATTTGATTAACATCTCATAGAGTCAAACAAGGAATGAAAAAAAGAAAACCGCCTTTCACATAATTATTCAGCCAATACGAAATTACACACCTATGTACTTTCGTCAAGATCTAGTTTTGATATCACATCGATTCCAGAGACTCCCACCGTACCTCGGATGCCTCCGTGGAAGCACTTGAGTAGACATTTTGTTAATAAATTTGAAAAATCGACACAGAAAGGAAAATATTGATTTTCTTGTAAATAATATGAAAACAATGGCGAAATTCTTATCTTGATCACCTTAAAATCAACCCTGACAGCTCAATTATGAACACAACTGGTAGCGGCTTCGGACTGGTTATTCCAAGCTTGAATATACAATGAGACTGCCTTCATTGGGGAAAAGCGTTTGAATAGATACAGCAGAACATTATGGAGTACTAGTGACAATAAGTTACTTACATAATACACCAAGGTCCTTTTGTACATGCTTTCTTTTGTTTCTGATTCCAAGTCTGTTTTTTTTAGCAGTTATTGAAAAAACTGGGACTATCTAGCCTGAAAAGATACACTATATGAAATAAAGCTTTTATTAGATTGTATAGTACCTTAACATGCAGGCGTTGATTTCTGCTGCGTCATCAGATTGTGGCCCTAAGGGTAGTGAAACATCAAACAGTCTGGTAAAACTCTGCGCGCGTGAATGTGCGCAAAACGTCTGAAATTGTCCATAGCAGTTTTTTTTTCTGCCAGAAATGCGGGTAGCGTTAAAAAACGAAGTTTACAAAACACATTTTTTTGTGCACAGTCGTATCCGTTGCCCACCAGCTCACACCAATTAACAAAGATGATTGCAAAATTAAGGTTGATCGCAAGAACACCAAATGTTCTCTTGATTTATAATAATAATAATATTAATGAATACTTATATAGCGCCTATTCTCCGCTAGAGGCCAAGCTCTAAGCACTTTACAATCAACACTCGTTTACACAACGGGCTGCCTACCTGGGTAGTGCCGACTGAAGAGCTGCCAGCTGGCGCTTCATTCAGTTTTCCTGTGTCATCCAGTCAGTATCGTTCAATATCGATCACTCATTTTCCTTCCTTCATTCATTCTTTCCATTTCTCACGCAGGGTGCACGCTATGTGTAACGTGTCATCCATACCAACGGCCAAACTGGCCTACTCTTCCGAAAGTTGGTGATGGGATTTTACGTGTGTGCAAGATGTTATGCGTGCGTTCACACACGGAACCTCGGTTTATAGTCTCATTCGAAGGACTGTATGGGAAATGGAGTCAGAACCAATGTTAACTCCGAGGGAAAAATCCCCCTGTACCGAACCCGCAACCCCAGGATCACCAAGATGACGAGTCCGGCGCTCTACCAACTGAGCTATTCCGGCTCCGGCAGACATACATTAGTGCATCATCTTTTGTTAGAATGCTCTGTAGTGACTTTATATTGAGAAAAGTGTCGATTAAGGCAAATCTCATTTCGAAAATCGTCATTTTGCATGGTCCATGCAGTAACTGGTATTGTAGCCGTTATTGCTCAATCTGAAGTAGCTTGATTGTTTACATTAGGATTCCTAACTTAATGCTAAAATTTGTAAAGTCTGTATGGATGTCTGTGAGAATTAACAAGAGGAAATAAACGGATGATTTCTGATTTCTTCGTGGTATGATATCATCAAAGCTGAGGAAACTTCAATAAAAATCACTGAAATGAGCTAAACTGTTGATCATTTTATGTGTGTTAGAGCTGTGACTTTCTGTTTTGTTTGTTTGTTTGCTTGTTTTGCAGACTAAGAAAGTGATCAAAAGTATTTAAAGGTATGAGTAGTGGCGCAAAACAAGCTTGATTATTAAAACGTTTCCAGTTGGCGTAGATAAGTGGGGGTGGGTGAGGCGTTTAAAGGCAGACGTGTGTGTGTGTGTGTGTGTGTGTGTGTGTGTGTGTGTGTGTGTGTGTGTGTGTGTGTGTGTGAGTGTGTGCGTGCGCGCGCACACACGTGTGTGTGTGTGTGTGTGTGTGTGTTGTGTGTGTGTGCGTGCGTGCGTGCGTGCGTGCGTGCGTGCGTGCGTGTGTGTGTGTGTGTGTGTATGCGCGCGCGCTCTTTTGCGCGCGTGTGTGCATGTCTCTGTGTGCGTGTGTGTGTGTGCGCTCTCTCTCTCTCTTTCTCTCTCTCTCTCTCTCTCTCTCTCTCTCTCTCTCTCTCTCTCTCTCGCGCGCGCGCGCGCGCGCGCACATGCATGTCTCTGTGTGTGCGTTTGCATGTGTGTGTGTGTATGTATGTGTGTGTGTGTGCGTGCGCTCTCGCGCGTGCTTGTCTCTAGGTGTGCGTGAGTGCGCACGTGTGTGTTTCTGGACTGTCATGAACTATTTGTTGGTCCTTTCGGTCGGATCATGCTGGAGGTTGCACCCATAAAATTTTCCTGCACCAAGGTAACATAGACGAACACAGCTGGGGTGTTTTCTGGGTCTAATTGTGTGAAAGTTGATTTCCTTTTTTGACACACGCAAATCACAATACATTTTACATTCTATTAAGCAGAAAAAAATAGGGAGAGACTGTTTTGGGAGACCCAACTGGTTCCAATGCAGGGTTAAGTATGTGATAAAGTTCTTGAGACCAAACATCATGGAATATGAGGATTCAAGGTCAGAGCCGATTTACATTTATTTGCAGGACTGTTTTGTCATAAAGTCGAAAGTGAAGAGACACACACACACACACACCACACGCCAGGACAGCGCACGGCACGGCGCGACACAACACACACACACACACGACACACACATCCATACACACATGGCACTTTCGCGACACGGAGAAGAAGGAAGAAGGAGAGAAGGGGGGGGGGGGGGGGGGGAGAGGAGAGAGGAGAGAGAGAGAGAGAGAGAGAGAGATAGATTAATGATGATTTTGACACTTTCTTGCTTTAATACATTTGTTTCAAACATTTTTAGACGAAAGGAAACAGTTTACAAGTGTACTTAGGATCTAATTGTACATTTTCAAAAAGACTACAATGAGCATTTCAATTTCTCACACCTTTGAAAAAAAATTATTAACCGTTCGAGTGATCAGAGCCGACACATTAAGCGGACATTTAATCCCCAGACTGAAACAATGTCCACTAACTGAGCTCATGTACGCTTTTGTCTGATGATCCATTGGAAATGTTCACGCGCGCGCGCGCGCTCACACACGCACGCTTGCACGCACGCACGCACGCACACGCACGCACACACACACACACACACACACACACACACACACACACACACACACACACACACACACACACACATAACATACACTCACATAACATACACTCACACACACACACACACACACACACACACACACACACACACACACACACACACACACACACACACTCTTGAACAATACTTGCTCATTGTCTTGTTAAAGAAGGGGGCTTTGGATTCTGTAAGCGGACGGAACTCGCCGCATGTGACAGTACCTACTTCCTGTGTCGTGTGCAAGTGTTCCCGGTCGAACTGTCCACTGTCGGATGCAGCTTGAGCCCCTAAGTGTCGTATCTTTCCTTTGCTAACAAACACCAGCAACCCAGAGAATTTCATAGCTTTGAAATTTATGTAGTTTCTTCTCCAAAGAAGATTTTGAGTCGACAAACGTTAGTATCTCTCTGATGTCAGAAGTGTGGTGTCTGTAGTGGTGTATGTTTTGAATAGGGTTAATGAATGTGTAGTATTTGTGACTGCGGTGTGATCATCTTCCATTGTTCCGAGCTGTGACTGAAAACAAAATGAGGCTACAGAAGTTATGTTAAGACACCCAGTGTCGGATGTGACTGACTGGATGAACATACTGGATGACATGTCTGCTGTCGTTTGATTTGAGATGAGTATGGAATATGGAAACTGTGGAACGCTTCCAAATATTTAGATAATCTATTCCATTCTTCGAACCTGCAAATTCTTTTAAACAAGACTCCACCAGATGGATGGTGGTATTGTTTCCGTGAGAGGTGGATGCTGATAGTCATGACATCATCGTGAAAGTTGTTTTTCTACTTCCATGCACGATGAAGCCGATTTGTAAGCCATGGTGGCTTTTCTGGGCCTTGATGTTTCATACAGCCAGCTGTGCAGCCGTTCTGATGCTGCCAACCACTGCTGCAAGCAAACACGACAGGGGGACACTGGATGGTTATACTTCACAGACAAAGAAGCAATAGAAAGAGGTTATCCATCCTATCCACGTGACAGAAACGCCCAAGAAAACACTGGAGGAAGCCCCGGCTCCTATCCCTCCCTCACTTCGAAGAGGTATTACAGCCAATTTGAAATCACCGCAAACATCAGTGGAGCTTGGGAGTTCATCATCGAAACTCCGGAACGCGATTCCAACCCCCACCGATTCCTTGCCACCACCCACAGATGATAACACAACACAAAACAATGATGTTGAAATGAACAGAGGAGCCAGAAAAAAATCCTTAACGTTTGGTTACACTTGGGCTGAGGCGAAGAAAGGTGTTACCTTCACTGTCCCCTCTTTACAAGCCTCAGTGACACGTGGGAAAGAGGTGGAAGAAGACTCTGAACAAGTGCAGACAGCAAGAGACGAAACACATGGAGCACCAAATGCTGGAGTCTTGTCAGTATCTGAGGAAGAAGCGTGGAAACTCACCGCCACACTGCAGATGACAAACAGAGCGCACATCATCCAGGTGTCCACCCCCAGCGTCTTGCAGACGACGACGTTGAGCCAAGCACAACTATTACCAAGTGATCATTCTTTGCCAGACCTTGAGAAACAGGCAGTACCATCTGGCAACTCTTTTCTGGCGACCGGCATGTCTAAGAGAACCATGGTGACAAAGACCGATCGTAAAACTGCCGAAGTGCGGTGTAACTACACGTGTTGTGGCTGTAACTGTGAAACAGGGAAGGCCAAATGTGCTGGGCTGAAAACATGCTTACACTCTCTTCCTCAACTTCCGGGTTGTATCACGGATTTCTACATGAGAGGTGCTGACCTGGTCAACCTGACCCGTCACATGCTGGCCAAGTTGTCCAATTTCAACATCACTGCCATGCGCCTGCCCTCCAACAGTATCTCACGAGTGGACCCTGACACGTTTGCTGACTTCAATCATCTGAAGTGGCTGGATCTGAGTGAGAATGTCATTCCGTGGCTCAGCTGAGGACAGCATTGGAACTTTTCAACAGCAAGAGATTAATCTGGTTGAAACTGGATAAAATGGATTTCAAAACACTACCTGACAATTTGTTTCATGTGTTCACAGACAGCTCACTGGAAAAACTCAGCCTGCAAGAGAATCAGCTTCAATCTTTTGACAGCAGAGTGTTTGCTCCATTCTCGAGCGTTACACATCTTGATCTGAGCATGAATAATATAATTCCCACTCGACTGAATGTACGCGTCCTGAAGCTGAGAGACAACAGTTTTGTGGATTTTCCTGATTTTTGTCTTCGTCCATCACCCACAACAGTCACCAGTGCCTTCGATAATCTGCAGGGTCTCTATATAGGTAGCAAGCACTTGTCGAGTCTTTCACCAAGCCGTTTATCCGGGGTATGTTTCCCCAACCTTGCCAAACTGGACATCAGCGCGTCAGATAGGCTGTACAGACTGGAAGACAACTTCGTTGCTGATCTGCCTACACTTGAGTTTCTGTTGGTTAGTTCTATGCCCAGTCTAAAAATGTATGAGCCTCTTGCGTTTCACTCTTCTTCCTTGAAAAAACTGAGTCTGAGGGACAACAGGAAAGTTGAGGAAGCGACGCTTAGTTTCCAGCACTGTCCAAACCTGGAGGTATTCTCTCACTGTATTAGCCCTTCTCTCTCTCTCTCTCTCTCTCTCTCTCTCTCTCTCTCTCTCTCTCTCTCTCTCTCTCTCTCTCTCTCTCTCTCTCTCTCTTGTGTGTGTGTGTGTGTGTGTGTGTGTGTGTGTGTGTGTGTGTGTCTGTCTGTCTGTCTGTCTGTCTTCCATCACCCATCCTTCTGCCAATATCACCTTTTATCTCTCCATCTTTCTGCGTATATTCATTTTTTTGTGTGTTTTCGCTGCTTTTCTCCATAGGTATTTGGATGGTATCCCTCCATTTAAGTCTTACTCAACAAAACTAGCAGCTGATGACAAAATCAGAAACTGTACACGCGCGTGTATGCCTCTCTCTCTCTCTCTCTCTCTCTCTCTCTCTCTCTGTGAGAGAGAGTGATTTTAAGATATGAGATACTTAGATGTTTATTCTGTAAATATCACAAATTGCAACAGGTCAGGAAATACTGTATTTGATAACAGGAGCAAAGCAGCAACAGTAAGAACAAGAGCAGCCGAGTAGTAGTTGTAGCAGCAATTTTGTAGTAGTAGTAGTAGTAGTAGTAGTAGTAGTAGTAGTAGTAGTAGTGGTGGAGATGGATGTGGTGGTGGTAGTGGTGATGGTATTAGTAGTACTAATGGGAGGAGAAGGAGCTAGTAGTAACAGTAGCTGCAGCAGTAGCACCA
>CM031602.1:26924945-26939945 GCA_018398815.1 Conus ventricosus
TAGTACAACCGAGTCTTCTGATGACAGTAGAGCGGATTTTGTTGTTACTCACAAACAGCACCTTGGCTTAGCCACACAATACCAAATCCATTCTCACGTAAAATTCTCTTAACATTTGATGCCCAGTATAAGTGACAAAATTCATGTTGTATTATGAGCATTTCGTACCACTGTCAGCAAATTCTCGACATTACCATGTTAATTAATTTAAGCCAATATTTCATACACTTTACAGACATTCGAATACAGAGGGGGTATCTTCCGGTTTTGCCATGAAATAAAGTATTAGAAGTGTGGTGGAGAACACCTAAAAGTTTTTTTTTATTGCAGAGATGTGCACTTCTTCAACTTGTAGAAGAGAGAGAGAGAGAGAGAGAGAGAGAGAGAGAGAGAGAGAGAGAGAGAGAGAGAGAGGGAGAGAGATTATGTATTTAAGTATATATGTTACAGCAAATTTGTGAAATCAGTAAATTCGTGGATTTCCTGACATTTTCAGTAAATTCATGAACTTACTGTTTCACTCAGGGAATTCAGGAATTCCCTGAAAATTCCAGGCAATTCACGAATTTCCTGATTATTGGGGTTAGTTTTACACAATTTTACTGAAACACTTAAGATCATTCAGTAAATATGTGTAACTTACTGTTTAAGTCAGGAAATTCACGAATTCCCCGAAAATTCCAGTAAATGTGTGTAACGTTGTTATGTACCTTTTTGTATCAGTGAAAACTACTGATTCGGAATACCGACTGGTGCATGCTGGGTATTTTTCTGCAGCTGGCACTGACATCAACTCTGGACATCAGCGTCAGGATCTTGTAAGTCCAAGCTTGATTTTAGATGCATGCTTACTCAGACTAGACCTTGGTTTCTACTCTCATCCAAAAGAGTAGGAAATAGGGGTAAAGTTTCTTTCCCAAGGAAACAGGACCGCGGCGACCCGGATTCGAACCCGCAGCAGTTGAAACTGCTGGTTTTCCCAGCGAGTCAACAACTGTCGGGCGCGTTATCCATTCGGCCACACTCTCCCCCCCCCCCCCCCCCCCCCCCCCCCCTCACTCCCAGAAACACAGCTCACAAAGTACAAAATATGTCTCACTTTTTACTCACTGCCTTGCAGCTATCTGTGTCTCTTGGACTTTTGTTATTTACGATTTGTGCTCAGTTTCTTTTCTCCTTTGAGTTTTTCCATACCTGGGTTTCTAGTTTGCAATTGATGGTTCATTAACTGAAAGGTGGATAAATGGATCGATCGGAAAACCATGGAAGATGTTTTAAAAGGAAACTGTTCCAACAGTCATTTGAATCCAAGACGTACAACTTGCTCACGAAGACAGAGTATTCCAAGATCACTGACGCTGTGAAAGCGGCATCATCAAACACCAGTCGGAAGAACCAACCGAAACGACTACTATCTTCTCAACAAGTAAGTCACTAGAAGTAGCAGTATAAGTAATAGTAGGCACAACAGCATCAACCCCCCCCCCCCCTTTCTTTTCATCGTCAGAAGTCAAAAGAACACAACCACCCCCTGTCAGGATGGCGAGTGCCCCTAATGGGGATAAACTTACAAGACTTCACAATGCAAAACAAACATCAACACTCGCACTCTCCGCTCTAACTACAATCGCTCGCAGGCGCACGTTTCTAAGCACCACCAGTCCAATACTGAGAGAGAGAGAGAGAGAGAGAGAGAGAGAGAGAGAGAGAGAGAGAGAGAGAGAGAACTGTTCATTTCAAGGGAGTGGTCTTTTTTTAAATTATTCACAGGAACGAGGTTCTTCGGTGCGGACCAGTGGAAAAACTGATTAGGAAACGAGCCAATGCTGATGAAGACCCCCTCTACTATGTGACTCTCGAAGACATTTTTTATGTCATCCAGCGTGCTCACGTAGCTACGGGCCATGGGGGACGTGACCGCATGATCAAGGAAACAGAAAAAAACACACCAACATCACCACAAAAACCCTGGAGCTTTTTAAATCTTCCTGTGCGGAATGTCAAAAGAAAAGGAAAAAGCCCATGACAAAGGGTGTTGTGGTTCGACCAATTCTAAGCAGAGATTTTGCATCTTGGAGCCAAGTGGATCTGGTCGACATGCAGTCAATGGCGAGAAATGGCTACAAGTGGATCATGGTTTACCAGGACCATTCAACCAAATTCTGTTCTTCGCGCAATAAGAAGCAAGCGGCCAGCTGAGGTCGCAAGCCAGCTCTTGGATATCTTCCTTCTACCCGGGGCACCTGCCGTTCTGCAAAGTGACAATGGACCAGAATTCACAGCGCATGTGATGACAGAATTAAAAGACATCTGGCCAGATCTTGTCATGGTACATGGGAAGCCTCGCTATCCCCAAAGCCAAGGATCTGTTGAGCGTGCCAATTGTGACATAAAGGATATGCTGGTGTCCTGGCTCGCGGACAACCAAACTGACGACTGGGTTGCTGGAATAAAATTCGTCCAATTCTACAAAAACTCTTCCCACCATGCAGGGATCAAACGTTCCCCTTACTCGGCTCTGTTTGGTGCAGATGCTCGCGTCGGACTGACCTCATCCTCCCTCCTGCATGAAGTTCTCAGCAGACTTGAGAATGAAGAGGATCTTATGGCTTTGGTGGCGGACAGCAGCTCTCAGCCATCCACAACAGAAAGCAATACACTACAGGAACCCTCTGATTCCAGCACTCCAACACCACCTGCTCAAGAACCGTATACTTCAAACTCTCAACGAAGCGAGGAGGGAATGACAAATTTTGAAGACTCACTAGATGCTCAAGGACCGTCTACTTCCCATGCTCATGGACCGTCTACTTCCCACTATCAAGGACCGTCTACTTCCCACGATCAAGGACCGTCTACTTCCCATGCTCAAGGACCGTCTACTTCCCACGATCAAGGACCGTCTACTTCCCATGCTCAAGGACCGTCTACTTCCCATGCTCAAGGACCATCTACTTCCCATGCTCATGGACCGTCTACTTCCCACGCTCAAGGACCGTCAACTTCCCATGCTCAAGGACTGTCAACTTCCCATGCTCAAGGACTGTCTACTTCCCATGTTCAAGGACCGTCTACTTCCCACGCTCAAGGACCGTCTACTTCCCACGATCAAGGACCGTCTCCTTCCACGATCAAGAGAGAGAGAGAGAGAGAGAGAGAGAGAGAGAGATCAGTGAATCCATGAAATTACTGGACCTCTGCTTCAGGAAATTCGTGAATTTCCTGGAATTTACAGGGAATTCGTGAATTCCCTGAGTGAAACAGTAAGTTCATGAATTTACCGAAACTGTCAGGAAATTCACGAATTTACTGATTTCACAACTTTACTGTAACATATATAAGTATGTAAGTAAGTATGCATGTATGCAGGTGCGTATGTATGTATGATGTACATATGTACATATGCATGCATATATGCATGTGCGTATGTATGTATGATTTACGTATGTACGTATGTATATATGTATGTTTGTGTATATGTATGTATGTTTGCATGTACGTACGTACGTACGTATGTACCTATGTATGTATGTATGTATGTATGTATGTATGTATGTATGTAGTATGTAGTATGTATGTATGTATGTATGTGTGCATGTATGTATGTATGTATGTATGTATGTATGTATGTATGTATGTATGTATGTATGTATGAGTGTAAGTACGTATGCATACATGTATGCATACATGTATGTATATATGGATGGATGGATGGATGGATGGATGGATGGATGGATGGATGCATGCATGCAGGCATGCATGCATGCATGTATGTGTAGGTCTTTTTTGTACGTGATTACATCTCAAGGTACGTGTATGTATGAAACTGACAACTGATAGCCCCTCCCCCCCCCCCCCCTCCACCGCCTTCCCTCTCTGCCCAATGTGTCCACGCAGATGGCTGGACGCTGTGACACGCAACCACAGTGTGAAGGTCGGGAGCTACCCGTCTCCATATTACTACGTCTGCGACTCTCCTCCAAGCCGAAGAGGTCTGTCGTTCGACCGTTTTCACCTTACCGACGAGGAGTGTATGGCACTGAACCTGGGCCTCCTCCTGGGTGTCTCTGGAACCTCCTTGTTGGCACTGATCAGCCTGGTGTTGGCCCTCGCCTACCGCTACCGATGGTACCTCAGGTTTTACTTGTACCGCTGCCGCCGCCGTCGCCATGGAGAGGTTTGTGCGGATATGTTCTGACAAGATTTTTGTCCATACGTTTACGAAATAATAAATGAACACATGAATAATAAACAAATGATTAACAGAGACAAATGAATACAAAATAAATAAATAAATAACAAGAAAGATAATCGTAAAAAATAACGATTTCAGATTGCCAGGAAAAGCCAACTGCATTCTATCTCCCCAACATTGAAGAAAGGTTGACTTTCGTGTTTTTTTTTTAAAATTTGCTTTCACTTCCATTTAGTTTTACTTTCAAGAATAAACAAACAAATAGCCAAACAAAAAAACCCATGAAACGTAGCATGATCTGTTGAACATCACCAAATCTAGGACAACGTCAAGGTCGTCATCGTCAACAAAAAAAGGAAATCTTGCGACAAACTCACGCGGCTCCCTAGCGTCGCCACATTGTTTCCCTGTCCAGCGGCAACGCGTTCCACAGGCAACAGAAAGTACTTAAAACCATCGCTCCAAGCAGCTTCTACAGTGGAACACAGCGTACGACCAACTCATTGGAAACTCACCATAGCATTGGAAGTGCGTGGGGAAAAATAGGCAGTCTTAGAAAGAAAAAAAAAAACTAAGTGGTTTAAAAAAAGACACCCCAACCAAGAGCATCCTTTGAAAATGTTTAACTGCACGCTTTTGAATCTTGTTCGTTAATGTTGTTGTTGTTGTTGTTGTTGTGGTGGTGCTGTTGTTGTTGTTGTTGTTGTTTGTGTCATGGATGTATCTTTTTGTATTAATGTTACCTACATGTTTGTTCTCGCTATGTGTGTGTGTGTGTGTGTGTGTGTGTGTGTGTGTGTGTGTGTGTGTGTGTGTGTGTCTGTGTGTGTGTGTCTGTCTGTCTGTCTGTCTGTCTGACTGTCTGTCTATAATTGCTTGCCTTCCTGGCCGTTGGTGTAACCCCTGGAAAACAACTGCTGAGGCATCACAGAGAAATTCCAGACAATGTCCCACCGTCCCTTGCAAGTTCTCTGTGCGCCCCTTAGAGGTGGTGAGTGCCAGGTCTGCACACTCACTATCTGATGGTGTCCTTCCACCTCTTTTTCTGTCTGTTTACCTCCCTCCAAGCACGATGCCTTGGGGAGGGGGGGGGGGGGGGGCTGGTCTTGGACTGGCAGGCAGAGCTTGAACCGTTAATTTTCATCGCTCTTCTCTTGTACATGCAGAATAGGTCCTCCTCACATTGCCAAGTGGCTTGTTTAACAGGTGCGAACCTGTTCATTTGTGTTGTGACCTTTGTGTCAGATGTTTCAGAGTCTTGTGGTAAGATCGTTTCTGAAGGGTTTGCGATCATACTGCCGTTGAAATGGAATCGACGAATCTGTTTCGGCTTCCAGACGGTCAAAGCTTGCAACACTGGTGAACAAAAAAAAAACAAAAAAACATGCAAGCAACGTTGCTACATGCTGAAAAGAAAGTATGTATGCACGTGAAGGGAGGCAGGTATGTGTATGTTCATTAAAGTCCCAGTTCATGCATGACTTGGGTGTCTTGTGCGTGCATGTCTTTCCTCGTGCGTGCTCAGGCTTGCCGGCACTAGGGCTTGTGTTTACATGCGTATGTATATGGGAGCGGGCGCGCGCGCATGTCTATCTATCTGTCTGTCTGTCTGTCTGTCTGTCTCTCTCTCTGTCTCTCTCTCTCTCTCTCTCTCTCTCTCTCTCTCTCTCTCTCTCTCTCTCTCTCTCTGTCGAGCTTTCCTTGCTTGCTTGCCAGCAAGACGGTCTTTAAAGTGCGGAGAACAAAGTTTGCAATTTTTCGTAATGAACATATCCATCATGCCTGTTCATGGTCTGCCGACTCCGCTAGAAAGTGTCCTCAACACTCTGATGCAAGAATCGTCCCTGTTTTCCTTCAAAATAGAAGGTAGAAGGAACCATACAGTAGTGGTTCTTCAGCCGGCACCAGTGAGTCCACCTTCATAGCCGAAAAGCAATGACACTGTGGTGTGCCGTCGTATATGTCCATCAGAAGCATCCAGGGACAGGAAAAGAGCCGGGGCCCACAGCAGTCCAGTGACTCAAGACCAAAAGACAAGTCCACTCTCTTCTCCGTCTGTGCTCTTTCTTCCAAGTTTGTTTTACAGTGAAGTGAACACTACCACGATCGACATGTTCCAAGACAGCCAGACCACCTGTGCTGGTGAGTGTGCTGGTCAGTCTGCAAGTGTGTCATGTTTTCCGACCCAGCCTACAGTGACAGTGCTCGCTGACAGTCAATTAGCATTAAAAACTACAGTCATGTCTGAAAATGTTGCTGACACTAGAGAAGATCTGGACAGTGGCAATTGTGGTGTTCAAGTCAATGTGACACAATCAGCAGACAGAAAATGTGACACACACTGACACAGCAGACGAGAGACAACCGATCCGATGCTGAAACGAGGTCCGTGTTTACAGCGGAACTGACGACCCAGCGCGCGAAGCAACAGAATGGGAACAAAATTTGTGAGGAAACAATGACTTGTTTGAAGAACAATGCAAGAGCCATGGACAGCATTCTTGCCAGTTTCCGCGAATCCAGTGAAGAGACCGGTGTCGTCCGGTAGTGTGTATTTCAGTGCTGGAGAGAAAGGGAATCCTTGTCTGGACACTCCTAAGATGTGTTAGTTTTCAAAATGATACTGTGATAGCAATCTTGACTTCAGGATCAATAACCATTTCATATTATGGGTCTAATCACTATCGCTTTATGGATTCCATATTGCGAATCTGTATCTACAGAATGGCATGCTATAACCGATGCAGTCGATTTTTCATATTTTCATTTCAGGTTCCTACTGCCCCCCCCCCCCCCCCCCCCCTCCCCGATAACTGCACCACACCCATCCGCCGCCATCCCATCTTTTACCTCTCCAATTATGAATGGGCTGGAAGCTTATAACACAAGAAATATTTACTCTCTCTCTCTCTCTCTCTCTCTCTCTCTCTCTCTCTGCGCGAGCGCACGTGTCCTTATGTTTTTGCAAGCGCATGTTCATTACGTCACCATGCGCAAATAACTAAATAAGTCAATTGCATGCTCCACGTGACCTCGTCACCCAACTCCAGGTGTGTAGTTTGTTGTGCTGTGTTCCCTCACAGAGAGATGAGCTCCTCCTCTACCAGTACGACGTGTACCTGGCCTACAGCCCCGGGGACCTGGACTGGGTGTGTGAGGAGTTGCTGCCCTTGCTGGAGCAGGACAACGGCCTTCACACCTTCCTCCTGGACAGAGACACCGTACCCGGCACTGTCATGGCCGACAACATCACCAAGTGGGCACACACACACACACACACACACACACACACACACACACACGCGCGCGCGCGTGCGCGCGCACGCACGCACGCACGCACGCACTCGCACACACACACACACTGACTGAAACCAATTTTTTTAAACATTTCTATTTTCCTTTATTGTAATTAGAAAGACAGAAATATGCAACAACATTAAGAATCGGAAATTAGGTATAAGGCAAGCTAAACATAGATACATAGACAAGTAAGTGTATAAACAAACAAAAA
Source organism: Conus ventricosus (assembly GCA_018398815.1). Lineage (NCBI taxonomy): Eukaryota > Metazoa > Mollusca > Gastropoda > Neogastropoda > Conidae > Conus > Conus ventricosus. The sequence continues at coordinate 26,932,652 of CM031602.1, forward strand.
GAAAGATATAACCTCAGCATATCATCATATATGTATCTAAAGCATGGTTACGTGGCGACATAAACAGCATAGTGCACTACATTGTACTTTAGGCAAATTATTTGTATGTAGTGTAATCATGCTTTAAAACAAAAAGTGAAAGAATAGGTAGAGGAGGAAATAGAGATCAGAAAAGATAAAGGAATAGCACGAGGAAGGACAGGCAGGACAAACAGGCAGACACACTGACAATTCAGCAGACAAACATTAAGACAGAATGAGTTGGTTCAAAGCAGATGAATATATGTTATTTTCACAAATCACATTGTCTCTCTGACAGAAACATTGAAAGAGAAAACACACACACACACACACACAACACACACACACACACACACCTTGAGTCACATACATGAGCCTCACAGAATGTCATCAGCAAAGGAGCAGAAATGATTATCATGACTGAAACCAATTTATTGTCAGATTAACTCATAGTTGTACTGACATTTAAGAAAACGTTATGAACCGAATGTCAACATTTTTCATTTAAAGAAAAAGAGCATAATTAACTTACACCCCCCCCCCCCCACCACACACACACATACACACACACACACTACAGGATGACTAAGCAGACTCACTTTGTTGAACACAGGAGTCAAACAAAGCCTAGATATCTGTGTTTTTCTGTGGCCCAGATTCATGGACAAAAGCGCGCGGATCTTGCTGCTGCTCAGCGACACCTACACCCGGGAACAGTGGCGTCTGTACGAGTTCGAGCACATCGTCTACGCTGCCATCGACCAGCAAAAAGACGTCATCGTCGTGCTGCTGGGTGACGTCAACGCGGGAGGATGACGAAAAACATGCGGCGCATGCTGACCCGTGGTACCTTCTTGCAGTGGGACTCTTCCAGTGAAGAGGCGCAGCGAGTCTTCCGTGAAGGGCTGCGAGTGGCCTTGAAGACGGAAGACACTGGCTTCCATACTTTGTGCTGAGACTCTTGCTCGTCTTCAGTTTTACACCTTCGCCATCTGCTTCCTCCATGGTTTGAACTAGGTGTTCAATGGTTTTCATGACGACAGGACCTTTTGTTCTTTAGCGGATGCTTTTCTCTTGCGCGCGTCCAGTCTGGTACTGAAAGAAGCATCCGGCTACGAAGAACAGCGGATGTTCTGTCTAGTCTATTCACAAATAGGGAAGAACTTTTCATGTGTCTTTCGTTTATGCCTGATCTCTTCTACTTTTATCGAATCTTTCAAGAAGGAAGTTTTTTGTTTGTTTCACAGCCACGCTTGTTGTCTTCTACAATTCAGTTGTTCGGTGTTCTAACTACTGTGTGATTAATGAATATGTTTTGCATGTCGACGGTTGTTTTTTCGTATCAGTGGTGATTTGGTTTACATGGTGACAGCCGTGAAGGATCCTGCAAAGTTGACTGGACTGTAAAGAAAAGAATGATAAAACCACCTCCACGCGAACATACTCAAGAGTGCCTGTAGACTATGGCAACCTCAGATGCTTATGACTACTTCCTTCACTTGCTTCCCTTGACGCTTGTTGTGCATTCTGGTCTCCCTAACTTGGTGTTAAAAGTGCTCTGTGCGTGCAGATCACAAAAATGAATCTGAGAACGGTGTACAAAAAAAAAAAGTCAAACGTATAAATATGTGCATGTGCTTAGAGTGCCTAGAATATTACGATTTCAACACTGTGACTTTGACACGGTCTGCATTCATGAAATACATATGTACATTATAGTTAGTTAGTTAGTGTTTATAGGGTCCAGCGGACTACTAGGAGCCAAATCAGGTCCTCAGCTATCATATCTGCTGAGTCTCTAGATACAAATACCCACACTAGTATTAATTAACACATCGCTTAAAATTTATGAGGACAAAAGCACAATTATCTGTTCAACTCCAACGACACCTATATACATTATTAAAACACTATAATTTATGAAATAAACAAGCTGTCACATGCAACACACCATGGGGGGTCTTCCCTTCTGAGTATCCAACTGTGCGTTATATAGGTGTGCCCAATATGTAACCGTGACAAAACCGATTCCCCTTTATATGTACATTATGCTGCAGTGTTCCCATCATAGGGATGGGGTTCGGGATGTGTGTTGAGTGGGGTGGGGTGGGGGGGGGGTGCTCTTTCAATATTGTGGTCTACAGGCACCGTCTGTAAAATCTATGCTAGAAATTCACCCCTTTCTGTCACTCTCTTTTTTGATCTTTTTCCCGCTTTTTGTTTCACTGTATAACATTCCCTCTTTTCCATCATTTTGTGAAATAAATTGTACAGTCTGCCTGAAGCGGGGTACTTGCTGTTGATTTCGCAATGTCACTTGTATATACAGCCTTTGTTCATGATGTTGTGGCTCTGATACGTAATCTTTTTGTCTTTTTTTTTTTTTTTGTGGGGGGGAGGTCATGTTTGACTTGATTTTGTAATTAGGGCGTGATAAATTCAGCAGAACGGTTGGCACCCTCAGCAGGTTTTGACAGTTGTGGTGTTATGCTGCGAATGGTTCATCTTGTACACAATGCGTCAACGTTTTTTGTTGTTGTTTGTTCTTTAACAGGACTGTAAATTGTCTTTTGTTGTATTGCATTTGCAGCAGGGGTAGTCCTGATATGGGCTGTGGTCAGCTGCATCTGAAATAAGCGCAGATGTCGCAGGCTGTTTCTGCACAGCAGTTAATAAGTCATTTGATAAATTCGTTGTTGGCATATCTTGCGTTAAAGCTCTGTGGGAGACGGGCACACACCTGTATTTATGTAGGCTGCATAATGAACGAGTGTCTGAACATGAATCGAGTTACGTCAAAATAACGAAAACTTGAATGCTTGGGTACATGACTTCGTCCACTTTTTGTAGTATAATGTCTGATGGCGTTTTTTGTTTGTTTTGTTTTTTCTAGAATACTCATGTCATGCCTTAGAATTTCTGTTTTTAAAAAAAATGGCACACATAGGGCTTCCGATTTTCTGCCTCCCGCTAATGCTCTGGAAGCATCATCTATATATGTGTGTGTGCGTGCGTGTGCGTGCGTGTGCGTGTGTGTGTGTGTGTGTGTGTGTGTGTGTGTGTGTGTGTGTGTGTGTGTGTGTGTGTGTGTGCGTGCGTGTGTGTGCGTGTGTGTGTGTGTGTGTGCGTGTGCGTGCGTGTGTGTGAATGTGTGTGTGCGTGTGCGTGCGTGAATGTGTGTGTGTGTGTGCGTGTGTGTGTGTGTGTGTGAGAGAGAGAGAGAGAGAGAGAGTGTTGGGGGGGGGGGGGGGGGGGAGGGGGGAGCATGCGTGCGTGCGCGCGCGTATGGGTGTAGTTTGCTAAATTCTGTCAACTTCATCGTATCAGCGCTGCTGGCATTGACGCATTGCGTCGTTCGCATCGGACAAGCGGCTGTCATGTAGATGAGTGTGAAGAGTTGCGCGTGCTTTCCTCGTGATGCTCCCAACGGAATACAGCGCACGCTCACACGCACGCACGCACGCACGCACGCACGCACGCACGCACGCACGCACGCACGCACGCACGCACGCACCACACACACACACACACACACACACACACACACACACACACACAGAGATTCTGATTTTCGGAATAGTTAGTGTTTATTGGGTCCAGCGGACTACTAGGAGCCAAATCAGGACCTCAGCTATCATATCTGCTGAGTCTCTAGATACAAATACCCACACTAGCATTAACACATCGCTTAAAATTTATGAGGACAAAAGCACAATTATCTGTTCAACTCCAACGACACCTATATACATTATTAAAACACTATCATTTATAAATAAGTTTACCTCCTTCAAAAAAGAAAAAATAAGATCTACTGAAATCTCACGAAAAAGAACTGATAAATCACTGGTGGAAAAGAACTTCTCTCTGATACACATCAAATCAGCACATTCTGTCAAAAAATGATTGACACTGAACAAGCTGTCACACGCAACACACCATGGGGGGTCTTCCCTTCTGAATATCCAACTGTGCGTTATATAGCTGTGCCCAATATGTAACCGTGACAAAACCGATTCCTCTTTACGGTTACGTACCACCGATGGGAAAGGATTGGTTAAATCTGGGCAAATTTTAAACAATTTATTATGAATTTGATTAGACCATTCACTCTGCCACAGTTCACGACAGTACAAACTAGATTTATGACGTAGATTTGAGTGAGGAACAAACTGCACAGGCCTCCTGGAAAGACTTGCACCGAGAGCTTGTTTGGCTGCTTTGTCCACCACCGAGTTACCATAGATTCCCATGTGGCTGGGGACCAGAAGCAGAGGAAAAGATGGCTTCAGATAAAAACATCCAGATTATAACCAGACAGATCCCGACTACCTCCTACCCAGACCAGACCAAGTAAACATTGTGAGGCTGAGGACGGGCCACTCCAGGTTACACCATCACATGTTCACAAGGTGCCACATTGGCGAGTCTGCAGTGTGCCCCTGCGGTATAGCCCCAATGACAGTGGAACACTTCCTACAGGACTGTCCAACACACCATAACCTGAGAGCAGATATCTGGCCTGCTGACCAACCGATGAGGGAGAAACTCTACGGATCTCTGGAGGGCCTCCGCCGGACGGCAACCTTCGTCAGTGCATCGGGGGTTCCTGTCTGAGCGAACGACGAAGAAGCCAAAACTGGATGTGGAACTTCTCTTGTCGATAAAGCCGATAGTGCCGGCAATGAATCCGATGAAATAAGGAAATCGTTCTGATCTGATCTGGTCTGGATCATGGACATTTCCACAGAGAAGTGCCACCGGATACCATGTTCTTCTCTCAGCAAAGTCAGGAACAAACACAGAGGGTCTGGGTCCCTGGCATTTTTATCCTGGTGTTCGATGACAGATGTCCAAGTGCCCAAGGCGGAAGATGTGTAGATGGGAAACAGGATCATCAGACACCGGTGTAGTCAGGCATTAAGGCGTGAGGTGCTGAAGTTCTTGGCTGGCCAAAACGGGAATGAAACCCAGGAAACCATGTCTCTGTGGTGTCTGCACAGCAAACAAAAGGTCAGTCAGAGGTGCTCAGATGGCCTTGTGTATAATGCACATGTCAAAGAAGCAGAAAATCCCTGATCCTTGCTTTGAATCTCCCATGGGGCTTGTTTGGCTTCTTTCCATCAATAGATTTATTTCTCTTACGTTATTTGTGTATATCCATCCTTTTTCTCCTTTTCCCTGTGAATCTTAAGTGGTCCGAGTGCTAGTGTTTCAGACGAGACAGTGATCTCACATGCAGCCTGCACAGAGAGAGCTGTCCCTGGTCACAGTACTGGTGTTTCAGAGACAGTGATCCCATGTGCGGCCTTCAGGGAAAGAGGTGTCCCTGGCCACAATTCTAGTGTTTCAGAGGAAACAGTGATTCCATGTGCAGCCTGCAGGGAAAGAGGTGTCCATGGTCCAGACCACAGAAAAATCCATCGTCATCAGTCCATGTGTTGGCAGACTGACAGAAAAGTAGATGGCACTTTATCATGGCACCATGCACAGTTTCCTATGAGAACAGCACCTCCGGCTTCTGTCTCTGCAGTCCATTGGCAGGTATTAGTGTAGCTGCAGATAAACCGACTATTTGTGGTTTATGGCTGTTACTACAGTACTATTGAATAATTGTTGGGGAAGACTGAATTCAAGCCAATCATAGACAGGAATTTTGTGTGTCTGACTTGCATATTATGGTCACCAAACGTTTTACTGGGAAAGAGTGACTATAACATTAATCTGAATGGTCAGACCATCTGATATTTCCCACTCAAATTTACCACACTGTAAACATAGTGTTCCCTTATTTTTTTTGCTGGCCATGTTATTTAAAATATTTTATTTTGTTCTTTTCCGGCACTGTCTTCTCCTTGTCTACTCTTCTCGTATGTAAATTTATATAAAAAAAATAAAATAAAATAAAAAAAACACACAAAAAACATTACATTAACTGACTGGGCTCCATGTGTATGCTCCTGGCCTGATTGGGATCGACTGTCTGCACCCCTTTTTCGTTACTCCCTACACCTTACTCCATCACCATCCAGTCTCTCCCGACTCTCCTCTTGCCCTTCCCTCCCTCTTCAAATTGAAACCCATCTTCCACAATGGCAAGTTAAGATCAATTCTGAGGCCAGATTAGGCTCATCACCATGCAGGCATTTTGAACTTTGGGGGAATAAATGTCGTGGACAACTACTCAGTCATGCTCCATGTATCATGCCAAAAAATAAATACATTTGGTTTGTGCATCTAAGCCTGTGCATCAGCTATAGAGTATGGTCACCGTAGGTTTGGAGCAAAATTACTAGCATGAAAATCAAACGGTAGTTAAAAGAGAACATGAATAAGTAAATATAGGCAAAATGATGTGGCAAGAAAATAGATATTTGGTGCATAATCACGGGTCATGATTTCTGTCTGTGGATGGCAGAGTAGCATGCATGTATGTATTTTCAATCTTGTCTCATCTAGACCTTTACCTTATTCTTGAGGTGTTGTGACCTCCATGGAGCCGGGACTGGGGTTGGTGGAGGGAGAACACCATCTAGAGGATGAGGGGAACCAGGCGCTAGTGCCCTCAAACGTGGACGTGGCATCAGTCACATCTCTTCTCCAGAGTCGATGTCTGAGGCATCAGCAGAAGGGACAGGTTGTTGCTGTGACAAAGGCTCTGGTTCCTCATCTGGGTGATCGGTGGTCAGGAGCGGTCACCTGACGACCCTCTCTGGGCCACCTGCCCATGGCAGGACAGCATACACCTGCTTTTGTGGGTTGGTGGTGACACAGTGCAGGTCAGGCTGCCAGAAGTCCTGGATCTTAATGCCATCCAGAATCCAGTTACACACGTAGACATAGTCACCAAACTGGAGATCATGCCAGTTGTCAGCTGCTTGTCATACCAGGCCTGCTGCTGCGCCGCTTTAAATAGATGACCCAGTGCCTGCTGGTGAGTTGCTCTCAGTTGCTGCTGGTGTTGCCATACTCTGTCCACTGGGCCTGCCGTTGTTGTGATGGGACACCCCAGGAGGTCGTCAAGAGGTAGCCTGGGCTCCTGCCCAAACAGGAGGAAGTATGGCGCAAAGCCAGTTGAGGAATGTGGCATCTCATTTACTCAGGGTCAAGGATACGCAGCAACTCATGCAGTGAATGGTTAACTGCTCTCTGTGCATTCCCCTGAGAATGGTATAGCATCATTCTGGCTCTCTTAATGCCATACAGCTGACACAGCCCCTGCACCATTTGGACTCAAAGTACCACCACTGATTGCTGTGGATTCATTCGGTCATCC
>CM031602.1:26952445-26957445 GCA_018398815.1 Conus ventricosus
CCCCCACTATTAGATTGTTCGTCTATGTATTTGTCTGACTTTATTCAAGTTTAAAAGGCTGTGCCAGTCTTGAATAAAAGTTACTCTGTGTTAGGTTTCCTTATGGGAGCAAAACATACCCCACTTGTTTACTGTTTATCGTTTACTGTTCCCTACCTCATTTCATTTCCGATTTTGCTTTGATTAAATTGAGGTTATTTGTATTTGTTTCTGTCCGTCTGTGTGTTTGTCTTTTGATCTCCCTTGCATCTTTGGGTGGATCCTCAGGCGTAGGCTCAAAGACTGTCCCCTACATTTTATATTATTTGCATAATGTCTTTAGTTTTACAGCAACTTTTTTTCCTCCCCACACTTTCGTTTGGTTGCATTACTACTCTTCGCTGGCTGCTCTGGGGGTGCTATTGGATTCTTTTTTGCACTCATGGTGGTGAGAACACCACAGTATTATGGACTGTGGTGTGTCTCTATTTGACGCCGGGAGCTCAGACACAACCAGCCGTGTCTCCCTGATGAGTCCCGATCCAGCGGGCGAAAGGCCTCGGAGCAGGCAATACAAATATATTTGCCTTCAAAAGGGATTGCGATGGTTCCCTTATGCAGCTAGAGAACAGTTTTCATATCTGTAACATTTTTTATTTTTATTTTTTAATTAAATTTCATTTTCCCAGTTTCTTCATCTTCAAACTCCCCTCCCCTCAAGTCCAAATCTTTGCCAGACAGTTCAGTTGTTGGCCTACGCTTGTTTTTTCCCCCCACTATTAGATTGTTCGTCTATGTATTTGTCTGACTTTATTCAAGTTTAAAAGGCTGTGCCAGTCTTGAATAAAAGTTACTCTGTGTTAGGTTTCCTTATGGGAGCAAATCATACCCCACTTGTTTACTGTTCCCTACCTCATTTCATTTTCGATTTTGCTTTGATTAAATTGAGGTTGTTTGTATTTGTTTCTGTGTGTTTGTCTTTTGATCTCCCTTGTATCTTTGGGTGGATCCTCAGGCGTAGGCTCAAAGACTGTCCCCTACATTTTATATTATTTGCATAATGTCTTTAGTTTTACAGCAATTTCTTTTTCCTCCCCACACTTTCGTTTGGTTGCAATTACTACTCTTCGCTGGCTGCTCTGGGGGTGCTATTGGATTTGTTTTGCACCCATGGTGGTGAGAACACCACAGTATTATGGACTGTGGTGTGTCTCTATTTGACGCCGGGAGCGCAGACACAACCAGCCGTGTCTCCCTGATGAGTGCTGATCCAGAGGGCGAAAGGCCTCGGAGCAGGCAATACAAATATATCTGCCTTCAAAAGGGATTGCGATGGTTCCCTTATGCAGCTAGAGAACAGTTTTCATATCTGTAACATTTTTTTTTTAATTTCATTTTCCCAGTTTCTCCATCTTCAAACTCCCCTCCCCTCTCCCCTCCCCTCAAGTCCAAATCTTTGCCAGACAGTTCAGTTGTTGGCCTGCGCTTGTTTTTTCCCCCACTATTAGATTGTTCGTCTATGTATTTGTCTGACTTTATTCAAGTTTAAAAGGCTGTGCCAGTCTTGAATAAAAGTTACTCTGTGTTAGGTTTCCTTATGGAAGCAAAACATACCCCACTTGTTCACTGTTTATCATTGTATATTTACTCCCTGAAAAAAATGTTTTCCTTTATTTATTTAATATGTATTGCATTTCTATGTAATAAGAAAAAAAATTCTGACCTGAAATCTACAATTTATGATGGGATTTTGTCAAGATTGTGGGAGTTATATGCCGTTCAAGAGGATACACGCGTTTGTTGTTTTGTTTTTTGTTTTGTTTTGCTTTGTTTTGTTTTGTTTTTGTTTTTCTGTTGTTTGCTCCACTGACAAATCGTGAACAAAAGCACTTGAAGAGACCTTGTGTGTGTGTGTGTGTGTGTGTGTGTGTGGTTGTTTGTGTGTGTGTGGGCGCGCGCACGCGTGCGCGTTTGAGAGAGAGAGAGAGAGAGAGAGAGAGAGAGAGAGAGAGAGAGAGAGAGAGAGAGAGAGAGACAGAGCGTGAAAGAGGATGTGTGTGTGTGTGTGTGTGTGTGTGCACGCGCGTACATGCGCGTGTGTGTGTATGTGCGTGTGCGCGTGCACGCGTGTGTGTGTGTGTGTGTGTGTGTGTGTGTGTGTGTGTGTGTGTGTGTGTGTGAGTGTGTGTGTGTGTGTGTGTGTGTGTGAGAGAGAGAGAGAGAGAGAGAGAGAGAGAGAGAGAGAGAGAGAGAGAGAGAGAGAGAGAGAGAACGTGCAATATTCAAAGAATGCTTCAAAACAGAACGAGAAAAAAATCTTTCTTACTTTAATGGCGATATCAAAACAGTTTCATATGCAATCAGAGTGTATAAATCATACACTCTTCAAATGTACAATATCACAAACGATAAGGTTTCATGACCTACAGATATCCTGAGCGTCTTTTTCACACACACACACACACACACACACACACACACACACACACACACACACACACACACACACACACACACACACAAGCCTACTCGCTCAAGAACGCATGCACAAGTGCAGGTATTCCAGCGCGCAGACTCTCTCATATTCGCTCAACATTTTTCCTTACGTACAGTTCAAACATAATACAGAGAAAAGGAGATTCAAAGGATTTCACTTCAGATCCGTATATGACTGGCCTCTCTAAGGATATACAATGACCCAGATCAAATGTGCATCTCCCACACCGTAACGCCCTGTACCACTCCGCTCTGTGGTGTAGCAGACATCTCCCACACCGTAACGCCCTGTACCACTACGCTCTGTGGTGTAGCAGACATCTCCCACACCGTAACGCCCTGTACCACTCCGCTCTGTGTTGTAGCAGACATCTCCCACACCGTAACGCCCTGTACCACTCCGCTCTGTGTTGTAGCAGACATCTCCCACACCGTAACGCCCTGTACCACTCCGCTCTGTGTTGTAGCAGACAGAGGCACACAAGATGACGCATGCCATGATTTTTTTTGAAAATGTCCCCCCCCCCCCCACCCTGTTTTTGTTTCTTTCTTTGTTTCTGTGCCTCACCCTGTTCATACACTGTTATCGTGTTGTCATTTTCTCATCCAGCATGAGACGTCACGTTGCAATGAAGCATTTCACTGGAAGAGATGGCAGTCATTATCACATGGTCTAAAGCAATGGATAATGCTGTACTCTCTCTGTCCATCCATCTACTTCTGAAGACAGTGAGAAGACGTCTTATTGGCTAAGGGCTTTGAAGAACAACGAGTTCCCAAACCACGATCAGTGTGGAGTCAGACGTTTAAGGATTGCATTGTATTCATAATGACCGGCTAAGGCATCAGCAATTGTGTGTGTCCACGAAGGAACACTGCAATGAAAGCTTCGTCACTACCTTACATTGACGCAGCTCTCTGATGTCCTCCTACACTCTGAAACATCAGTTACTGTGCGTGTCCACCCAGTAACACTCCAGGTACACGTTCATTGCATCCTTCAACTCTGGTGTTATGACGTTCAAACACTTTGATACCTCGTTCACTCTCTATGTCCGAGGCTTAACTATCCAGGACATGGTGGCGTAACTCGCCAACATCCTCACACACTTCGAAACATCACATTCTCCGTATGTCCACTCTTTAACACTCCAGGAAAACGTTTGTCGCAACCTCGGGCGTAGAGGCGCGACTCGCCAACATGTTCGCACACTCCGAAACATCACACACTCTGTAGGTCCACCCGTTAACACTCCAGGGACACGTTCATCGCATCCTCGGACTCAATGGAGTAGCTCCCAGATGTCGTGGTGCTGACGTCATCGTCGACACTCTGCACGAGGCTGGAGAGAGATTCCAAGTTCCGGCCTCTCCCGGGCCGCCGGTCCCACGCGGACGGACAGCTTTGACCTCCTCCCGGTTTCCTCGGAAAGCTGTCCACCCTGGGATACATGCTTTCCGGGTTCAAACGAAAGTCTTTGTAGTAACTGTCCCCGCTTCTTTCACTGCGACGTGTCGGGGAGGAGAAGGTCCTGTTGCCATGCTGGTTATGGAGGTCTCTCACAGACAGGCGTCCAGGAGTGCCCATGGAATTGGCGAGAGCCTGAGCACCATCAGCAAGAAGTGCCTCGTGAGGCTGACGACCTCGTTCAGCGCTCACATGAGCAGCTGTCAGGTCAGGCTGGTCTGAAGAAGCATATGCCCTGTTCTCCATGTCGACAGAATTCGAAGCGGCGGAGCGCGGAGCGCCCTCATGGAAAGAGAAGCGCACGCGCATTGGCCCCTTCCGGGATCTGTTCCGGAAGTCATCGGCAAGATAAGACGACTCGTCTATTTCCTCTTCTTCTTCCGCCGTGTGGCGTGTGGCATTCTCTTCGGTGATGTACTGGGCGGGATCGGCGAGAGCCCAGCTAGCGGAGACCGCCGGGTTGTCACGTGACCACTGGGAGGTGTGGGAAAGAGGCTGTCGCGGGGGAATGCGAGGGGGCGGGTCAGCGGAACCTGTGAACAGAGGAAACAGACGTGACACCACCTGTTAGTAAATAAACATGACACAGACTGGTAGAGAAATACACATTAAGTTAACTGGCAAATGAATATACAGGACACCGGTTGATCTTAAATGATGCAATTCGTTTTAAATAGATACTATTTGAAAAAAAAAAAAACCGCTTAAATAGAGAAGAAAAATTTATTTTGTTTGTAAGTGCTTGTAGTAGGCTATTTGTGCATGTATTCAGTGCTTTTCTTAGCTTTGGACTAAATCAAACGTCTCAATTTCATAACAGAGCAAATGTTTACACAGTTTTGTTTGTTTGTTTTGTTTTAAGATTTCCTTCCATTCGTGTACTATCGGATAGATATTCCACTTTAAACTTATTTAATGCGAATCAGCTCATAATAATTTTTGTTGTTGTATTTTTTACACCCTGTAAGAGGAAAAGAACTGAACTTTTGGATTCTTGAATCTTGATGAGAAAATTGTCTAATGTGTGACACGACAAGACAGCCTTCTCATAAAAAGA
>CM031602.1:26962445-26977445 GCA_018398815.1 Conus ventricosus
CAAATACGCTTGACCTTAGCAAATGCCTGCATGCGTTCCCCCGAGTACCTTCAAGCTGTACATTTCCTGCTTCATCAGGGATTCTCAATTTCTTGCTGCAAATTCTTCTGCGAGTGCTAAAGCCATTCTATAAATCATTCTCTTTCTCATCAGTCGAATAAATAGCATCCCGAAACCATAACCAAAATTTTCTGATGATGCTGATGAGTGATGGAGAGAAGGCTCGTCGTTTCTGGATGCCTTCGTCTGCCATACTGACAATGTGGTACGCGCACCTGTTCTGACTGTTTCCCACATCAAAGTGGAGGAGGTAGATTAACGGCATATTTGTGAGAGATAGCACCGTTGTGTCTGCTACGATCTTATCTTGCCCTTCGATTTTTTTTTCCCGATGAGATGTTGAAGTATTTCGATCTGACCCGCTTCAGTGACTTTCTAAGGGCGAGCGGAACAAATACGCCTTTCTCGAGTATGGCTCAAATGATGGATCTATGATATTCACGCTTCCTTGCTTGGAGAAAGTGTCCTCTCTCTCTCTCTCTCTCTCTCTCTCTCTCTCTCTCTCTCTCTCTCCTTCTTCTTCTTCTTCTTCTCTCTCTCTCTCTCTCTCTCTCTCTCTCCTCTTCTCTCCTCTCTCTCTCTCTCTCCTTGTTCTTGTTCTTATCTTCTGCTTTTTCTTCATCCTCTTCTTCTCTCTCTCTCTCTCTCTCTCTCTCTCTCTCTCTCTCTCTCTCTCTCTCTCTCTCTCTCTCTCTAATCACCTTGTGCGGTACGATGTCAGTGGCAGCTGGAACTACGATTCCCATCCACACCCCTACAACCATTTGTCATCAAACGATTTTCCCCTCTTACCAAAGAGACGGAACAGTGTTTTAATCCCTGTGCCCGATAGTAGTGCACCAAAAGCATGTAACATTGTGAGTGAGAGCAATATCAGTTTAGAATCACGGCCCATTCTCTCCACTGTTTCAAATACTGTGCAAAACAGCAGCAAATGTGTGACTGACTCGGATGTTGTAGGCAGCGTGACATTGGTGATGATTGTGTGTGCGAGAACATAAATGATAACCGAGTGTGCATGACTCCATGTAATGAACAAAATATGACAGAACAAACAACTGCACAAGCAGTTGACGAACAGAATCCTGACGGAAATGACACGGAAATAACTGACATACAAACGTAGAGAGTGATGTTGAGCAAATTGTTGAGACATCTGACGAACAGTGTTCAGAGTTAGTTAATGAGCATGAATCTGACATAGCTGCCGCCACTGACGTGGTTGACGCACAGAACGAACAACATGCCAACATAGCTGACGTGAAAGATAGAGAAACGTCGAATCTTCCCAGCAAGACAAAAACATGGACTGACAAAGACTCTGACAAAGATTCTGAAATAAACCCCCAGCACCCTAACTCAGAACAGAACAGTGTAGTACAAACGTCTAACACAAACAGACCTGGCAAAGCCAACCAAAAACAGTGCAATGACCAGATGAGGCAAAAAGACGACAAGAAGACAAACACAAATGGTAGGCGCAAATCCGCACGCAACACATCTCAACGAGGACCTGACAATAAACCAAGAAGTGCCTCGTGTTCCAGTGTGGCAAGTAAACGCCAAGCCACAATCTATGAAGTGACCAATAAAGACTCTTTACCTGTCAATCCTGAAACTGCATAGGGATTCGGCCAGGCCCATATCGCGAAAACTGTTAAATTCGTGACTTACAACATTGAAGGACTGTCACATGTTTTGATAACGATCTTCGATCTTATTTAAGTAGCTTTGATTTTTGTTTGCTTGTAGAAACTTTTGCTACTCACTTTCCAGACCATTTATTTCCTAGTTTTAAATCTTTCATAATTCCTGGTGTTAAGCTATCAGACGGTATAACAGCCAGATTGTCGGGTGGTCTGACTCTCCTTGTCAAAAAGGAATTAGCAGCCTATGTGGAACAAGTGTTTGTTGAATATGACAATATAGTAGTTATGAAAATGGCTAAAGAATTGTTTAACACAGATTCACCTATAATTTTGATCGGAACGTATATTCCACCCATGAATTCTCAGTATTATCAGGACACTGAAATATCCAATGGTGTGGCCCTCTTAGAACAGTGTATCCTTGATCTGATGGAAACGTTTGGAAATGTACCACTTTTTCTTCTGGGCGATTTCAACGCAAGAACTGGGGGACAGAACATTTGTGAGAGGGATGATGAAGGGGACGACGCTGCGCTTTGGAAAGGGGGTGACGATCAGGAGTCTTTTCGCACGTCTAAAGACACTGTTTTAAACGAATTTGGTATATATTTGTTGAATGTCTGTGATTGTTTTGAGTTATCCATTTTGAATGGGGTCGTTAAAGGCGATATTGATCTTGGCAACTTCACATACATTTCTCCGACTGGATGTAGTATTGTTGACTATGCCATAATGTCAAAACGTTTAATTAGTCATTGTGTATCTTTGCATGTCAGACCAAGAATAGAGTCAAAACATATGCCTGTAGAAGTCATATTGAAGTCACAATTTAGCAGCTCCACTAATGATACTTTACCAGAAAAATCGTACGCATTTGAAAAATTAATTTGGGATGGAAGTAAAATTGAAGAGTTTAGAGAAAATATTGAATCAGACGATTTCAAGTTCTACTTGGAAAATGCTACTCTTGCTGTTCACGATGACGTAAACAAAGCCGTTGACATTTTTAATGAGGCGTTACTTTCTGCTAGTCAATGTATGAAGAAAACTATTGTAGTTGGTAAAGAAAAATCAAATGTATGGTTTGACAAAGAATGTCGGCAGCACAGAAAGGAGCTCAGACACGATCTGCGACAGTTATATTGTGTTCGTACAAATAAGGATATAGAAGACATAGACAATATTGAAAATGTTGACAAAGAAGAGAGGTCAAGGGCAAATTACAACCAAAAACGTAGAGATTACAAAAGGTTATTAGAATATAAACGAAAACAACATCGGCAAAAAGTTTTAGAATCTCTCAATGAAAATATTAACAACTCTTCTGGCTTTTGGAATAAAATTAAGTCCTGTATGTATAAGAAACCTGCTACAAATGCTATTTCTGGAGAAGACTGGTACAACCATTTTTGTGACGTATTTCAGTCTGATGTAAATAAAGACAATGTAGGAAACGCTAACAATGAAAACGAGTCCCAGCAGAGTGAATGCTTTAATCACTTCAACACAGAGACTCTTGAGTGCGAAATCACTGAATCTGAGGTGTACGCAGCTGTCCGCTCCTTGAAGAATGGAAAAGCAGCAGGGCCTGACGGAATTATTGGGGAAATATTAAAAATTCGATCTGTACTATTGCTCCCTTTCTAGTTATGTTATTCAATGTCTTATTTGCTTCGGGGAAGTATCCTTTACAGTGGACAGAAGCAATAATACAACCACTCTTTAAAAAAGGTGACACTAGTTTACCTGACAACTATAGGGGAATTTCCCTATTGAACATCTGCAGCAAAATTTACAGCCATATACTAAACGCTAGGTTAACAAAGTGGATTGAGGAAAATAACGTTATCAATGATTGTCAAGCTGGCTTTAGGAAAAATTATAGTACAATTGACCATATATTACACTATATTCTTTCATTCAAAAACAATTATTATTGCATAAGAAACTGTATGTTGCATTTATTGACTTTAAGAAAGCTTTTGACTCGGTTATACGTAATAATTTATGGTCTGTTTTGAAGAAAAAAGGAATTGATGGGAAAATGTATCGAGCTTTAATTAGCATGTATAATGTAGTCAAAGCAAGAGTGAGAAATTGTAACAGATTAGGTGAAGCATTTAGTTGTCCAATTGGGTTAAAGCAAGGGGAAATTTGCAGTCCAGTTCTGTTCTCCATATTCATTAATGAGTTAGCAGAAGAAATAATTAGAAAAGGGAAACACGGGCTCCAGCTCTTACCAGATTTCTTAGAACTTGTTATTTTGATGTTTGCAGATGACATAATTTTATTCTCCGACTCTGTTGTGGGGCTTCAACATCAGTTAAATACTTTACACGATACGGCAATAAAGCTTGGTTTAACTGTCAATCTAAGTAAATCAAATGTAGTGGTATTTAGAAATGGTGGCTATTTATCAGATAAAAGAGCAATGGTTGTATGGGCATTCCAAGATGACTGTGTTGAATATGTACAGATACCTAGGAATTATTCTTTCTACACGGATGTCCTTTACGCACAGTTTTAACGATATGGCTAGCAAGGCTAAACGCAAAGTGATACAAATTTTCAGGCTTCTATGGTCTCTAGGCGAAAAGTCCCCAGTTATATTTTTCAAGCTGTTTGATGCCCAGATCCAACCCATACTTAGTTATGGTGCTGAGGTGTGGGGTCTAACGAGCAATGTTGATATTTTGGAAAAGATTCATCTCTTTGCATTGAAAAGATTCCTAAACGTTAGCGTAAGAACACCAAACTTGATGGTTTATGGGAGCTGGGACGTTACCCATTGCAAGTCAATTTCCAGATCAGGACTATTAAATACTGGTTAAAAATTCTGCAAATGCCCAGTCATCGTTTACCATACAAAGCTTATCAAATGTTGCTACATTATCATAATAATAATAAAAACACATGGGCTTCTACAATATGTTTTTTCCTTTATAGGCATGGGTTTGGCGAGGTATGGGAAAATCAAGGAGTGGGAAACATAAAAATATTTATCTGTTCACTAAAAACTACCATTATCAACGAATTTAAACAGAAGTGGTCCACAGACACATTGCAAAGTGAACGTTTTCAATTCTTTAGAACGTTTAAGAGTGAACTAGCACTATCTTCGTATCTGATTAATGTAAATCACTTGAAGGCCAGAATAAGTTTGATTAGATTAAGACTTGGAGTATCTCCACTAAAAGTACACAAGTTTCGTTTTCGAAGAAATTTGAATGAAGATGACCTGTCTTGTCCTTCTTGTATCGACCTAACTGAAAATGAAGTGCACTTTGTTTTACAATGCCCCTTATATAACGACTTAAGGCAACAGTATATTCCTTCTAAATATTTTAGTCAGCCATCTTTGTTCAAACTTACGATGCTCCTTTCATCTGAAAATAATTCACTAAATACAAGGCTGTCTATGTACTTGAAAAAGCATTCAAAATACGCAGATTATATATTGACTTACTGTAACTCTTTTTTGATGGCTGGATTATAGGGCTATAATGCTTCTTATCAGTAGAGTTATCAGCAAATATTACAGTTATCGCAGTAGTACTTGCATATAAGGCACTGGTGGTTGTAATAGTAGTAATGCTATTGGTGGTAGCAGTAGTAGTAAGAGTGGTGGTAGTAGTGGTAGTACTAGCAGTAGTTGTATTGTTGTGATGATGATGATGATGACGATGATGATGATGATGTTGATAATGACAATGATGAGGATGATTACTAGTCGTCTTTTTCTTCTTCTTCTT
The DNA here is from genome assembly GCA_018398815.1 of Conus ventricosus. Classification (NCBI taxonomy): domain Eukaryota; kingdom Metazoa; phylum Mollusca; class Gastropoda; order Neogastropoda; family Conidae; genus Conus; species Conus ventricosus. Next base: position 26,967,907 of record CM031602.1, read on the forward strand.
CTTCTCCTTCTTCTTCTTCTTTATTACTACAATTATCATGTTCTGGTTGCTTTGTTACTGCTGCATATCCTCACTCAGTATTATAGCGAATTAGAAATCTTAAATTGATTGTATTTGTTAAACATTTTGCTTATACTTATCTGTAACCTGATTACCGCAGGGTCATGTTGACACTCCATGATATGGGCCAAAGGCCTGATCATTAAACATTTCAGTGTTCAGTGTTCAGTGTCTCTAATCACCTTGTCGTCATGCCACCAACCTCATGATACACAAAATGGAACATGGTGCGTTAAGAATGTGGCAATGTGGTACAGGGTCTATTCTCGTTTGTCAAAAGCCCTCCGCTGCCGCTACCCAGGGTGAAGAAGCGGGTATCACCATGGTGACGCGACGGTGGTGAGCCTTAACTCCCTTTGCTGCGGTGACACAAATTGCCCGATTGCTCTCGGGCCGTTCCTTAACGGCGCTGATTGCCAGGAGCGGGTCGTTAGTGGACAATGGCCATCAACAACCGCCTCAATGGTCAACGGTTATCGTTCTACAGCGCCCATTACTCCGCGGGGGGACCTCTCTCATACACGTACCCCCCTCCCTCGTTCCACAGTAGACAAAGACAGTGGGGACTTCTTGTTCACTGCTTGAGAAGTCTCTCTCTCTCTCTCTCTCTCTGTGTTATGTACACCTTGCGCGCGCGCGCTCACACACACATACATAGGTTATATGCAGACACGCATGAGCACATACACACACATATCAACACCTGGACACACACAAAAACACGCGCGCGCGCGCGCACAGAGAGAGAGAGAGAGAGACAGAGAGGGGGGGGGGGGGGGGGGGGCAATTACATCAACCTACTGATGAAGAGAGACATTCAGGCAGAGACCCAGAAATGCCTAAAACAATAAACACACACAAGCTTTACACCCGTCTTCTTTCTCTCTGTACCTCCCCCGCCCCTCCCCCCTGTCCCCCTCCCCTTCCTCCCACCCCCGACTCCCTTCCAGCCTGTCATCTGAACAAAACGGTACTCCTGACTTTCCAACAATCCAAAGCCCCCCCCCCCCCCCCCCCCCCCTTCGCCCCCCCCCGTCCCCCACCTTTCCTCCCTGCTCCTCTCGGCCTGTTTCCCAGGCGTTGCTCCACTGGGTGGACTTTGAACAACCAGCTGTACAGGCAGACACCTGAGGCAGCAGTGTCTCCATCATCTCCCTTAGGCTAAATGCAGACACGGCAGGCGTCGTTTTTGACACCAGAATCCTCCCTCTATCTCTATATCTCCCTTCTTCTTCTTCTTCTTCTCTTCCTCTTCTTTCATTCTCTCGCTTCTTGTCCCCCCCCCCCCTCCTCTCTCTCTCTCTTCCTCTCCTACCTCTCTCTCCGCTCTCCGCTCGCCTCTCTCTCTCTCACTCTCTCTCTCTCTCTCTCTCTCTCTCTCTCTCTCTCTCTCTCTCATCGCTTGCCTCTCTCCCTCTCTCTGTCTCTCTCTTTCCTCTCTCTCTCTCTCTCTCTCCTCTCTCTCTCTCTCTAGCAATGCTGCTGCTGTGTGTCTTCTAAAGATGATTGTAAGGTTTTGGCCTATGTAATGGTATTGTTTGTCCACACACCCATTTTTGAATTAAATTCTTCTCTCTCTCTCTCTCTCCTCTCTCTCTCTCTCTCTCTCTCTCTCACACACACACACACACACACACACACACACACACACACACACACACACACACAAGCTTACAGAGGGAAGCGTTGTCATCAATATCCTTAGGACCAGACACACAACAGACTGTACATAAATAACACACAAGACGGTCATCTCTCTGTCTTCTCCCGCCCCTCGCCTCCATCGCAAACTATGTCTTCTTCAGCCCCACCTCCTCTCTCTCTCTCTCTCTCTCTCTCTCTCTGTGTGTGCTGAAGCCTCTCACCCACATCGTGAGCCCTTTGACTCTCCACCTACACCCTCCTTTTCTTCCCTGCGTCAACTTGACACCTGTTAGGGGCAAGGCAGGGGGGGGGGGGGGGGGGAGATTAGGGAGGACCATGTGGGCGGGGAGCGGGGAGGGGGGGGGGAGAAGAGAGGGAGAGCGTGGGTGGGTGGGGGGGGGGGCTGACGGGGATGAGGGTGGAGGTGAGGCTAGAGGAAAGGAGGTCGATGGTAAGGAGGAGGGTGTGTGAAAGTGCTCATTAGGGAGGGTCCCCCTCGCTCACACCTGTGCTCCACTTGACCAGAGAGAGGTGTGGCGAGTCATCATCGGGCGAGGGGGCCATCTCCTTTATCAGCGCAGGCCGTTGCGTCACTGTTCCTGCTCTTTCTTCCTTCTGTCTGCGGGTGGAAGAGATTTAGCGAGGCAGGTGGAGCCGTGTGTGTGTGTGTGTGAGTGGTTTTTTTTGTTCGTGTGTGTGTGTGTGTGTGTGCACCAAGGTGGAAAGAAGTGACAGATGTAGGACGGTGGGACCTGGTTTACTGGTTTACTAAAGTAGTCAAGCATGAATAGTAATAATAAGAAGTTGTCCGTAGAATTTTTAACAAGACAAGCTTCGTTTTTTGGCTCTTTTTTTTTTTAATGGCAAATAAGCAACATTACCTATCATTCCATGTTTCCAAGAATGTTTCCGCTTTATCGAACTGAAGTTGAAATAATATTTCGTTCCGATTATCTGAATTTCAAATTATGGAAATCATCTAGGTTCCAAATACAAAAAAAAAAAAAAAAAAAAAAACTATTGCCAATCATCAGAAAACAGACAAAATTTCTGCCGTGTGGATGTCACACACACACACACACACACACACACACACACACGTCCCCGCTCCTCACCACACACACACACACACACACACACACACACTGCTTTCAGTCATGTGAGGTTTCAAACACTAAACAGCAATTTTACCCAAATCAAACCAAACCAAACCAAACGACCGATTAACCAACGAACCAAAGCATCAAACCAACCACGCAAGCACTCGAGCACCGGTCATGTTACTTCCTTTTAAAGCGAAACCAACAGACACACACAAAGAAATAACTGGCTTTTCAGTCATATGAGACTTTTGAAAACGAACCAGCACGCAATCGCGTGGCTAGTCCTTCAACAAAGACAGAACTCGGCGCTGCAGCTCCCATTCTCTCCGGTGACTCACGCCACAGACGCGGAGACAACAGCTTGTTCGCGTCACCGTCAATAGACGGCCCGGCCCTAACTGTCAGAACACACGAACAATCCAGTTTTCTCTACTTTTTTTTTCTTCTTGTTTTTCCCTTTGTCTTTCTTTTTTTTTTCTGTATTCCTTTTCCCCCTCTTTTTTTTCTATTTCTTTCCCTTTTTTTTGAGTGGGTCCTCCATCCTCCTATTTTGTCCCTTATTTTTTGCCCCCCCCCCCCCCCCCCCTTGTTCAAAACACTCACAATCTGTATGTTTCATTATCGATGGACATTCGTTTGCTGACTTCACTATTTCAACGAATGGTACAGAGTGTCTAGGTTTATTACTGTACTAATAATGTGTGGACGACAATCTATCCTACTACAGCTGGTTTCTTTCACCTTACAACACACAGAACTACTAAACACAACGTTGCACACACACATCCCCTCCCCCCCACCCCAACCCAACCCGGCCCCAATGCCAACCCCCTCCCCCACCCCCACCCACAGACACTCCCTCACCTGCTCCTCTCCCCCTCTTTCCCTCCTCTCTTCCTATATCACGCTGGGTTTGTTTGTCGTTTGAATAGCATAGGGTTCATGTGTTTTGGGTCAATGCGTCTGATTGCGCCGTACGTACAGTGTTTGCATGCAGTCAGTGTCCTTTCGGGTGGAACTAGCGAATAGTCAACGATGGGATCAATGGAGTATTGTCGATCAGATCGGGTCAAATCTCTCTCTCTCTCTCTCTCTCCTCTCTCTCTCTCTCTCTCTCAAGCATAGAAATACACACGTGCGCGTCACACACACACACACACACACACACACAGGCGCGCGCGCGCGCGTGCGCGCGCGCACACCCACACCTACCCCCCCCCCCCCCACCCCCCCACACACACACACAAACACAGACGGCGACAATGACGGTAGATGTGGTGGTGGAAAGATGTTAACAATCGATATCCCCGAGTCCACACCTTCCCCTTTTCTCCCTTGGGAGCCATTGACCATCAAAACCACCACCACCACCAGAGGAAATGACGTCACGGAAAGTGACGTCACGACACCACTGCAGGGGACCCGGACCCCTACCTTCATGACTCGGTGGACACGTAGAAACCCATCCGTCTTAGCGGTGGGGTGACCTTTGATCCGATGACCCCAGAGAGGGACAGCTCCGGGAGAGAGCGAGAGAGAGAGAGAGAGAGAGAGGACCACCTTTAAAGAGACAATGGTGCGGGGGGAACTACCCCGCCGGGAGAGAAATGGGGATCTTTTGTCTACGCCGACCACGGAGACTTTTCTCGGGTGATGCAGAAGATGCTATCACCTCCACAGACACCGAGATGGGTCCTCAGAGATTGAGGGACCGCCATGATCGGGCCTATTGGAAAACAATCTGCCTTTCCTCCTCCGGAAGGTTACCTCCCCTTTCATTTCTCGCCCCCTTTTGTCTAGAGAGTGGTTCCTTAGCCTGGTGGTTAGACTACAGCGACGTGTGATGGAGGTGATAAGAGGAAGCGCGAGTCTAATACATGATCCTTCGCTTCTTCTATCCCCCCCCCCCACCCCCCAACCCCCCTCTTCCACATCTACACCTCATTTTTCTTTGAAATTACATACACCAGAAGACATACAGATTGCTGATGAGTTCAAGACTGGTTTAGGAATTACAGTGAGAAGGGGAATGGAGAGAGAGAGAGAGAGAGAGAGAGGATGTGTGGGTGTGCGTGCACGTGCGCGCGCGCGCGCGTGTGTGTGCATGTGTGTGTGTGTGTGTGTGTGTGTGTGTGTGTGTGTGTGTGTGTGTGTGTGTGTGTGTGTCTGTTTTGTGTGTTGTTTGTATGTGTTAGTATGTGTGTGTGTGTGTGTGCGTGCGTGCGTGTGTGTGTGTGTGTGTGGTGTGTGTGTGTGTGTGTGTGTGTGTGTGTGTGTGTGTGTGTGTGTGTGAGAGAGAGAGAGAGAGAGAGAGAGAGAAAGAGAGAGAGACAGAGAGAGACGGGAAAGGAGAAAAGGATGAGAGAGAGAGAGACAGAGAGAGAGAGAGAGAGAGAGAGAGAGAGAGAGAGAGAGAGAGAGAGAGAGAGAGAGAGACCGTGAGACAGAGAGAGACGGGGAGGAGTAAAAATATTAGAGAGAAGAGAGAGAGAGAGAGAGAGAGAGAGAGAGAGAGAGAGAGAGAGAGAGAGACTAACCTCTGAAAAGCCCCCGTAGGACGGATGGTACTGAAGGTCCGGCACGTCCTCAGTGGCACCACCCCCACCATCACAGCCCTGCTTGGTACCGCCCGGGATGGACAGAGACAGGGACTTGAACCCGGCACGATCCACTGTCAGACCTTGAGGACCCCGCGAGTCGCCCACAGCGGGGACTTCGCTGCCGGGTTTGCTGGGGTCGGTGAGGACCACCCCGTTCTGATACAACACACTCATCTGGGCCATTTTCCACGCCGCCCCCTCCTCCTCCACCTCCTTCCTTCCCTGGTTCCTCATCTCCGCTTGACGCCTCAAGTCGGAATTCCGCACGTGCACGATGACGGCGATGACGACGATGGCGATGACGAAGGTGACGCCTGCGATGACGCCAGCGATGATGACGTACCGGTCTTCGTCGTCACTGCCTGAGGGTCTCGGGAGAGCGGAGTGGTTGGCCCGAACGAGCACGTCCAGGAAGGCGGTGGCGACTAGAGGGGGCGTGCCCTGGTCTGAGGCAGCCACCTGAAGGTGGAGAGTGGACTGGGCCATGGGCGTGAGGGCCTGGACGGTGAAGATGTCCCCGGTGAGGTTGTTGATGGCCAGCCAGTGGCCGGGGTCCTGGTCGATGATGCTATAGGTGACCACGCCGTTCATGCCCAGGTCGCCATCCTCTGCCTTGATCTGTTTCACACACACACACACACACACACACACACACACACACACACACACACACACACACACACACACACACACACACGTATGCACGCACAGACACACACACACACACAGACACACACACACACACACACACACACACACACACACACACACACACACACCACACACTTGCGTATGCACGCACAGACACACAGACACACACACACACACACACACACACACACACACACACACACACACACACACACACACACTTGCGTATGCACGCACACACACACACACACACACGAATATTTTGATAGAAGAGTACAGACGGTTTAGAAATACTCCGTGTTTCTTTATGAACTAAAAAAGAAACGATTCTTTTTTTAATGTATGTTGATAATGTGACTCCTGATGCTTCCTTGTGTCAAAGAAGTCTTCATCAAACACTTCCAAAAGACACCATCACGACTCAGTTCAAAAGTACATGGCGCTACCTTACAATTGCAACGAACGGTGCCCGCTTGACTGTTTTTGTTTTTTACACTTTCAAATATGGTGAAATTGTATTGAAACCTGAACAACACAAATGAATATGCAGGGCAATGGGGATACCTCGATCTGCATATGACAGAGTGGACATGAGGAAACGTGTTTTGTTCAGTCAGTATTTGTTATATAATATATTATAATAGAATAGAATAGAATAGAATAGAATAGAATAGAATAGAATACCATACCATACCATACCATACCATATATCATATCATATCATGTCATATATCATATCATATAAATATATGATATGATATGAAACGATAGGATAGGATATGACATAATATATTATGATATAATATAATATAATGTAACATAATGTAATATGATATATGATGCGACATAACCTAACTTAATCGATAGAATAGAATAGAATAGAACTGAATCAAATAGAATAGAAACAAATTCACAAACAAAAAATAGAACAAAAAAATATAGAAATTTAAATGAGGTAAAACACAATGAAAAAAAAAGCAAAAACAAAATTGAAAAACATATGCAGAGCAGAAAGCATGTCTAAAAACGAAAGTCACGTCATTGAACTCCGCTATCAGCTCAACAATGCTGCATGGATTAGAAACCCGAAAGACAACCAAAGCTATCGCCAACAAAAATAAACACCTCCTCATCTTCATTAATCTTCATAAAAAAGGTATCCGATTCTGTAGAGTTGTGGTGGACATGGATACGATCAAAACAAAACAAAGAAATAAAAACAGAATAGAATAAAATAAACTGGAATACTATAAAAACAGATTTATAGAGCCCCCAGCTACCTGACAGACATGAGATCCCACAGGGACGTCCGTCATGATGGTGACGCTGTCGTTGCTGGGGGTGGAAAGAAGAAGAAGGGGGTGTGGTCGTTGCTATCCACCAGCTGTAGGGTGAGGGTGGCGGTGGAGGAGAGAGGAGGGGACCCCCGGTCTCTGAGGATCAGCGGTATGACGTAAGTGGCCTGACGCTCTCTGTCCAGCGCGGACAAGATCCTGAAGGAACCGTTGGGCAGGATGGTGAAAGGCAAGAGCTCCTGGTCGACCTCGTCTGCTAAGAACGCCACCACTGTCCCGTTCTCCCCCTGATCCTGGTCCGCCAGGCTGACGTTGAAGATGCCTCCCACCGGTAGGTTCTCGCTGACGTAATAATCGGTCCGGTTGACGTAAGGCACGTTGTCGTTGACGTCAGCGATTCTGACTGACACCGAGGCGGTGCCAGTCAAGGCAGGGGAGCCTGAGTCCCTGGCGTAGACTGTGAGCGTGACGAAGGGGGTCACTTCACGGTCAAAGGTGCTCAGCGTGGTGATTTTGCCTGTCACCGCGTTGACGGAGAACAGGAGGGAAGACTGCGGATCTAAGTAATATGTGACGACGTTGTTACTGCTGCCGTCACGATCGGTGGCCGTGACTCGTGTGACGTACTGGTCGCCGCTGCCGTTCTCCGTCAGCGAGGCCTGGTAAAGCCTCTGGCTGAACTCGGGGGCGTTGTCGTTGACGTCCCGCACGATGACTTTGAACTCTGTCGAGGACGTGAGCTGTGGGTCTCCCCCGTCGCTGCAGAGTAGGACGATCCTCATCTCCTGCTGTTCTTCACGGTCCAGTGCCTGGCTGACCACAATCCCGTACCGATTGGTGTCCAAGTCCTGCAGAGAGAAGTGAGGGTCCTGGCTGGAGCAGGTGACCTGTCCTTCAGCTCCTTCGTCCAGGTCCTCCGCCTTCAGCGTGCCCACGAAGGTGCCCACCTGCACGTCCTCGGACAGCATGGCAGACTGGTCGCCGTACACCGGCTCGGCCAGGATGAGGTCCAGCTTGGGAGGCGTGTTGCCGGCGTCTGCCACGTGGATGCGGAGGACGGCCTGGGAGACCTGCGGGGCACGCCTAGGTCGAGGACCTCCACCACGCATTGGAAGGTCCGGCCCGACTCGTACTGCAGACCTCCGGCCACGGACAGTTCCCCTGAGGTGGAGTTGAGGCTGAAGAGCTCGGTGACCTCCGAGGTGGTGAGGAGACTGAACCTGTACGTCAGCTGCCCGTTAAGGCCCACGTCTCCGTCAGAGGCCGTGAGGTGTCCGAACACCGTTCCCACGGGAGCGGTCTCCATCACGGTGAGGTCAAAGGTGTCTTTGCTGAACTGAGGCACGTTGTCGTTCACGTCAGACACCAGCACGCTAACGGTGAGTGTTCCTGTAAGAGCTTCGGGGCCCTCGCCGTCGGCGGCCAGGATGAGGAAGGAGTAGGAGGGCACGGCCTCTCTGTCCAGGGAGAGCTGCACGACCAGTCTGAGGGCGGACCCTTCCAGTTGCCGCACCTCCCTCAGCCCGAACACGCTGCTGACTTGAAGGGAATAGCTGGAACACAGGCGGACAGGGATCAGGTTCACATCGATGCACAGATATAGTGAGTGATGATACTTTTCATGTTCACCTTAAACACTCCGACCAAAGAACTTTCAACAGGAACACCAAAAGCGGCGATCTTGCCATGACCTCTATGGCCATTTAGGGTCTACAGGACTTCACTCAATTTTGAAAGCGAAAAGCTGCCTTTCGTGTGTACGATTTATTATGTCTAGCCCATCACATAAATTCCTTTTGTGTAAGCCGTACGTGACATTATCATCACTTGTTTCTGTTCGTCACGAGCTAAAGATTACGCTAATCCTGAATAATAGTAGTAATCAGCATTTATGAGCGAGAGAGAGAGAGAGAGAGAGAGAGAGAGAGAGAGAGAAAGAGAGAGAGAGTGTGTGTGTGTATGCGCGCGCGCGCGAGTGTGTGTGTGTGTGTGTGTGTGTGTGTGTGTGTGTGTGTGTGTGTGTGTGTTGTGTGTATGTGTGTGTGTGTGTGTGTGTCTGTGTGTGTGTGTGTGTGTGTGTGAGAGAGAGAGAGAGAGAGAGAGAGAGAGAGAGAGAGAGAGAATGTGTGTGTATGTGTGTAAACAGAGAGAGAGAGAGAGAGAGAGAGGGAGAGAGAGAGAGAGAG
>CM031602.1:26979945-26987445 GCA_018398815.1 Conus ventricosus
CTGTCCCTGTCCTCCTCGTCCACCTCCTGGCTGATGTTGCTGGAGGTCTTGACGTTGCCCACCAGGGTGCCTGCCAGGGACAACGTGCAGGGCGTCAGTCGTTTGAGGGAAAGACTAGTCATGGTCAGTAACACAGTGGAAGAGATTCTTCTGGCTACATAGCAGCAGCGGCTGGCTGTTTCAGCCATTGCGGAATTTAAAGGTTGTCTGCTTGAGTCGTATAGTATGATTTAAAGGTTTTCCACTGGGGTCGTGTACAGAAATTGAAAGATTTTCTAATTAGGTCATACAAAGAAAATTAAGGGTACCCTGCTTGTCATTTATCACAAATTAAGGTTTGTCTGCTTGAGACATAACAGATAAATTACGAATTTTCTATTTCAGTCACACGCAGCAAATTAGGGGTTGTCTGATAGAATCGTATGGAATGAAATGAAGCTGTTCAGCTGGAATCGAATTGTACAAATTAAGGTTTGTGTGCTCGAACCGTATACAGCAAATCAAAAGCTGTTTGCTTGCTTCGTTATACAGCAATTCAATGGTTTTGTTTTTGAGTTGCATACAACAAATTAGAGTTGTCTGCGTGAGCCGTACAGGGTAAACTAAGGATCCTTTGCTAAACGAAAGATTTTTTATTGAATCATAATGTGAATCTAAAGGGCTGTCTGCTTCATTCATATGTGTACTAAATAAAGGATATTAAAAGCAGCAATAATGTGGCATGTATGCAAGAAGAGCGGGTAATGGCATTAGCCTGGAGTTATGTGTATGCAGTTGTTTTATCAATGGAGCCAGTCATTCCTTTGTTTATCATTAAAAGTAGTGGAAAGTTAGGGTACTGGAGAGAGTCATATTAAGGGCTGTCCGATGCTCGGGTTATAACATGAAAAATCACTTTTTTTCTGCTTGCGCATAACCCCCCCCCCCCCCCCCCCCCCCCCCCCCCCCCCCCCCCCCCCCCCCCCCCCCCCCCCCCCCCCCCCCCCCCTAAAATCCTGCCTTGGTTTATGTAACGGACATTAAAATGTGTCTGCTTGGTAACATAATGGATATTAAATCATGTCTGTCTGGGACACGAACAAGCAATAAAAGCTTGTCTGTTTGGGTCATATAACGGAAATCAAAAGTCTTCGGCTTGGGTCATGTTATGGAATTTCAACCTTGACTGCTTGGGGTATACATTGGAAGTGCTTGGGGTATACATTGGAAGTGCTTGGGTATACATTGGAAGTGCTTGGGGTATACATTAGAAGTGCTTGGGGTATACATTAGAAGTGCTGGGGGTATACATTGGAAGTGCTTGGGGTATACATTAGAAGTGCTGGGGTATACATTGGAAGTGCTTGGGGTATACATTGGAAGTGCTTGAGGTATACATTAGAAGTGCTGGAGTATACATTAGAAGTGCTTGGGGTATACATTGGAAGTGCTTGGGGTATACATTGGAAGTGCTGGGGTTATACATTGGAAGTGCTTGGGGTATACATTAGAAGTGCTTGGGTATACATTGGAAGTGAAAGGTTGTCTGTTTGGTTTATGTAATGGAAATCAAAGACTGTCTGCTTGAGTTACATGACAGAAAGTAAAGGTTCTCTGTCTGGGTTAGATAATGGAAATGAAGGATTGTGTCCTTGGATTTGAAAATGGAAAGTGAAAGTAATAGAAAGTAAATGTTGTCAACTAGGTCATAAAATGAAAATTAAAGGTTGTCCGCGTGAGCCGTACAATGAAATTTAAGGTTGTCTGCTTGAGTCATACAATGAAATTTAACGTTGTCTGCTTGAGTCATATAATGGAAATTACGAGTTGTATGTTTTGGCCATGTAATGGACATTTATGATTGTTTGCTTGGATTATGTAATGAAAATCAAAGGCTGAAAATAAACCTGGCTTGGTCATATAATGGAAATCAGATCTGATTCATACAACAGAAATTAAATTGTCTCTGCTTGGGTCATATTCTTTTTTTTAAATGATGGTTATCTGTTTATGTAATGGAAGGGAAATCAAAGTTTATCTGCTGGGTGATATCATGGAAGTTAAAGATTGCTTGAACTACCTTGTGTGCTTGCATTACGTAATAGAAATGAAAGCTTCTATGCTTGAGTCATGTAACGGAAGTTAAAGTTTCTATGCTCGCGTCATGTAATGGAAATCAAAGGTTCTCTGCTTGGGTCGCAGTATGAAAATCAACTGGTGTTTGACTGGATCAACTGGTGTTTGACTGGATCAACTGGTGTTTGACTGGATCTAATGACATTTGTTTGAGTCTTGTACTGGAGATTAAAAGTTGCGTGCTTTGAATTACTTAGTCGCAATTCAGGGCTGTCTGCCTCGGTCATGTGATGGAAATTCATGGTTGTCTGCTCACGATACTGCAAAAATCTAGGGTTATATCTTCTTCTTCTTCTTCCTAAAATACTGGTTCACTCAAAAACGAGTAGGTCACCAGCGCGCATGTTAAAAAGTAAAATAAAAGAACATGAAATAGTGCGACTCAGTATGCTCGAGTCATACAGTGGACAGACCTGTTACAGCACCACAGGCCTTTCAGATGAAATGGTCTTTTTGTCACGCAGTTAAATTTATCTGTTCTAGCTGTACACTGGAGGGGATTTCTGTCTTTAATGTTTTGCGGGATGTCATGACAGCTTCTGCCACGCTGTTGTAAAAAACGGGTGTTGTCATCTTCATTCATTGTTGATATGCTTAACTTTCAATTCGTCAAAATGTTTTTCAGAATCAATACATTTGTAAACGCCAACAGAGCACACACACACACACACACACACACACACACACACACACACACACACACACACACACACACACACACACACACGCCAGTCGTCTAATATCACATGATTTTGTGAAAAGACCTAAAATGAAAGGTACTACTACTACTACTACTACTACTACTACTACTACTACAACTATACTATTCAACACACACACACACACACACACACACACACACACACACACACACACACACACACACACACACACACTAACCAGAAGGCAGTTCCTCGGACACGTGGAAGACTAGAGGAGCGCAGTGCACCACAGTGATCACAGATGACGTCACCAACAGAACAGCCACAATGAAGCAGGTCACTCCCATCCTGATGCTGAACGAAGGCTTCCACAGGAGGGTCTGATCTGGAATCCGGAGTGTTTCTAGAAATGTGTAGTCCGGATTCTTGAATGCTTCCGGAAGCGTCTGCTCCGGAACCTTGAGTGTTTTTACAGATATCTACTCTGGATTCTTGAGTGCTTCAAGAACTGTCTGCTACGGATTGTTGAGTGTTCCAAGAAATGTCTGGTCTGGATTCTCGAGTGCTTCCAGAAATGTCTGCACCGTAACCTTGAGTGCTCCTGGGGATGTCGGTCTGGAAACTTGAGTACTACGACGCTCTTGAGTGTTTGTAAAGAATGTCTGGAATCTGAAATGCTTCCAGGATATGAATCCAAAGTATTTACAGGAGAAGTCCATCAGTAGTCACCATGTTAGACGTTTTGTCTTACTGTCCAGTGAGAATGTGTTTGTGTTCGCCTTTGACGGACAGTACTACCTGCAAGACCTGTTGACCAGTAGTCGCTGCGTGAGAAAAGAATGAGGTGAAGTTGTGACAGTGGTGGTGGTGGTGACTGTCATTCTTGGGGGTTTAGGATTCTTTCCTTGCTGATCGGTCCGGTCTGCTGCAACAGAGAAAGCGGGCGGATATATTATATTATATATATATTATATTATATTATTATTTATATTATATTATATTATATTATATATATATATTATTTATATTATATTATATTATATTATATTGTATTGTATTGTATTGTATGTTTGTATTGTATTGTATTGTATTGTATTGTATTGTATTGTATTGTATTGTATTATATTAATTATATTATATTATATTATATTATATTATATTATATTATTACTACTATATTATATTATATTATAAGTAGTAGTAGCAGCAGAAAAAGTAGTAGTGGTAATGATGTTGATCATGATGATTAGGATAATGATCGTCATGATCACCATCATTATCTTAATAATAATGATAATAATAAATGAACAAATAAATAAATAGGTAAATAATAATAATAAATGAATAAATGGACAAATAATGACAATAGCAACAACAACAACAACAATAATAATAATAATAATAATTAAAGCACAAAAAAATAATAATGAAAATGTGACTGACAGGAACTCTGTCCACAGACCAGTGCTTCATCAGCTGCCTATTGTCGTCGTCTGTACCGGCTGGTCACCAGGACCTCGTATAGAACAGGAGGTGTGACACGGGTTGCAACACACACACACAGTGGGGACATGGCCGACTGGTCAATCACACACTCGCCTACAGTGCCTGAGAGAATCACGAGTCCACGGTTCAATTCTCGCATGGGGCGTCTTTTCTATTGCTTCTTCCTTCCTCTAGACTTTTAGCGGTGGTCTGGGTGCTAGGCTCTTTTTCGGACGAGACAAAAACAAAAACAAAACAAACAAACAACAACAACAACAACAACAAAAACCGCGAGGTTCTATGTGCAGTGTGCAGTTAGTGCACGTGCAAGATTCTACGGCAACGAGAGGGTAAATGAATCATCCCTGGGGAAATCTAGCAGTCATGTTAACAGGTAAAAAACAAAAACAAACAAACAAACAAAAAGACAAACACCACAATCACAAACAAACAAACAAAAACCTCAAAAGGACACACACGCAGAGCTGAAAAAATATCGGTGCTCTTTCTAAGGGAAAGAAACCGGGGTTTTTTTATCTTGAGAAATCTGTTGAGACGATGAATCTTTTTTTCTTCCAATGAAAAACAACCCAGTACAATGCAGCTATAAATACATTACATTAAATTGTACTACAATACGATACAACTCTACAAAACAATACAATTCAAAACAACACAACAAAACACAACACTGAAATACAGTACAACACAAACGAATACCGTACGCTACGATTCCTTCCAGTTGAACTTTCACAATCACCTCAGATACTGTGGCAGACGGAAATAACCATCAAAGAATTGGGATAAGGGAGCGTGCCTGTCTAACACCAACGACATCTGAAAACGGGCATCTAAAATACCTGTGCCACATTGGGCGCCACCGAGATTCGAACTTGGAACCTCTGACGACAGCTTGAAATATCCCCGATTCCGGTGGGCCTAGGATTATGTCATAATAAAGGGCGATAATTGTGGCATACGTCATCAGCAAGACAACAGCACTGAACCGGAAAAAAAAAACATATGAGGGTGGTAAACACAACGGTCTCTCAATCGAAGAAGAACGATCGACAGATGCCATGATGACACAGCTCCAAAAACACACACAGAAACGTGCTCGTAAAATTACAACTTTTTGCCATTGATGTGTTGAGGGATATAGTTTCCCCTATGTTCACTGTCCGTGGAACTGACTTCGATTGCGAATCTTTCATGCGGTGTACAGTTTCGGTAGTTTAGTTACACTCACCGCCGTCATTATTATTATTGTTATACATTTACAAATGCACGCACGCCTTGTATCAAAGCGAGAGAGAGAGAGAGAGAGAGAGAGAGAGAGAGAGAGAGAGAGAGAGAGACGTTGACAGACAGACATACAGAGAGTGAGAGAAAGAGAAGAGAGAGAGAGAGAGAGAGAGAGAGAGAGAGAGAGAGAGAGAGAGAGAGACAGCCTGACAGACAGACAGACAGCCTGACAGACAGACAGCCTGACAGACAGACAGCCAGCCTGACAGAAGACAGACAGACAGACAGCCTGATAGACAGGCAGCCTGACAGACAGACAGACAGCCTGATAGACAGACAGGCATAAAGCCTGACAGACAGACAGCCTGACAGACAGACAGGCATAAAGCCTGACAGACAGACAGCCTGACAGACAGACAGAGGCAAACAGATAGACAAAGAGAAAAAGACAGACAGAGACAGCCAGCCAGCCAGCCAGCCAGCCAGACAGACAGACAGAGGCTGAGGGCGGAGGAGCCTGGGGAGGGGGGAGGGGGTGGGGGGTGGGGGTTCGCAGCTGTTGGGAGCCCAGTGGACCATGTCGCGGACAGGAGGGTTCAGCGAGGGGGATTGACCCTCGCCTCCTACGCCCTGTCTGACGTCTCACCGCAGTCACAGCTGCCGTCACTCCTGGAGTCTCCTCACCACCGTCCCCTCTGCACCTCCCCCCCCCTCCCCCTCCTTGAATCCTGTTCCCGTCAGCAGCCTGTGTAGGCATGAGAGGTGGGAACTTAGATAAAATAAAAAAAATATAAATAAATAAATAAAAAATAATAAAAGCGGAAGGATCTCTACGACCAGAATGCATGCAGGACCCTACTTATAATCTGACTCTAGCCCAAACTAGCCCTAGCCTTCTCTCTAATGCAAACCTTTACTGTTGGACACCTTATGAAAACCTCCATCGATAAACTGGGCTTACCTGTGTGTGTGTGTGTGTGTGTGTGTGTGTGTTAGAAAATGTTCAATTGCATTTTTTCGCGTAGCGTAGCTGTTTGGTAGCACACAAGCGAGCCGACAAACAAAAACAAAAAACAAAACAAAAACGAAACAGAAACGAAACAAAACAGAAAAAAAAAAATCAGTCAGCGACTAATAATTATTTCTCTCTTCATTCGTTCTTTCATTGTTTCAATCACTCCTTTTACAATTTTCATACATTCATAAATTGCGTACATGTTCATTGTTATTGATTTATATAGATCCGCATTTGTTCATTATCCATTGCTAATTATTCTTTCATTTTTCCGATCACCCCTGTTACATCCGTTCATACATTCGTTTACGTATGTGTTTACTGTTTATCTATGTACCTCTGCATTTGTTTGTTATCTATTTCTTATTCATTTGTTTACTTTTTATTTAACCCGCGCCTTTGTTTTCTTTTATCATTCATTGATCGACTTATTTGATTATTTTGGTATTTACTTATTATCACTGATAACGATAGAAACCTACGGCATTAAGCAATAACAAACAAACAAACAAACGAACCAGGCTGAAATAGACCATCTTCTGTGTCTGTGATTACGCCACTGGATTATGATTATGTCAATGATTTATGATTTTACCACTGTTGGTTCACACTGGTCCTTGCCACTGGTTTATGATTATGTCAATGATTTATGATTTTACCACTGTTGGTTTACACTGGTTCTGTAGCTTCAGGAGCCGGTTGTAGGAAGTGAACTTTAATTTATATCTGTATATAGTTCTGGCTTTTACCGGCCTTCAACCGCGCTGCGGCCTTGTGGTCCGTTTGGCTGGAAAATGACAAAGACTTGTGTTCATACCAACTGTCTTTAACAACAACAACAACAACATCAGCAACAATACCACCACCGCCACCACCACCACCACCACCACCACCACCACCACCACCACACACACACACACACACACACACACACACACACACACACACACACACACACACACACACACACACATGCCT
>CM031602.1:26992445-26997445 GCA_018398815.1 Conus ventricosus
GAAATGTATGTGAGTGTGTGTGTGTGTGTGTGTGTGTGTGTGTGAGAGAGAGAGAGAGAGAGAGAGAGAGAGAGAGAGAGAGAGAGAGAGAGAGGAGGGCAGGGTTGGGGGAAGGTGGCATGAATTGAAGTTATGTGTGTGTGTGTGTGTGTGGGGGGAGGGGGGGGGTGCGGTTGGGGGCCGAAGAGGACCCTACGGGAAACGTGGCAGCACACCTTTAATTCACATATCAAGGATGTGTGTAAATTTTCGAATGTGTATAGTTACGCATACACAGCTGGATGATGAAACACCTCTAGCAAGTGTGGACGTTGAACCTGAATATAACTAGCAAACTAACGTGGTTCTAAGAATCTGTCTCCGTCAAGGAAGTTACATTTTCATCCGCATCTATTGATTTTTCTTCTTGTCAAAAAGAATCGCAAAAAAAGCCAAACTCGAAACCAATTGGAAAAAAAAAAGTCTCAATAGACAGAATGCTATCCAAGGACCAACCCATTAAATTTTCATGCATCTTCGGGGCACCAATACAAAACAAAGTGTGAGACCTGGATCCTTTTTAGCAAGTGTTTACCAATGACTATGAACATCACGAGGTTTAAAAAAAAAGTTCCCAATCGGCCGTCTGAGCTGTGAACTGTCAGAGGTTCTCTGTGTCTAGGGCACGACCTGGTGGAAGGCGGAGCCCATCCCTTTCCATCCCCGACTTTGACCTTTCCTGGACTGAATCGGGTACTCATTTACTGCTGGGTGGACACAGAGGATTTTCAAGCCGAAAAATATCCACCTCCACATGGGATTCGAACTCAAGCCATCAGCACCACAGGCAAATTTACTTACCATTTAACTATGGGCCCGTCTACTTGTAAGATTGCCGTTTTCGAATCGATGATAATATACGAAGACTGCATATCGATTAACTTTTAGTTCATGAAGAAGACATTCACATTTCGCATTTTTCATCATTTACAAAGCAGCTTGTGGGAAGTAACTCTTTCAGTCTTTGACTATAATCATTTTGCTAACAGGGGAATGATAATATTTTTACTCCTGAACTGACTTGCTCCGTGGAGTGAAAAAAAAAAAATACAAAATAAAAGTTTGCCTACCGATCCTGATTTCTCTCATATCACAGCAAACACGCTATGTTTGTTTGTTTGTTTGCCTTGCATGGTGGTGCCGATCCCGATTAAACAGCGGATCAAGGATCCGTTATACCTTGGTGGAGGCCTGCGCTCTCGCGAGTACCCTTCTCCTGTGCATGTCTGCGTGTGTCTGAAAGCTGATTTTCTCCTCTACATTCTTCTCATATGGGCAGCTAGATAATTATTATGCTAGGTGATTCCAAGCAGAGTGAATTAAGTGAAAAAGTCATGAGAATGCTATAGGCGCTGTTTGTGATGTTGCGGTAAATGGTCTTATCATGTATGGATGCAATCAACCGCCTTTGCTTGTGCGTGCGTGCATGCTTGTGTACGTGCGTGCCTCTGTATGTGTGTGTGTGTGTGTGTGTGTGTGTGTGTGTGTGTGTGTGTGTGTGTGTGTTCAGAGTACCATGTGTGTGTGTGTGTGTGTGTGTGTGTGTGTGTGTGTGTGTGTGTGTGTGTGTGTGTGTGTGTGTGTGTTTAGAGCACCACATGTGTGTGTGTGTGTGTGTGTGTGTGTGTGTGTGTGTGTGTGTGTGTGTGTGTGTGTGTGTGTGTGTCTGTGTCTGTGTGTGCGCTCGCGCGCGCGTGTGTGCCGAGTACCACATATATTTTCACGTGTATTTCCATGTATTTAAAGATTGTGACTGATGTCATGGGTAGCAAGCAGTTCCTTTAAAAACATTTCAATCGATCAGTGGGAAATTCCTATTCTGTCAGAGCTCTTGTCCCTCTGAGGTAAATGTGAACCGCAGCCTTGTCAGGCACCAACCACAAAGAAGTTTACATCATTCGGCGAATCATGTGTCCTGACATATAGGTCAATATCTATCAATAAGAGAGACAGGAATGAAATGCAAATGTAAAGTGTAAAGAATTAGTCTCTGATTAAGTTTCTTTCCGTTGAAAAATCCAGTAATTTTTTTGTTTGTGCAGCTTAAACTTCAGTTTATGGGGGTTTAAGATCACAAAGGAAATGTGTTCTAAATCTCACAGTTATTAGTACTATTGTAATTATTATTATTATTATTATAATCATTTGTAGAAGTAGTAGTAGTAGTAGTAGTAGTAGTAGTAGTAGTATATCATCATAATCATCAGCATTGTTATCATCATCATCATCATTATTATATTAGTGTCCTGCGCGTGCCTGTACCCATCGTCAACACAGCGCAGGCCTCCAAGGGTGGTACAGGACTGCTCTAAAGGCAGGTGAAGACAGTGCTTCTCTGGGTCCTCCCCAGCACCTTCGGGTGTTTCTTTTTCTTCTTTGCCTTAACTAGGCTGACCCTGGAGAAAGGTCCAGTGACGGTGAGGAAAGACCCACCGACCACAGGGGAAGTCCTGTTGACAGTGGGAAAGACTACAACTTTGGATTCTCTCTTGAGGGCACATAAGACCGTATGGCGAAAGCTTGGCTGTGTCTGGAGTGGCACTGTCTTCATCTGTCCGTGGGCAGGGGTGGTTGGGTCTGTGGGGTGTGCTCGGCAGCTGGAGGGTGTTGTTTTTCGCCGGTGGGCTCTGCAGTCATGAAATACGCGCTGGTACACCCATGGGGATGCTACTTTGGGGCTGTTATGAGCTGCATCCTGCAGTCTAATTTACCTCTGTTCAGGAGCAGTCCCTTGATATCTTAATGGAGTGTCCTGCGCGTGCCTGTACCCATCGTCAACACAGCGCAGGCCTCCAAGGGTGGTACAGGACTGCTCTAAAAGCAGGTGAAGACAGTGCTTCTCTGGTCCTCCCCAGCACCTTCGGGTGTTTCTTTTTCTTCTTCTATTGTAATTATTATTATTATTATTATAATCATTTGTAGAAGTAGTAGTAGTAGTAGTAGTAGTAGTAGTAGTAGTAGTAGTAGCAGTAGTATATCATCATAATCATCAGCATTGTTCATCATCATCATCATCATCATTATTATTATTAATATTATTATTATTATTATTATTATTATCATTATTATTATCATTATTATAATAATAATAATAATAATAATTATTATTATTATTATTATTATTATTATTATCATTATTACTGCATTCACGCTCAATAAATCGTTAAACTTTCTGATTGGTAGATACAACGATCGCAATTCAAACATATTGAAAGCACGCTGTGACTCAGATGAAGAGATGATGAAAGATGAGCATCGGAATGACCCCGAACCACTGAAGGCCAAGTCGTTGCCTGACAGAAGTCTCCATGGAACCATGAAACGTGTACCCGGGCAGGTTCTCATCTGCTGATGACTACCATGGTTGAAGTGAGCGTTTCCAATACTGGCGTGTGACCTGTACTCCACACACCTCCACCGAGGACGAAGGAACGGACTCACGGCGGGAGTGAACAAAAGGACACGGTGCATGCCGGGAAGAGGAGAAGAAGGTGGTCTCCCTTCGTGTATTCCAGTACCCGGCAGCCCACCCCTTCACACTTTGTGTATGCAGGGTCAAAAGAGCCCAGGTGTTGTCGGAGGCGTGATAAAAGGAGGGTAGGAGGGGAGGGGGAGGGGGTTGGAAGGGGAGGGGGGGGGGATGGAGGGGTGATAAAAGAAGTGGAAAGGTCGTCGTTACAACAGACGAAAGAAGCTGCTGATTACTAATCGCAAGGGGGCTCACAGACTTAATTCGGCGAGTTGCATAACCTGACACAGAGAATGTACTTCGTGTATATTCAGCATCTGTGTCTGTCTGTGTCTCTCTGCCTGCCTACCTGTGTGTGTGTGTGTGTGTGTGTGTGCGTGTGCGTGCGCGCGCGCGCGCGCGCGCGCGTGTGTGTATGTGTGTGTGTGTGTGTGATGCAAACTCGATAAAAATGTCTCTAGGTCGATAGAGATTAAAGATTATTAAAACAGATTTCACGAACCGTCATTATCCTTTTTTTGTTGTTGTTTTGTTTGTTTGTTATTGGGTTGTTCTTTATTCAGTACAAACAGCGACATCGTCCAGCTGATAGCTAGTCCTTCAGCACGTAATTCATACTCTCCAAAAAAGAAAAGAAAAGAAAAGAAGAGAAGAAGAAAAAAAAAAAAAAAAAACTACGCGGGGCTGACCCGAGTTCAGAACAAAGAGCTGGGGGGAAGTAGAGGTGAAGAGGAGAACTAGGTTGTCTCCCTTTTGTATTCCCTTTCCGCTTCCACCCCAGGCCACACCCACTCCTCCAACCCACTCACCCTGTCAGTATGCACAGTCACAATGGGCACGTGTAGGTTGAAGTGCTAGGGAGGGGGATAAAAGAAGGTGTTGAAGGGAGGTAAGAGGTCGTTTAAAGCGTCGTCTTGAATAAAAGGGGGACAAGCAATGGCGGCCCTTCATCGACTCAGGCCTGTCAAGGGGAGTGAGAATGCCGATCGGTTTATGCACCAATGAGAGGCTGTTACTACTTATGGTCCAAGGGGAGAAAAAAGCCAGATGATGGTACGTGGTAGAAAATAAGAAAACAGTCTTACTGACCTCAAGCCATTAATGGCCATTAAGCCATTAATTTGTCTTGTTTATGTCGAAAATAGAGCGGAGTTTACACGGGGGAAAAAATCTGAATCAGAAGCTTTAACATCGTTTTTGCTGTTGTTGTTGTTGTTTCATTTCAGGCTCTGTCAGTCTATCTATTGATCATTCCGTCAATCAGTCAGTCTATCCATCTACGTATCTATGTACATAATTATGTATGTATGCATGTATGTATGTATGTATGCATGCACGTAGATATGTACATGTGTATATATATATATATATATATATATATATATATATATATATATGTATCTGTCTATCTATCTCTCTATCTATCTATCTTTCTATCTGTCTGCACACAGTTCCTGACACTAATTTAAAAAAAAAAAAAAGCAATTGTGAT
>CM031602.1:27002445-27044945 GCA_018398815.1 Conus ventricosus
AATTATGCCACCGTGCAGGCTATGTATTTAACCAACAAGTTTAAATCCCTAGAACCCTTGATGATATGAATACAACACAGAACTGCAGACTGTGGTTTATCTCCATTTGATGCCAAGGGAGCATTTTCACAATCAGCCGTGTCTAACTGACGAATCCGAATCAGCGGACAAAAGGCCTCTGAGCAGGCGATGTGATTAATGTTCTGATTTCAGGATGGACTACGTTTGTCCCCTTATGCTGCTAGTGGAGGATTTTATGTTCATGATCTTACACCCTAACATCTCGTTTTCTTTCTCTCACCCGCACCCCCCCCCTTTTTTTTTAAATATAAATCTTTGCCAAGTCATTGTAATAATGACGGTGAGAATGGTTAACCTGCACTGGTCTTTCCCCATCACCGATTTGTTCAACAAATCTCCTCTCTCCTCTCTCTCTCTCTCTCTCTCTCTCTCTCTCTCTCTCTCTCTCTCTCTCTCTCTCTCTCTCTTCCCTGTGTGATCCCGTGGCCTATCATTCTTTCTCTCTCCTTTTTTCTTTAATTCTTTATCTTCATTTTTTTCCGATTTCTTTTTTCTTTTCATTAAAAAAAAAAATCATCGCACAGTTTAGCTTAGCAAATGCGGATTGGAAGAATAGGCTCTGCCTAAACTCTCAATCCTTGATCAAATAAAGGTTTTCTGAGTTCTGAGTTCTTCCCCCTCCTCCTCCTCCCCCCCCCTCTCTCTCTCTCTCTCTCTCTCTCTCTCTCTCTCTCTCTCTCTCTCTCTCTCTCTCTCTCTCCTATCTGTCCTTTTTCTGTTTGTCTCCCCCCTCCCCATCTCTCTCTCTCTCTCTCTCTCTCTTTCTCTCTCTCTCTCTCTCTCTCTCTCTCTCTCTCTCTCTCTCTCTCTCTCTCTCTCTCTCTCTCTCTCTCTCTCTCTCTCTTCCTAGCCATTCCACTCTCGTTGGCATCGTGGGGGTGTCTATGTCAATGGACAGATCTGATAGTGATGGGATTTCCCTACTGCCACAGGCAGTGTGGACAGCCCGTCTCAGCGGTGTGTGACGAAATCTGGCCAGGGAACTGATGTGACCTCTTGATAGACACAGCTTTGGTATCTTTTCACTTGTTGACCCCGGATCGATTCTCTTGGGGAAAAAAAAGCAAAAAAAAAAAAAAAAGCACGTACAGTATTTACGCATGACAAAATAATCACATGCCTCTAGAGGCGCAACTGCTCGCGTTCACACTGAGAGAGAGAGAGAGAGAGAGAGAGAGAGAGAGAGAGAGAGAGAGAGAGAGAGAGAAGAGGAGAGAGAGAGGAGGGAGAGAGGCAGACAAACAGACAGACAGTTAGAATAATATAAAAAGAAAAAAAACAATTATAGGCGGGAACACACATGTATACAGAAAGAGAGAGAGGGAGTGTGTGTGAGAGAGAGAGAGGGGGGGGAGGGGGGGCATACAGATAGAAAAATAGAAAAAGAAAAAAATTATAGGCCGGAAGCACACATGTATACACACACACACACACACACACACACACACACACACCACACACACAGAGAGAGAGAGAGAGAGAGAGAGAGAGAGAGAGAGAGAGAGAGAGAGAGAGAGAGAGTTAGTTTTCACTCAAGCAAAAAGATGTTCTACTACACTACTAAAACCAGAACCAAAGATTAAAAGAGTACACACTACACTGCCTTGTATTGCGCTACACTTTGCAATGCTCTCCGCTCCTCTATGCTACATGGATATGATGACTACATGCGCGCATGTGAGCGCATTCTTGTGAAATTATATATTTTCTCATACTCATAGATTTATTGATTTGTGGAAAACATTCCTGATATTCTGTCTAGCAATCCTGCTTTGTGAAAGATATCTGGAAAAACTAGAGAGAGAGAGAGAGAGAGAGAGAGAGAGAGAGAGAGAGAGAGAGAGAGAGAGAGAGAGAGAGAGAACAACGATTAAAAAGAATAAACGTTAAAAAAGCTCGTGCGTCTCAATTACAGCAGCAGTAATTAAGCTTGCATACCAAAGTCAAGCAAGTCCCTGGGTCATCCACTTACAGAAGCACTCCAGACAAAATGTATGATGATAAATAAACACAGTGAAATACAGTCAGTAAGTCAGTTAATCAGCCAGTCAGCCAGTCAGTCAGTCAGTCAGTCAGGCAGTCGACCCAGTCAGTCAAGAAGGTAGTCAGTCAAACGAAGCGATCAAACGAAAATCTTAGAAGAGGGAATTGAAGTGATGGATTCCTCCTTTCAGCTTGCCATTGACAGGGATGAGTTTAGGTAAATGGTGAGGAAAAAAATCAGAAAGACAGCTATACAGACAGGCAAACAGACAGAGAAAGACAAAATTAACAGATACACTGAATGAACTAATTAATTAAATCAATGAATTAAGAATACCAGAAACAATAATACACAAAATACCGGCGGAGATACTAATACAGTGTACACAATGCTGGGATCAAAAATAAAACCATGACCAAAATTCAGGAGAAAACATTATGCACACATCCACCCCCCCCTCCCCCCTCCACCCCCCCCCCTTTTTTTTTTAAACAAGAATAACATATACTGAAGGAAAGCATACAAAGCAAAAGTGACTGTACACAAAAACAAAGTACTAACACAACGACAAAGTAAAAGCAAAATTGAATGTGCACAAATCCCTCAGTCAAGAAAGGTAAAGATATAGACATTTGGATAGACAGACAGCAGACAGACAGACAGGTAGATAGATAGACAGATAGGTAGGTAGGCATGAAGGTACATATGCAGACGGACTGACTGAAAGACAGATGAACGGGTGATATATATATATATATATATATATATATATATATATATATATATATATATATATATACCTGGGTGATCGATAGGTGGACAAATATGTAAACAGCTAAGAAAGAAAGACTTAAAAACAGAACGAAAGAGAATTAAGACAGATAACGGGCTACCTGACAAACGACGTGTTCAAAGTTGGCAGCATAGCTTATGTATATAATCTATGCATCACTGGTTTCCGTTAAAAGTCACACGATGCAAGCCATCCTGTAGCATGCGATCTTAAGTGCAAACAGCTCCACACAGTGTCACGCCCCGAAGGCTGTTCACAGACTACTAATCAAAGCCTTCAACCAACATACGCCGACACAAAAAACAACACCACTCAGTTGTTTAGTGTACGTGCACTTCCCCTCCAAAGAAATACCACAGTGAAGGCGTAGCGATATTGATGATGCCAAACACGATGTTGATGAGGTCAAGTTCAGAAGGTTACTGCTGGTGAAATCAGCACTAAAATGGCATCGGCGATATTCACAGGGCAAGTCAATTTTTCTAACAAGTCAGTTTCACAGCTGTTGAAACTGAACATGTACTGTTTTTTTCCCGTCCAGGTACGTACATCGACCGATCAGTTAGGTCACAGGTGCGGAGCGATGAACTGCTGTACTGCAGTGTCAGATGCTGAAGCTGATGGGCGATGAATAGGAAAACGTTATGGCCACATGTTGTAGTCCACAGACACACCAACTAAAACCCACCACCATCTGTACGTTGGATTGACTAACGATATACTCTCATGCACAACCTACAGAAAGAACCGTCCTGTAAACACTATCCGGAGAGAGAGTGAAATGCAGAATTGCCCCGAACACTTCTACGTGGTTTCAGCGTCAACTCTCGAACTGTATGGAGAAGGAAGGGAGGAGGAGGGGACCTTGTTGGAGGAGACTGGCTGTGGGAGGGGGGAGGAGAGAAGGGAGGAGGGCGGGGAGGGGGAGGGAGGAGGGGCGGAGGAGGAGGAGGAGGGGAGGGGGTGGGGGTGGCTGGCGGAGTGTGTGAGCGGGACCGTCAGTGGCGCTGCTTTGGTCGGCTAGCGGCGCGCACACACACAGACACACACAGACACACACACACACACACACACACACACCACCACACCACACTACGTAACGCTCGGCTTCGCTCCGGGGGGTGCTCAGCGGTGTGGGCGGGTGGGGAGGGGGGGGGGGGGGGGGGGGGGAGGGGGGGGGCGGAGGGAGGTAGGCAGCAGGGGGGCGGGATATGGCGTCCAGTTGTCAACCTGGATAGGTCACGGTGCTGTGATCACGCGGCGACACTTCAGTCACCACCCTCTCTTCGTCAGCCACCCGTGGAGTAGTGGTATGGTGGGGGGAGCCTCGACGTTCCACTGCCGGTACCACTACCGGGTGTGTGTGTCTGTGTGTGTGGTCTGTGTCTGCTGCCGTCCCCTCCGTCACTGACTGACATCACGCTTCAGGCTGGCTGAACGCTCGGCTTTTACAGCGCTGGGAGGGGTTTCCGCCTGCCCCTCTCTCTCTCTCTCTCTCTCTCTCTCTCTCTCTCTCTCTCTCTCTCTCTCTCTCTCTCTTCGTGAACTACGCTGTATGCACATTCATTACATACATTTCAGTCATTTCCGTGGTATGTATAATTAAAGCTCACTGTACCTTTTTTATCAGCGATTGAGGGCAAGATATTTTTTTTTAAAAAAGAGCCAGTTAGTACTGACACAGAGAATCAAAAAGTTTTGGTCCCCCCCCCCCCCCCCCCCCCCTCCCTCTTTTCGTCTTCTTCTTCCTCTTCTATTTCTTCTTCCACTCATCTTCTTCTTCTTCCTCTTCTTGTTCTTGTTCTTCTTCTTCTTCTTTCTCTTTTTCTTCTTCTTGTTCATTGAACGTTCACTTAACAGTGATGATGTACATACTCTGTAACATCCGAAGGCACTCTGGAGTCTTTCCTAGGCGATTTAAAACCTCATGAAAAACGTGGAAAAATTGCGTCAAATCAATCATCCTGTTGGCTATAGCATGAATTATGCCACGGATATGGACAGTAACGTGTTGACTTCTGCCGTTTCCTGTTAAAAGAAAAAAAAAAAGGTAGAAGTGAAGGGAAGTGGGGTGGCGGCTGGAATGTTAGTGAATGGTTCCACAAGCGCCTATGAAAAGAATCTCTTATTCCACTCTCTTTCCACTCACCTAATCTTCATTCAAGAGAACATCCTACCGTAAAAGATAGCAGCAAACAATGCCTTGTTCTACCAAAGAAAACAAACTTAACAATTTTTTTTAAAAGGAAGTCGGAAACGATAGTAAAATTTGCAATGGCAATTGTTTCAAAGTTTGAAGACATTTTGGCCCTGAGGAAGAACACGTAAGGAGAAAAGTCTTTGTCTGTGTCCTAAGAAGACAATGTACCAAGCCTGAATGCTAATATTATTGATAAGAAAGCGACAGAAGCCACTAAACATCTGAAAAATTACAAAGCAGCTGGTCTCAACAGTATTACCTCTAAAAACAAATTCAAATCTGCAGTTACAAGTCTGCAGTTGCATGCAAAAGTATAATGTGTTCTCTTATTAATTTGTTCAATATTGTATTTTGATCGGGACAATATTCAGGAGCGATTATTGATCCTACAGAAAGAAATAAAAAACAGGTCATTGAGAACACCAAAGAGGGTTTCCCTATTTAACAAGGAAGAGAATTTCCTTTATAAACATCGAGAGCGAACTTTATAGCTACGGCGTCAATAAGCGTTTCTTTTTTGGGGGGGGTGGGGTGGGGGGTAAGGGGGGGCGGGGGGGGGGGGGGGAAGCATGAAAAAATATGGTAGGTGAATGCCGCGGGCTTTTATCTTTCATTGTGGACTGTAACCAACCTAATGTACATGGTTTCACTGGAAAACATTTCAAGCAATTATAGAGAATGTACACAATATTTCAGCACAATATACGCACATGGAAATAAAATGGAAATAAAGGTTTTAGATATGTAAGACAAATCACTCCTATTTTTGTTCTCTTTTTCTTTATCAATGAACCGGTCTAAGAGATCATCAAGAATAGAAAACATGGTTTGCAGCTTTTCCTAAAGGTACTTAAGTTATTCATTTTACAAACATCATCAAAAATAGAAAACATGGTCTGCAGCTTTTCTAAAGGTACTTGAGTTATTCATTTTACAAACATCATCAAGAATAGAAAATATGGTTTGCAACTTTTCTTAACGGTACTTGAACTTTTCACTTTATGATTTGATGGAAACATTGTTTTTCTATGAAATTACAAGATTACACAACCATTGGAATGTACTTGCATATAAATCAGAGAGCCTAGACTTCATGACAGTCTTTACAAACAAAATATTAAAATGTTCAAATGAGACAATGGTGAGAGTATGCAGTAAGGAAATCCTTCACTGACTCTTCTCCCATCTAAACCATTCACCATCTTCCCAGTGTTTATCAGTAAGCTTATATGGCAGGACAGAACCCAGAAACACTCCTCATCCGTATTCTTGAACGATCCACCTAATTTCGCTTTGGTCCAGACAACATTTCCGATCCCCCCTACCTGGGCATCTCTGCTGACTTTGACATATATACGATTAAAGCCTTTTTCTGTAAACATCAGGAGCACAGCTTTGGAATCACAAACGTAGCTCTTAAGTGGTGTCGCTCTTATGTTCCAGAAAGAAAACAATTTATTCTTGTTGACAGTAACAACTTCCTCGACCAGTTTTTGGATTTGTGGGTGCCTCAAGAGTCTTTGGCAGTTCGCCTTGTACCGTTCATATTGTACACAGCTGCACTCTCGCCTCTGTTCATCATGAAATTCATAAAGCTGATTGATTTTAACCATTCTGACTCCATTCCCTTCAAACTACGGTTGTCTTGTTCAGTCCCTTTGGAACTGTGTCTTCGAAGTTCAAAATCATGGATGTCATACAAAAGTCGAAAATAAGATGACGACAAGACAGAAGTCTTTGCAGTATCTCCACCCATCTGCTGACTCTTTCACTGTTCTCTTCCATTTCTTGCGTGGAGCCGGTTTTGACAATGTGACAGCCCTGATATAGCCTCTGCTGTCGGCTGGGCTATTACCAACATGAACTGAACTGAACTGAACTCCCGTTCCCTTTGGAAATACCATCACCTTCTCTGAGCGTGTACGCTTCTTGGCTTTTTGTTAGACCGATGTTTCACAATGAACCAACTCATCATTAGAAAAGATGCTTATCACGCTGCATGTGTTAAACTCGGATGCTTCAGCTTCATTTGTCAGTAGATGAATGCTGCCGAGACATGGGTGAGTGCTTACATTTTGTCAAGACCAGATTGTTGTCTTAGCTTCTTTCAGGCTCTTTAAACGAATCTTAAAGTGTCCATGCAAGCAAGCATTCATGCCAGAGACAGGCAGTCCGCGACCCGCCACCCCCCCAACCTCCCCCCCCCCCCCCACTCTCTCTCTCTCTCTCTCTCTCTCTCTCTCTCTCACACACACACACACACACACACACACACACACACACACACACACACACACACACACACACACACCAGCAGTGTGGCATGAATAGCACTTGGCAAAAGACTGCATGCAAAATCTTTTAATATTTGTTCTGAAAGATGAGAGAGATAGACTGTCACGGCCCGAGAAACAACTCGGCAGACAGCCAGATCAGTGATCAAAATAAATAATACATACTTTACATTCAGAAGTACAGACATACACGTCAAAGGCGAAATTTAACATCAATATTCATTTCAGCCTGCAGTGACAACATCAATGTGTTCTGTTAAACATTGTGCCTTTATAAGAATTTGAAACAAACTTAAACAGTTTGACTTGGAAAAAAATTCCACTTGTCACGTGGTTATCACTCCACCCGCACTTGACACCTCCATCCAAACATTCCCCCACAAACATCCGCAAACGAAGACAGTGTAAGTGAAGGAAAAAATTAATGACTTTGGAAGCAAGCAAAAACAACAACAAATCGACACTATGGTGTCGCGCCATGCGTTTCCTCAATCCCAAAGTCTAGTTGTTCCTGGAGCGGTCGATACTTTGGTGTTTGTTTATTTGTTTGTTTGTTTGTTTTCGGTTATTTTGAATTCACCGCATAGATTTCCTCCACCTCAGCGTTTTTTGCCATTGATTTCTGGGTTCAGATCCCTCAAAACAATCCTTTCCTCCTCCCCACCCGCCTAACGTTCTTCTTAGTTTCCCCCTCAAGCTTCCCCCCTCCCTTTCTCTCTCCCCCTGTTACATAAATTTAAAATGTTCTGGATATTACCCGTTTGAATGCGTGTCAAACACTACTCCTGCTTGTCACCGTGTAGCATGAAGAACATGATCATAGTGGAATGCTCTGGAAGTAGACCTTTTGACAATTCTATCATAACCAATGATAATATTGATCCAGTCTGGGTCTTTTCAGCCCCTTCCATTTCCTCATCAAATGTCCTTCCGTACCCGCCTCTCCCAGACTCCATCAATAGAACAGCACCGTTGCCACACAGACACACAAAGCAGGGGCCCAGCCTCTGTTCAGATTTCTGTGGGAGAATGGAATGTTTGCCGGGGATACAACAGCCAACCCAAGCCCCCCCCCCCCCCCCCCCCCCCCCCCCAGTCTCTCGGCCTGTTGTAAACGCAGGTGTCAAATCAGCATGGTGGCAACCAACTAGAGATTTGTGCACCCCCCCCCCCCTCCCCCCGACTCCCCTCCGAAAGCCTCTTGACTGGCGGCTGTGACGTTATTAATCAACGATGACGTTTCCCCCACGCCTCGGCGGCACAAACTCCAAAAAGTCCTCCGTGACGTAACATCCGGGCGCCCTCTGTCGGTTGGTCGCGGCACGGCCACGCGAACTTGTGGAAGGGCTGGAAGGGTTGCGCGTTTATAGGAACCGCTCTCACTGAGGTCAAAGAGGCGCACCAGCTGACAAGACTATATAGCTCCATGTGAGATGATTCACTCTCCTCACCCGCGCTGTTCTCAGAACACCCCCAAGATAGCAGAGTTGAAGGGATTTGCGAGCGGAGCGGGGTATTGGGGATGGGAGAGAGGAAGACGGAGCTGAGGTGGGGTGGGAGGGGGGAGGGTGGCGACAGGAACAGCCAAGAGTTGTGGCAGGGGCTGATCCTTCCTGTCAACATACCCTTCATACCCGGAGTGATCCCCCTTTTGCCTCTCTAACCTCCCTTACAAGCCGGGGGCTTAGCTTCAGATAGGAACCCCGCTCACTTCAAGATACTCCACGTCGCAATATGTTGGGGGAGGGTTGAGATAAGCAACGACTTTGACGTTAGGAGGGGGAGGGGGAGGAGGAGGGGGGAAACGTTGTATCCCCCAGGGTCCAATGTTTGTTCCTTCCCTGGCCTGGTCACACATACAACGTGCTGTTTGGCTGTCAATGCTGTATAACCTCTGAGGTGTACAACGCTCTGCGGAATCAATACCTATTGACTGTGATCGATACCGGTATTGGTTCGGATTGATTTCTGGCTGTTCAGTGCGTTGGCAGTAGTCGTCGAAATGGCTGTAATTTGATTAAGTAGCCTCCAAGCGCTTTGATGATTATTGAGTCCCCAGAAAGACTTACAAGAAAAAAAAAAAAGAAAAAAAAAACCCCAAAAAACCAACGTTTCGCATGCGTAAATGAATAATTTCTCTCTCTCTCTCTCTCGCTCTCGCTCTCTCTCTCTCTCTCTCTCTCTCTCTCTCTCTCTCTCTCTCTCTGAGTCGGCAAGCGTGTGTGCAAGCGTGTATGCAAGCGTGTATAAAAGGAAAAATAATTGAACTAATGAAACTATGAAAAAAAAAAATCCGCAGCTGACTTTGCACGATTCAGTTCGATTCTGTTTGAGGTTATGGCCGATCCTCAATATAAACTTCAATCCGAAGGAAAAGCTTGACTAAAACAAAAACAATGCCTGATTTGCCACTTTATCTACTACTGATGCAACGAGTGCGACGACTACTACTACCACTACGACTGCTACTACAACTGCTTTTGGTGCTACTGCCACTGATACTTCTTCTTCTGCTGCTGCTGCTACTGTTGCTGCCGCTGCTAATGCTGCAGCTATTATCTACTACTATTACTACTGCTGCTGCGGCTGTTTCTTCCACTGCTGCTGCTAATACTGCTTCGGTTGTTATTTACAACTACTACTTCTGCTGCTGCAGCTGCTAAGCTGTTATTGAATGAACCATTGCTTTTTTTTTTTTTTTTTTACTTTATCCTTCAAAACAGAAATGCATGCTTCCACTTCCAGTCTGTCGGGATGGAGTAACAGATCTAGAGAGGACATAATGAAGGAATGAATGCATTACAGAAGGTTGAACAAACAGATTGCATCATCGATGATCGAATAAACTGATGGCATTTTAAATGCTATATAAAGCGATCACTTGACAAGGGAGTTCATGAAGGAATCCGATAGTGAAGGACTGAACAAATAATCAGGTCATTTTAGGCTGAAGTCAGTGAACCAGTTGTATTCTAAACGGCTGACAATCCAATCGCATTAGAAAGGTCTGGACATATATTTTGATCACGGCGCAAACGACTGAATACACTGATTGAATTATATTCAGCTCAGCGAATCAACCGCTTCACGTTTCAGAGGACTGAATGAAATGTACGCATTTGACCGAAATTAAACCAGTCATACATTAAACAGACAAACAAAAAACGCCTCACGCCAGAATGAATAAACGCATTGTGTCACTTATGTATTCAATTAATTTTTACATAATCATCATTATCATCATCATCATCATCATCATCATCATCATCATCAATACCACCACCACCACCACCACCACTACTACTACTACTACTGCTACTGCTATTGTTCTTCTTCTTCTCTTTATGATTAACGATGTTATTATTATTATTATTATTAATTATTATTATTATTATTATTGTTATTAATCATTGTTATCATCATCATCATCATCATCATCATCATCATCATCATCATTATTATCATCATAATCAATTTGCTGTTTTCGCACAATGCTGTTTTTTCAACAGCCTTCCTTAAGATGGGCTGTCTATTAAAAAAAAGATTATTACCAGCGAAGGTTTGTGCAAGTTACAATTTTTACTTAAACCGAACGCGCACAAAATCGTATTTCTTCTTAAAGGTCTACTTTAGAGATTTTCGATAATTTGTTAAAAACAAGGTCTACATGTCATATAACTACAGTATGGTATTCATTTTTCAAAAAAAATCGCGGGAAGAATTTAATAGAAAAAAAAACGACTTTTGCACACCTGTTCAAACCCCGCGCGATAGACCGAAAACCGTGACGTCACTTGATGGACTGGCCGTCAGCCGCGACCTACACAACAAGCCAGCGCCAAGTGAAATCAACACGAGTTGCGATCCCCCACAGCCTAAAAAGTCACGAGGGGGTGGCAGATATTGTGTTGTAGGCGAGTGCAGCAGCTCTGCAGGAGACGGATAATTCTTTGCACACATTTCCATCTGATCCAGATACTCGAAAGAAGTGGATTCGGTTCGTGCAACCATGCTGGGCAGCTACAGTTCTTTTTACCACGTCAGTTCCAGCTGAACCGCGGAAACGAGCTATTCCGACAATTGCCGAGCCCGTTCGAGTGGCTCAAAAACTTCGTCTGCATTGTGCGCGTATACTTTGAAGGCGGAGTGGTAAGCTCGTACAGATGAGTACGATAGTCGCACGTTTATTCTGTTCTTATCTACGGACAGATCACACTTGTTAAATTGAATGAACACGTTAAGGCTTGAGGAAGGAGAATCTCCGCTCGCCGTCCACGCGTGGTCGCATCAAGAAGTCAGTCGTAGCCTCCCTCGATACTTCGGTAAAGTCCGTACGCCTTCGGAATGCTGTGTTCGGGCGTCCAGCTGGAACTGGACTGACGTGGTAAAAAGAACTTAGCGTTCAAACTGATAAGGTACAGGCCTTGCAGAAACATCCCCAGAGTCACATTGGCTGTCGCAAATCATAGTCACTGCTTTTACATGATAAATTAAATACCGAGCGAGATGTGCAAGACCCATCAGAATCGCTTCTGTCGCCGTCGCTGACCATCATGTGACGTCACATCCAAGAGCAGTTAAGCCATGCCAAGATTTAGTTGATTACCCCCCGTTTTCTTGATTACAGGTGAAAATGCCCACTTTCGCGGGTCGATTTCGTGTGATCGGGAGCGAATCGGATGTTTATTTTACCATTTTTTCAAACATTTCATATTTCTGCATAAGCTGACCAATTACCGAAAACCTCTAAAGTAGACCTTTAATCAACACACACGCACACACAGCACACACACACACACACACACACACACACACACACACACACACACACACAGAGAGAGAGAGAGAGAGAGAGAGAGAGAGAGAGAGAGAGAGAGAGAGAGAGAGAGAGAGAGAGAATCATAGTCTTTGCATATTATACACACATCTAACACATCCGCCTGAGAACCGTAATGTTACGGTGAAACATATTCTTTCAGAGTGTTGGGACTTGCATGATGTGAGACATAAACACTTTGCAGCAGACTCCATGAAAACCTTTTTCAGAGATGTCCCACCTGGCGTGATCTTTGACTTTCTGAAAGAGATCAAACATTTTTCGTCCAATCTAATTTTACGGCAGAAGGGTTTTCAACGAAATTCCCGGTGCGTGTTTTTGGAAAATGTATGTTAAAGGGTTGCGTGAATGAGGTTTTTTTGTTTCTCTTTCCTTTCATGGCTTGTGAGTTGACTTCCACGTGATGACAGCCCTGATATGGCCCTCTGCAGTCGCTGGGCTATAAGCGACATATTCTCTCTCTCTCTCTCTCTCTCTCTCTCTCTCTCTCTCTCTCTCTCTCTCTCTCTCTCTCTCTCTCTCTGAGCTTTTTCATAGTCTAATTATTGATTTGTACATTCGCCTTTTTCCCTGTTGTTGCTATATTGACTTGTATGTTTTCCATATTTTTTTCTCTTCTTCTTCTTCTCTCTATCTCTCTCTCTCTTTTTTTTTTTTGTTTGTTTTCCCACAGGCTGGGTAAAAAAAAAAGCATGTGTAATTTGCTTACCTCATTACCCTGGATAAATAAAAGTTGGTTCTCTCTCTCTCTCACTCTCTCTCTACTCTCTCTCTTCTCTCTCCTCTCTCTCTCTCTCTCTCTCTCTCTCTCTCTCTCCCCTGAGAACCGCAGAAAGTGACGGGCGTGTTCACCGTTCAGCAAGACGAAGACCCTGACGAAGCGATCTGAGGAGGACTCCATACCAAGCACTACAGACCTGTCAGAGAGAGAGGTTGCCAGTGGCCGATGGGTTCCTTGTGTGGGGCGTTCACAGCATGAGGCAACCCCTTCGCGTCGCCTGGACTGCCCGGAGCTGAACCCCTCTGAGGTGGACACTTGACCAGTGTGATTCCCCCTTTCCGTGGTCACTGGGGTGGAACGGATCAGTTGGTCAATGGAGGGAGGATGAGGTGCTGAGCTTTGCTTCTTCTGCCTGTCACCCTCCCTGACAGTGTTCTTTGTATTGTATTCAGTGAGCATTCCCTTGACGTTGATTTGTAATATCATCATCATCATCATCATCATCATCATTTTTATTATTATTGGTGTTGTTGTTATTATTATTATTATCTTATCATTATTTATTATTATTATTGTTATAATTATCATCATTATCATCGTCATCCTCATCCTCATTGCTATTATTATTACTATTATTATTACTATTATTATTATCATCATTATTATCCTTTGACTTTGTATTTTATCTTGCAGTTTCTGTATTGTTCTTTGGTACTGTATTTTATGAATTTATTGTCCTTTGACATTTTATCATATGTTTTGGCGTCATTTGACGTTGCGTTGCGTATTGTATTTCCTTTCACACTGAATAACATTTGTATTGTCCTTTAATATTGTTTTTAATCTGCCATTTCTTTTTTTTGTCCTTTGATATTGTATATTTGCATTATCTTTGAACACTGCATTGTTGTTTTGTTTTTATAGTTCTATCCTTCAACATTGTATTTTATGTTGTATTCAATATTTGTTCTTTGACATTGCATTGTATACACTGTTTTGTCCTATTACAGTCCAATCAATGTATTAATTGTATGTCCTTTGCCATTTCATTGTACATACCGTTTTATTATTTAACATCGTACTTTGTGTTGCATAAATTGTATGTCCTTTGACAATGCATTGTAGTTTTTATTGATTTCACTTTGACATTTTATTATGCTGAGCGTTTATTGTATTGTCCTTTGGCATAACATTATATTCTGCAGTCATTGCTTTGTCTTTTGACTTTGTATTCTATCATGTGTGTGTGTGTGTGTGTGTGTGTGTGTGTGTGTGTGTGTGTGTGTGTGTGTGTGTGTGTGTGTGTGTGTTTAAAAACACTGTATTGTACCTTACAATTATTATAATGTCGTTTAAAATTGTAGCTTGTATCTCACTGTGCTATCGTTTGACGTTGTATTACATCTTGAAAGTATTGTGTTGCCTTTTGCATTTCTTGTATTGTCCTTTGTGGAACGTTCCATTAGTTTAGAGACCCACGTTAACAAAATTTCAATGCATATTTGCAAATGCCAGTGAGACATGCTTGACACACACCTACAAAATCATATTTTCAAGCATTAACATGATCTTATTCATTTGCATCGCATTATTGCATTGTCTTATGCATTGCATTGTACTGCACGACATTGATTTGCATTGTTTGTACTATATTGGGGTGTATAATGTCATCGTTACTACAGATTTCTCTGTGTGAAATTTGGGCCGTGCTCCAAGGGGAGAAAACGTTGCCATAGCACAGCGCCATATTTTTTCTCTGTGAGTGCGTTTGTGAAATAAGGGGACTTTCGTGTAGAATTTTAGCAAAGAAAACTGATTCCATTTTATAGGTTTTTTTTTTTTTTTTTACATACGTTAAGAATATGGTGCACAAGGTACCCCGTCTCATTAGAAAGACTAGCGCTAGGGCCACTAATTGAGGTTTTGTGGAAAAGGGAAGAAAAACAAGCAAACAAACAAAAACGCTGTGTGAAGAAACCACCACCACCACCACCACCCATCCCCACCACCACCCACCACAACAACAACAACACTGAACCAAGGACCTGAGAACTGCTAGTTTCTCCGGCAAATACGTTCTCCACAGGTTGGTTGGTTGATCAAGATTTAATGTCCACGCACGCTCACCTCGAATGACACGACAGACTGTGCTACTGTGGGTGACCTTGTCATCTGGGTGTGTGTGTGTTGGTGTGGGGTGTGTTGTGTGTGGTGTGTGTGTGTGTGTGTGTGTGTGTGTGTGTGTGTGTGTACGAGTGTGTGTGTGTGTGTGTGTGGTTGTGGTGGTGTGTGTGTGTGTGTGTGTGTGTGTGTGTGAGAGAGAGAGAGAGAGAGAGAGAGAGAGAGAGAGAGAGAGAGAGAGAGAGAGAGAGAGAGAGAGAGAGAGAGAGAAAGAAAATAATACACGAACACAGACAAACACAGAAAGGGCGTTAAGTAAACTGGTCCCTCTCAGTATTGCCTACTAAATGAAGCGCTCACAGTCGAAACGCGTAGCTGTGTTCAATTTTTTTTTGTTTTTGTTTTACAGTCCGGTCATCTAATGATGCTTTGTTTTGTTGTTTTTATTTATATGGAGTCAAATAACGTGTTGATGGCACCATGATGGAAAGATTGAGAATGTTACTGTAATTGCGGCTTAAATCCGTTCATACTTATTCCCCTAACGAGCAGGGTGCAAAAAAAGGAGAAAAAAAAGAAAGAAAGAAAGAAAGAAAAAAACAGGAAAGGTAACACAACCATAACTATTTTGCACTAACTACTGCCTTAAATTCTGCAAAAAAAACCCACAACAACCCCAAAACAAAGAATTAGTCTTTTACTTTCAAGACATGATTTTCTTTTGTTTCGTTTTGTTTTGTGTTGGAATTTTAAGCTCAGCATTTTCATTTGTGCATAAATGTGTTTTCAAACTTCCCTTCAAACCCTGAAAAAGCATCCTCGGTACTTACCTTCACTTCAGCCAATGTATAGTGGTCAGGTCTGGCTGCTTTGAGCTGGGATTCGACTTCACTTGTCTCGTAGCATGTGTCAATGGACATCTTTTCACGTGCGTTCCTCACTATCGCAAACGATCTTCACAATCTTAAAAAAACAATCTACCCAATCGGTACAACCTTTGCCGCATGATGTCAAGTCAGTTATGGAGGTCACTTCAAACCATCGCTCCAAAGCTCTTTTCCTCCCCCCCCCCCCACCCCCCCCCTCCCCACCAGCACATTCATGCTATTAGGGGGGCAATTTATATTTTCCTGTTTTATGGACCTCATTAAAACGACTAGACGGAATCTGACTACGTGTGGGTTTGAACAGCGAAGTTTCGTGGAAGTGAGTGAAAGTAATCAGCGAACTGTATTGCATCAACTTTTTTTCTCACGTTTCGCTTTTGTTTTTGATAGGACGCTGGAGCGTGACATGAGGGGGGTTAAGCCTGGCATTGAGGTTTTTTTAAACGTTAAAGTCCATTGGATGATAAAGATGATGTGGGAAAAAAGCAGGGCCCGGAATCCGTTACATGAGAGGATGGTATGATCCAAAGGTAGGGGCGGGGGGGAGGGGGGGGGGGGGGTCAATTCCTTTGCCGCAAAAATTTATTTGTTTTAAAAAAATTGGGGCGTAGGGCGGTGGTGGGGCCGAGGGACCTCTTCTTTCCCCAAATTTTGCCAAAGAGGGTGGTGAAGGGGGGAGGGCCGCGGTTCTGTCCCTCTCTCCCCATATTTTGTACAAGATGGAGCGTGGGGTGTGGGTGATGGGGAAGAACAACTGTTATTTCTAAAAAAAAGATCTAAGGTAAGGGGTTTTATTTTTAAACTTCTCGACGATACCAATAAACAATTCCGGCGGGATTTGCATTTTTTACTACTGGAGGGACGAGAAGGGCACCTAAAACACCCCGCCTGAATTAGGCCTGACGAAAATGGGAACTAGAGGGAAACGGTGGGGTAGGTCAGGGGAGGTAGGGAGGGCTGTCTAACATTGTACCACATCAATTCCACCAGAACACACACCATTGAAACATGGAATTAAACCGAAACCCACGATTGCATGAATGAGGGCTCAATGATCAGCCACGGAGGTACGTCAACGCCCCAAGAGAAGAGAATAAAGAGAATCAGCAGAGAGTCCCCCCGCAACCAAAACCCCCACAACCCCCACGTCCGCCTCCATCCGCCACACTCGGGGGAGGGGGTGGGGGTGGAGATGGAGTGCGGTGGAGGAAAGTGTTACACTTAAGTGTCTGAGAACAGGGAAGTGTCACTCTCCATCCATGCAGGCAACAAATCCCATGATCATTTCATCAAGTTGTTATGGGCCAGATATGAATGATACGATGAAACTCTTTCTACCTCCAATTTGTTTTGCATCATTTTTGCGTTGTCTTCCTCAGAAAGGAGGATATAAGTCTTACTGTTGAACGTGAGGGTCGATTGATCTTTTCTCTCCATATTCGGTTTCGAAACACGATTCATTGTTTGCTTTTTAGCCTAGCCGACCGCAAGGGGGAACCTCCATCAGGACTGTATTTTGGCCAGGAGGAAAATATCTCATGTAGATATCACATGGCATGTCACGTGAGCTCTTTCAACTACTACAGCACTGAGTGTGTCTTTGTTTGGAAAGCAATGTGGTTTGGAGAGCAAGTGTGTTAGGAGCAAGTGTTGGTTTGGAAGCAATGAGTGTCTTGTTCGTTTCTATTTGTTGGATTCCACACCGACGGGTTAGGCTACTACCCAATTGAGAATTTGACTTGGATTTTGGCCAGTTGCGTGACTGTTCACAGCAAGATATGTCTACAGATGTCATTTTTTGTCCGTTTATTATTATTTACTGTTTTTTTCTTTAACTGCATTCAGCTGCCATACTCTTTGTCGCGCCAACTTGCGGGTAAAGACAAAGGCTAATAATTAGATCACCTCTCTTACAGATACTGTCTTACCCCCCCCTCGACTTTTTGCAAACCGTAGATGTGGACAAAAAGGTGGGATGAAGTAATATGAGAAAAAGAAAAACAGCGAGGAAAACTGAGTTCCAGATTCTTGTTGGTTGTAAACCGGAAGCTCTTCCTGCCTCCCCCCACCCCACTTCTTCCCCCTCTCCTCCCCCCATTTCAGACCGAATCATCTGTTTGGCAAAAGGGCAGGAGATGGGGGGCTACGCAATGCCGCAGACGGCTGATTGCCTCGGACTCCCTCACGTGATTAATCCTATTTACGCAGCCAGGCGTTGGAAGGGACACACACAGCGGGACACAGTCCACACAGGCCACACCACACACAACCACCACACACCCCACACCCACCACCCACCCACACACACAACACACCAACACAACCCACAACACACAACACCCCACAACCACACACACACACACAACACACACACACACACACACACCCACCCCAACACACACACACACACAACACACACCACACACACACACACACACACAACAAACACACACACCACACACACACACACAGACAACAAACACACACACACACACACACACACACACACACACAACACACACAACCACACGCAAACACAACACAAACACAACACAAAACACACAACACACACAAACACACACACAACCACAACACCACAACACACCACACACCACACACACCACACACACACACACACACACACACACCACACCACAACAACCCACCCCCCCCCATCACACACACAACACACACACACACACACCACACCACACCACACACACACCAACACACACACACAGGGAAGCAAACGGACCTCGCTTTTCTCCCGGGAGACCTGCTTGATATCATCTGCTCGACCCCACCGCCCTACTGCCCCCAGCCGAGCTAACATGGCGGTAATTAGCCCAGGTACAGCAGAGGTAATGGCCAATGGACAGGCGTGAGTGACAAAGCCAGCAGGATTAATTGAATTATGGAATCAACTTTCTCCCCTCCTTGCTCCTCCCCCACCCTCACCCCCACCCACTTCCACACCTTACCTCACATCACTGTCACATCAGTCAGTCCGTCACACAGGGAGGGGGGGGCTGGGACGAGGTCTGTGGTGTTGTTGGACGTGTGAAACTCAAGGCGTGAACTACACGTCGCTCCCCCCTCCCCCCCCAGGCCCTGATGCTGGGACCAAGGTGTTACGTGGAGGGAAGTCGCGGGGGCCAGGGCAGAGAGTTCCGAGATTGTCATCAGGGATCGGAACTGATGCAAACCGAACGTTCAAACAGTGTTTGACCGAGGAAAGGCGAAAGAGGAGCGTGGGATGGACAGCAAGACGACGAGAGAGAGGGGGGGGGGACGGAGAGATGATTGTGAAGAGATGGAGGCTGCCGAGAGCAGATGGGGATGGAGGAAGAAGAAGAAGAGTAGAGCCGACGGAGGAGACCCCCCCCCCCCGAGAAGAGCGAGACAGAGAGGACGCAGAGTGAGAGAGAGAGAGAGAGACGGTGGAAGGACGAGGCGAGAGGGGAGACATGAGAGAAAAAAGAGAGAGACGAGGAGGAGGAGGGAGAGCGAGAGAGACGGAAAAACAGGACAGAACGAGAGACAGAAGAGACAAGAAAACTGAGAGTGAAGAGAGAGAGAGAGAGAGAGAGACAGGAAGGAGAGACAAGAGAGAAGAAGACCGACGGAACGAGAGATGAGGAAGAGAGGAGAGGACGGACAACAGACAGAAATGACAGAGACAGAGGCAGAGAAAACACACCCCAGAGCGAGAGGAGGAGAGATCGCAGAGAGGAGATGAGAGGACGGAGAGCGAGAGGACGAAACACTGATAGAGAGAGAGAAGAGAGAGATAGAGAGAGAGCAAAAAAGTGCCCACCACATAAGCAATATTGAAAGAGACAACAAGGAAAGAACCGGGCGAGAAGGGGAAGGCACAAAGTGCGCGCGCGCGGTTGGTTGTCGTGTGTGCATCCAGTGCGTGGCAGTTTTTGCAGTGTTGTTGTGTGTGTGTGTTGTTGTGTGGTCGTGATGCGTGCGTGCGATGCGTGCGTGCGTGTGCGCGCGTGTGCTGTGTGTGAGTGTGTCGCTCAGTGCGACTGTGCGTGTGTGTGTGTGTGTGTGTGTGTGTAGTTGTTTGTGTGTGGGTGTGCGCGCGCGCGCGCCCGCGCGCGCGTCGTGGGTGTGTATTTTATATGTGTGTGCGTGTTGTGTGCGGGGGCGGGCGAGCCCCCCACCCCCGGGCGGGATGATGGAGACGATAGACAGGGAAGGGGGGAGGGCAGAGGAGAAAAAAGAAGGGAGCATTGGAAGGGGACCTGGGCTGAATTTAAGACAGAGGGGGAGGGGAACCAATACGTACTAACTGACTAAAGCAGTTCAGACGACGGCTGAAGGTAAGTGGAAAAAGTGTAGGGACAGGGACAGGGAGCAAAGGAGAGCCGGACAGGAGAGGGAAGGGGGGGGGGGGGGGGGGGGGAGGAAGCGAGGGGGGGGGGGGGGGGGGGGGGGAGAAAAAAACGCGAGCTGGCGGAGTGGAGCGGAGGGGGTAGATGATGGTGGGGCGTGGTGGGGTTGCTGGCTTGAGAGATTGGGGAGGGGGCGAATTTAAGAGAGGAGAAGAAGTGATGGAGGAAGGGGGGGGAAGGGGGGGGCGCGCGGGGGGGGGGAGGGCGGAAGGGGGTAAAGGGGCGGGGAGGAGAAGGAAAAGACGGCGGCAAAGACGCGGTACCCAACCACACAAGAGAAAAT
Source organism: Conus ventricosus (assembly GCA_018398815.1). NCBI lineage: Eukaryota > Metazoa > Mollusca > Gastropoda > Neogastropoda > Conidae > Conus > Conus ventricosus. The sequence continues at coordinate 27,023,053 of CM031602.1, forward strand.
AAATGAGGAAGTAAGGCACATCAATTGGAATCGAGAAGGTAAGTTGTTACTTTTTTATTCTTTTTCTTTTTTTTTCTTCTTTATTCTTTTCGTCTCAGGTAATCAAGCCAAATACCTCTTACAGCCAAGCTGATCAACAGATGAATGTCGTTGACCACTTTTTTGTCCCAGGGGAAAGAATTCCAACAAAATACTACGAATCGCCATTTTCTAGGCTCTTAGTTTATAAGCGTTCCTGTCTATTCCGTCTCCTCGCAGTCTATCTTTGCATCTTCCTGAAATCAACAGAAATCTTCTGCTATCATCCTCCACCTTAAAGTCTCGGAATAGCAAGTCGTCTTTCTTCTTTTTCTTCACTTTCTGCCCTGCAGTCTCGGGATCTTAGATGATGGCAGTGCTCCTGGAATCAGTCAACTAGTCATTGGTCACTGCGGATTATTTACGAGTTATATTTTCTGTGCGCATGTTCTAACGAAATCCGATGTGAGCCTGTTCGTACTCTTAGCTGGATGACCACACATAAGGCATTCAAAAACAAAAAATATGAAACAAACAAACAAGCAACTCTAAACACACAAAACAAGAGAAAACAAAAAACAGCTAACACCAAAACAAAGACAAACGACGAAACCGCTCCCCCAAAACAAACAAACAAACAAAAGAAAAGATAGAGGAACGCGCAGTTTAATGCTTAAAAACAACAAACTGTTTTAAAGAAAAGCAAGCAGCTTATTTTTTTTTTTTTTTTTACATAAAATGGCTTACACAGTTAAGATAACATATGTAGAAGAAAATAAACCAACAACTTCCATATCATCATCAGCATCATCATCATCATCATCATCACATCATCAACAAAACAACAACAACACAACAACAACAACACACAATAAACATGAGAACTCAGACAGAAAAGTATTAGGCAAACAAGGCTGGCACGGATAAAAACATTATCTTCCAGATTTGTGGAATCCCTCGGCTGACATAGGGCCCAATGTTCAGATAAAACTTCCTCCCTCCCCTCTGCCCCCCCCCCCCCCCCCCCCCCCCCCCCCCCCCCCCCCTCCACATCTTGGACCATGATCAGGATTAAAGCCAATAGCTTAGTTCCGCCAGATACAAAGATCGGTTTACGCCAAATGTCTATGGACCTCGGCATTAATTCTTATTTTCCGAAAAATTAAAAATATAGGCTGTTGAGTACTAAAACAACACAAAACACCAACAACAAAACAACAACAACAACAACAACAAACAACAACAACAACAACAAACAAACAACAACAACAACAACAACTTCTTGAAGAGGGAAAACAAATGGCCGTCTTTGCTCAGCGGTAAATTTTTTTCGGGGTTGACTTTCATGGATATAAAATGGTTTACATCCAACGCCTACCCAAAAATAGTATTCGCCAGATGAGGGGTTGGGGTGGGGGGGGTGGGGAACATCTCCGGAGAATAAGGATCAGGGAGCATTAGAAGGCAAAACAGGATGGGGTCTTGGTCTGGAGGGCGGGGGGGATGGGGGCAGCAGGGGGGGCAGGGGGTGGTGCAGGGGGTTGGAGGGAGTGGGGCGGGGGTGGTGGGGAGGGGGGTCCGGTGGGGCCGGCAGGGGGTGGGGTGTGAAGGGGCGACGGGAAACCGTGAGTGCTATCTGAATGCCCAAATTGCGCATACGGAAAATGAATTATGTTTTTCAATTTGCCGGGATCCCGCGGGCGGTTCCGAACCGACGATATCTGAAATGCCAACGAGGGTAGTTACCCACTGAGCTTAGCTTCTCAGACACTTGCGCGTAGAATGGGACCCCGGCGGTTATTTCATTTGGCGACGAAAACAGACCAGAAGACACGTACGGACAGTCAGTCATCAGAGTCAGATAGACAGGCAGACAGAGGACAGACAGACAGGCAGCACAGACGGGACAGACAGATTTATCACATAGAGCTCGTATGGCCTGTGTCTGGGTCAGTGTTTGATTGTCCGGTCAGTCAGCTGGGTACCTTGAACGTTTCGTCGTCGGTCCTTGTCTCGTCGACTTGACCAGCCATCCGCCACGAATTGGTGCCATTGAATCTCCCTGCTGCGCCTCTGAAGTACGGTCGCCGTTGCTGCCTCAAGAGCTCGGTCTCAGGCGTCACACAGGCTGCTCACCCGACCCGCCTTATTCCCGAGGAACCTGAACTCTGGTACAGCTTACGGTCACCAGAGGTCGACATACCAGTTCTGTTTAGAGCACCTGTCTGTTCGTTGTGTGTGTGGTGTTGTGCTGTGTGTTAACGTGTGTTGTGTGTGTGTGTGTGTGTGTGTTTGTGTTGCTGTGTGTGTGTGTAGTGTGTGTCAGCTGTGCGTTCGTGCGTTCTTGCGTGCCGTTCTTTGTGTGGTGATGGTGTGTGTGTGTGTGTGTGGTGTTTGTGCTTGTGTGTGCGCGCCGCGCATGCGCGTGTGTTGCTGTGCGGTGCGTGCTGTGTATGTGTGTGTACGTGTGTGCGCGCGCGCGTGTGCTTCGCGCCCGTGGGTGTGTTTATGTGTGTGTTTGTGTGTGGGGCGTTGTGTCGGGTGTGTGTGGGTGTGGGTGTGTTGTTCCCAAAACGTTTTCTGAACATGAGTTTTGTCTCACAGTTTTTTATTGTCTCTACTCCGGTTCGTGCAAGAATGAGAATACGTACAGTTCGTTGATCGCACGAATCCCGAAACAACGTTCTCAAAAGTATTGAAACGAGGAGAGGCTAGTGTTATACAAACTGTTAACAATGCAATACCATCACCACCGGATAACTGTCTTTAAATATTAGATATATATTTTTTTTTTTTTAACTATATATATAAATATATATATATATATATATATATATATATATATATATATATCATATAAATACAAATAAGTACATTAGAATGTAATATTAATATTATATATATATATACGCGTAACAGATACTGCTGCACTTTTCATTTCTGGGCCCGGACGAGGTCAACAAACTACTTCATGGGCCGCCCTACCTACAGAATATGTACAAAACGAATCATGGCTGATGGCCTGTTACATTTTATGCGATCATCACAACATTAAAATTCGAAACCCATTGAAATGTGCTGATCTGTTTGGTCACTCAGCACCAACATATCAATATTCTGCTGTCGCAGATGCAGATATCATGGAGCATGCACTCATCATTAATAAAAACGTGAGAATGGTTGGAGACACACACAATACTCATTTCGTGCCGAAAGTATCTTATTCCCTTGAGATAAAAGGATAAAAGTCAAGGTTGGAGCTAGTTTCTGGACTGAGTCAATGAAAAACGCCTTTGCCTTCGCACTCGGAAAAAAAAAAAAGGAAAAAAGGTGAACCAGTACACCAATGCGCCGAAAACGTCCACTCAATAGAAAGAAGGAAAGTGTAAACACTTAAGGCACCATGCTGACTTCGAAGGGCCCCGCCCCCCGACGAAGACACATGAAGAAATAGGAGACAGAGACAGTTGAGCTCACCCTGACGCCACCCGGTATGTCAGTGGGAGGAGGACTAGTAACGACACACACGCCCCAAACACACTCACAGCTCTTGCTTACAAATCTCTTCACTATATCATGCATTGTGTTCACAATTTCAAAACACTAGTAAAGGTCTATATACTTTACTACACATGGATCCATGAACCAAACATCAATGCATAGGGAGTCTCAAACCAAAATAAATCATTATCTCTTCATTTGAACTTCACAAAAACCAATTATCTAAATCATCATTTTAACTAACCCGGGTAAAAACTGATTTCTACTTTTTACCTGGCCAGGTGATCTTAATATATTCACGACATACTGTCTTTTTCTTTTCCTTTTTTTCTTTGTTTTCTTTTCACTGTCACTTTCACAAGCACAACACAACTGCTCTGCGCATGGTAGAGTTGGACTGCTGGCCTCTGTCAGGTTGGTACTGCTGGGCACTGGGTCAGGTTAGACTGCTCGGCACTGACTGGTCAGGTCTGACGCCTGATATGAAAAGTGGCGCGGCCAAAGTATTAGAGGTCGCACCCAGTTCAGATTGACAGTGACTATCAGAACAATCGATCTGTTCTCCTTTCTTCTTCCTGCATTAAACGACATTGCACTCTCTCTCTCTCTCCTCTTTAGATCTGCCGCTATCAAATCGACATGGTTTGCTTTTCTCTTTCTTTTTCTTTTTCTTTTTTTTTTTTTTTTCTCTTCATCGGTTAGCAACTCTCTCCTCCAACATCTTCCCTGAGTCCTTTCCTCTGCAGACTCTCTATGGTCTGCCTAATGCTACAGGCTCGGTTCTCTTCACCCCCACCCCCCCTCCCCCCTCTCATCTCTCGGCCTTCCTCTCATGCAGAGCTTTACACCCAGAGACCCGCGAACTCCTCCTCTCTCTCATGTCTTTCGTTCTCCCGTCTTCTTCTTCCGTCACTCTCAATCTTTATTATCCCTCGTTCCCGATCTGTCAAAAGGGGGTGAGTACCATTGGTCAGAATTTTCCCGCCTTTCTCACTTCCCGAGAGAGAGATCGAAACACCCATTACCTCACTTCTAATTCATCCTGGACGCCGCGCTCAAACCGTCCCACAGTCACATCTACTCGCATTGCTCTCTCGTGGTGGGTCACATGGGTCATTTAATTAATTAGCTTGACTTTACCCCACCACACAATACCTCCCCACTTCTACTTCAACGGCGACCGTCTGGCTTCTTCTTCTTAACTTCGTGGGCCGCTCGGTCGCAAATGGCCGGATCAGTCTCCTGACCCACCACGCCGCGCCCCGAGACCCGTCTGGCAGGGACATATGGATTCCGTCGGTCCAGCCACGTGTCTGTCCTGCTGGACAAGTGCGGTTTCCGTGAGACCCTCTCGCTGTGGCCTAATTGGATGACGCGACACCCCTCTTCTTAAAGTCGTCTGCACTATGGAACCAGGATATCTTGAGTTGGAGCTTTGTCCAAACAAAACTGGCTGGCCACCTGACCCACGACTTCGGTTTTCTTTTTTGTCCGTGACAATTTCCCCCTTTGACAAAAAGGAACTATCGCCTTCAGCTGTGTTCAATAAAACGGCTACAAAACAAGACACACAACCAGAATTTGCTGACAAACAGCTACACGTTGCAAACAGTTTGGAAACAATACTTTACAACAAACGGTGTATAAATTATAAGATATATCCTTAGTTAAATATCACCCCAATGAGTTATCATTGACGTGCGCTCTTGCCTTATTTATTCAAACTCATTTTATAAAACAACTCTCTGTGCGCAAATATTGCAATTTCCCCTACCTGCGGATTTGCCAACATCTTCTCGTCACAACTTTTATGGAAAATGCACAATCTAATAATGACAACGATCCATGACAACTCACTGAGGAATCTCCATCTCACTTATCGCAAACAGGCATTAACTACACAAGCGACTGTATGCTCCAAACTTAACTTACATTTACCATGAACAAGTCCTCACAAAGAAATAATGAACCATAGCCAAATGGGAATAGAACCCATAATCCACTCAATCTCAACTGTTAATCAAACACATTTACCTCATTTTCAAAAAGTAGCTATGCCACCCCCGGTTATGACCAGACTTCCTCTGAGTGCAGCTTGCTAGCCCTACGCGACTCTCTTAAAATAGTCAGCTCCTACATTTCGGTCTGACTGGAACTGGAATGTACTGGACTCGATAACCTGTAGGGGCTGCCTAGTTTTGCCATTTATTGCCCAGCGCCCAGCACCCTGCGGTTTGTGTTTTCAGGGGGGCCTCATGCCAGGATTGTGCCCGACGATGGAGGGTTTTTTCCTTTTATGCTTCTTAGTGGAGAGTTGATGATCCCGTCTCTTGCTTCCTCGAATCCACGTCACGAAAGAACTCTTACCTCATACAAGTATTTAGTGTGAAAAATGTCTGCACGCGGCCACCCACACCACCCCATCACCCCCCACACCCACAACCACGGGACAGCAAACACTCCTTCTCCACCGTTCGTTTGCGTCTGTGCCGTATGAGGGCGTTTATACCCTTCTTCACACTTCGTTCAAGCTTCCTCTTTAGCATACTTACAGGAAACTCGACCCCTTCGTGGCTCCTGCAACCAATACTTCACTACTCCACCGCCTGAAGATATGCATTCTGTCTGCAACAAAAATGGGTTTTTTGAAATATCCCGGCGTAGCTCTTCCAAGATGGTGACGGGAAACCTAGTCTCCTTTTTCCAGCACGGTCTGCTGCAGGTGCTTGCTCTGCAGCGGACTCTGACCCACTCGACCACTGCGGTTTCCTGCTTGACCAAATTCACTGAGAGGAGACTCGTGATTGCTGCCGATAATTTGGTTACAAATTCCCTTTAGAAACCAATTAAAGCCCTAGCCAGACTCCCTGACTTCTGTTTGGTCCTTTGGTCTCTCTGAATTCATCATATTCTCCAACTTTTCACTCTTCTGGCTGCTTTGTGGTCGCCTCCAACAACCAAAACCTAGGGACTCCAGGCTTGGGAAAAACCAAATCTGGCACTTTGTTGGTCTGGCTGTGAGATTGGCTGCGTCTCACACCTCTCTAAAAAAACTGCTCTCATAGCTGCTCATATGTCCTCCCATTGTCTCAGATGCTATCAGGAAATGGTCATCCATGACATTCATGACGCCTTCCCAAATAAAAAATCAATAACCCCGTCAATATAACTTTTCCCTCATATCCGAGGAGAAAATTGCAGGCGCGTTGACCATACCAAAATGAAGTACTCGACACTGGTATAGGCACATAGGAGTGGAGAATGGCTGTGACTTCTTTTGAGGTCCTCACTCAGGCTATTTGCCAATAACCCTTGCTCAGATCTATCTGGTGAAAATAAATGAAAATCTTGTGAAATTGGTTGTGAAATTAATACTTGATTCTTTGCTTGTGTTGGGCGATCTGACTACGCGGGCCAACAGGGGGTTCCTTCCAAGTTCGGTATGACCTTCTGCCCATCGACCTTGGTGACCACTGTTCAGACCGTCTTTAGTCATCAACACAAGAATCGATGCCCTCTCCTGACTTTTACCTCACTAAAGGACGACGGAGGTTTTGTGCACTAATACGATGATTTGGACGGGACGGTTCAATCTCCCCAAGGTCCCAACATCTTTTCCACCTCCTCCTCGATACTCGTTTTGGTTTTTGGTGGCATACGGGAATCAGGTAGGGTTTCAAATGTACGGGTGTTTGCGATGTTTTAACTCCACCGTACAGGTCTCTAGAGGTTGTCCATGCCTGGTTTATCAGTCAGGGGACGCACCCTATACTGTTTTTAGGTGCCCCTAAACTTCCTCCTGTCTCCTACTGTCTTTAGCCCTCTTCATACAGTGACACCATCCTGTATGACTCTTCTCCTGTGAAACTACAGGGCAACAACTCCCTTCTTCTTGCTGGGTTCCTCCTTCCCTCCATCAATGATAAGCTGCCTGCGCCTATGTTGCTGAGTTCAGCTATGATTTATTTGCGGAGAAATTCGCATAGGAAAAGTTTTGATTTCCCATTCACATCAATTCGGTATAGTCCTGATCTCCCTTTCAATGATGGTGGAATGGTCTTTCAATGCATCAGCGTTGTTGTTGTGATCCGTGGGGAAGCAGTAAACAGGGACTTGATCTCCCACCTTGAGGAATTGCTTCTCCTCAACCTTCCCTGTCATTATTGCTTTCTTCACTGAACGACCCCCTGCTCCTGCAAACTCTCCCTTGCAACCCATTACATGTCTCCTCTAGCTATTGCGGTAACGTCCCCAACACATACTGATAGTGTTTTTTTGACCTTTTTCTGACTCCTTGTCTTCCGGGACCACAGCTCTTTTGTGAAGAATACACCAACTGGTCCCGAACTGTGTCGCCCATATACAGCAGCCTACAAATGGTTGGAAAAGCATGTGTGCTCTACATCGAGGGGCCTTCCCTGTAGGTGAACAGTTGCCCCGCTGGACCGCTGGGATTGGAATTGCTAACAACGGTCCCAATCTGCTGGCCTTTTCTCACAGGAGACTTCTTTAAAGATGCCTTCGCACACCATTTGAATCTTTCCCCAAGCCATTGCATTGGGGTGGTATGGGGGTAGAGAGAAGCTGTTTGTGATCCCTAGCACCCTGTTGTCCTCCCACATCACACTTGAGGTGAAAACTGGGACCCCCCTTGTCAATGAGAATGAGTGAATGGCACGCCCACGCGAGAGAAATAGATGTCTACCAGCCCTTCCAGCGACCATGTTGCGTATCTTCGCCATTCAATGCGACCCGCTTTCTGGGTATCTGGTCGCGTTGTCCACGAGCTGTCCGTCAACAACATAACTGTGCCCTCCTTTGGAACAGGGCGACGATTGGGCCAAATCAGATCAACAGCCACTCTCGCTGAGGTGTCTGTGCAATTTAAAGGGGGCTGTTTACGAGGCGCCCTTCCTCTTCACCCATCTTGTGGCTGACCTTTGACCTTTGACACACGTACATGACCTGCTGAGAGAAACGCTTTAGTATGAATAGCCCCCTGGCCAGTGAAAAATATTTCAAGAATGATTCGGTTAAGCGGTTGTGCCTGGTGCCGGAGATGACCCGCCATGAGCGACTCGTGACCCCATGACATAAATGGAAGTTTTTGTCTCGATAACTTGTTGGTGGTACCTTAACTGAAGTTGTCACCCTTACTGTCTTCCCTTGTGGTAAAACTCGGTCACAACAACCCGCCTTTCACCAGAAATTCTGTTCCTCACCTCCTCTAACACCTGTTTCTCTCCACTCTTGCTAACTCTCAAGACTTCACGAGAGCGAAGGGTTTTGTTCCTGCAGCTGCTGCCCTAAACTCATCAGGAGACACATCCATGCCTCTGACTTCCTTGCTGGGATACGAATAACGGGTTTATTCAACCTATTCTCCTTCTATGCTCCGTGTTTGAACTGCTACTGCCCTGTAGCCGTCAACAACCTCAGGATCCCCAGGATCCCTTGCACCTGGATATTTTTTTTCTCATGATCAAATCATAAAGGGGTTTCTCCATAACCAGCGCCAGACAAACTCGCCTGAGAAGTAAGGGGTACGTACTTTCTATCTTGGCAACTGGGAAACTCCCTCAACTCAGTGATCGATTACGAGTAATTAGAGTACAGGTATGGATATGCCCTGTCAAATCCCACTTTCCCGACCAGCGTAGTTCTTACTACACTCACATGAACACCCAGTGTCCGTTAACACTTTCACCTCATCGCTGGCAATCCACCCTTTTCCATGGTTTGAACCACTCAGCCTACGGTTGCCTCCATCAATCCCTCTGACACTGATGATGCTGTCAGTGCTAGCATAGGCCGCACTCCACCCTCTTCAGACTGGAATCCCCTTTTGGTTTTTCCACTGACAGGTCGTACCCCTGGCGACTTATCAACCTCTTGCATAGGCTGCTGCCTTTCTGAACCTTATGCGGACATTCCCTAGCAACATGTCCTCTTATGACAAAATGAAACCACTATTGTCCATTTGTCCTCCTTTCTGCCAACCCACTGGTTGGCTGGATCTTTGCAGAAAACCTCTCCTAGTCGTTCCTTGCACTCTTCCACCTGTGCCTGGCACCCTGTTTCGTCCTGACCTTAGTTCAGTGCCCAAACGTGCCCTCCCTATACACCTCTGCTAACTTCAGCAACTCTCCTGCTGTCTCTGGCGTCTCTCTTTCAATGTTTTATAGTTAACTCAGGGCCGCAACCTCTGACAAAATCTGGTTCCTTCATAACCAGCTCTTACAATTCAGGCGAACTCCTTTCTCGTACCGCCCTCTCAACTCTAAACCCTTCTCACAATAGTGATCCAAAAGTTGCTTTTGCACAAACTGAGTGTACGTTTCACCTGGCTTGCAATCGCAGCTGATCGAAATTTCTTTCTAAAACATTCCTCTTGTGAGGTCAAATTCCCTGCTCAACGACTCACTTCACAGCACCAAAACAGGATTGTATTGGTCTGCTAGGGGTATAATGCAGTGAAAATCTGTAATGCATCTCTCCCGTCAATAGCTCTGACAAATTGACGTGCCCACCTCTTATGAAGGCCAACCTCTGACTAGTAGCAAAAAGTTTCAAAACGACTGATGTATGCATCAATCGTATCTGTTCCTTCAGCGAAGAATTTTGGCCACTTTTGGTCGGGGGGCGGGGGCATAACTGCGCACAGGGTCACTGGTACTGAGCTGCCATCATCGGTGGTTATCCCTCTGTTATTCCTCACTCTCTTCTAACTCTATTGAATCAGTAAGTCTTTCCTGTTCATGCCGCTTCCCTTAGTCTTTCTGTTTTCCTGGTTTCGCTAGACTGAATCCTTAATCTTTCTGTTTCCTCGTTTCTTTATAATAGTTAGCCTGGAATCCTTTATCTTTCTGTTTCTGCGTTTCCCGTAGTCTTGCTGTTTTCTGCCTTTTCACTGCGACCGGCGGTCTTTTCCTTTCCGCATCGCTCATCCCTTTCCATCTTTGGTTGGGTTTACAACGAATAGCTCGCAACTCTTTTCCCAGTAGCCTAAATCTCGAGCGACCTCACAAGGTTGTTCAGGGGGGGTGTTCTTTTTTCCGCACGATATCTTTTTTTTGTTTTAACAAGATTTTACTACTACGACAGCCGAATGGTGGTTAACGACACGTGTGAAGTGTCGTCAAGTGCACAATCCTATGAATTGTTAATTTTAGCTTGGGACAACGTAATTAGTTTAGTTTTTTATAAAGACGCTAGCGCTCTGACCCAACTATTCTAGGAGAGCGATTATAGCACTCTGTGGCGAAATAAGTACTATTTTGGGGGCTGAAACTGAAATGCCACGCCTAGTGGTTAATCTATCTTGGAAGCAGCCAATGCACAAGCCTAGTATTTAACTATCCTTGGAAACATGCAGGTAAGACACAAACTTGTCTTAGGATTAAATACTTGAATCCCACCAGCTTCCTCTTGAGAAGTTTTGAAACAATTATCAATAAATGGGCCAGAATATCCTGGCAGAGGCTCGCCAATAAATTGTCAAACCTCGGGGCTTATGGGTCAGAGGAGGAAGGACTGCGCACAGCCCAAAACACACTCACAGCTTGTTACAATCTCATTATTATAATATCATGCAATCATTCGTCACATCAAACCACTAGTAAAGTCTATAACTTTACTACACATGAATCATAGAAACACAAATCAATGCACTATGGAGTTCAAACAAAAATAAAACAATTCTCTCTTCCTTGAACTTCACCAAATCCATTTATCCTTAAAATCTTCATTAACTAAACACCGGGTATAATATAAGGGTGGTAAAACAGTTTCTACTTTTACCTGCCAGGTGTTTAAACTATTCACGAATCACTGTCTTTTCTTTTCCTTTGTTTTCTATGTTTCTTTTTCACATGTCACTTTTCTCAAGTCACCAACACACGGCTGGCAATGTCAGGTCGGAATGCTGGCCATGGTTTCAGGTTGGATGCTGGCTCTGGTCAGGTTAGGATGATGGCACTGTGTCAGGTTTGGACTGCTGATGAAAAAGTGGCGCGGCCAAGTATGAGGTAGAACCCCGGTTCAGATTGAACAGTGACTAATCAGACATCGATCTGTTCTCTTTCTTTCTTCCTGCATTAACGCATTGCACTCTCTCTCTTCTTTCTTCTGACTGCTCTATCAAATGGACGGGTTGCTTTTTTTTTCTTTTTCTTTTTCATTTTTTTTCTCTTATCAGTAGCAAATTCTCTCTCCACATCTCTCCTTTAGTCCTTCTCTGCAGACTCTCTATGGTGCTAATGCTACAGATCGGTTCTTTCACTCCCAACTTCTCATCTTTCTAGCCTTCCTCTCATGCAGAGTTACACACCCAGATCCTCTCCTTCCTCCTTTCTCTCTGTCTTTCGTTCTCCGTCTTCTCTTCCGTCAACTCTCACATCTTTCTTATCCCGTTTCCGATCTGTCAAAAAAGGCGTGAAGTACCATTGGTCAGAATTTTTCTTTTTTGTTCCCCGCCGTTCTTGTAACGAAATTACCTACCTTCGAATTCCATTGGACGTTCAACCGTCACCACAGGTCACAGTCCATCTACTGGCCTTGCCTCTCCTGTGAGTGGTCAATGGGTCTTTAATTAATTAGCTTGACTATTACCACCACCACACAATACCTCCCCCCTCCTATTCAACGGCGACGTCTGCTTAACTTGTGGCGCGGGTCGTCAAATTGGCCGGTTCAGTCTGACCCAGGCGCCGAGACCCCATTGGCCAGGAATATTGATCCGTCGGTCCAGCCACTTAGTCTGTCTGCTGGGACAGTGCTGTTTGTTTTCCGTGAGCTCCTCCGCTGTGCCTAATTTGCTGAACGCAACACCTTAAAGACGTCTGCCAGGGACACCAGGGATATTTGAGTTGGAGCTTATGTCCAAACAAACTGGCTGGCAACTGCCCACGACTTGGTTTTTTTCTTTTTCTGTCGTGACAGACCAGAGGTAATGCATGCCAGTCCGTCGATAATAATCCAGAGGCTGTTTTGGAACATCAAAAGGAGAAATTAATGGTACATGTGTGACCAGGACTGTGTTGTCACAAATTGTCTTGCCAGAACGTTGTACCTAAAAAAAAAAATAAAAATTAAAAAAAAATTAGCGCCGGTCTCCATGTTGGTGAAATGGTCGTGTTTGAAAAGGACGGAAGACGATACTTAGAATTTATTTTTTAAACTGACAAATAAAGAAGCGAAAAAAAAACTGAATCGAAAGAAAGGGGAGGTGGTGGGAAAGGGAGAACCCCCCCCCCCCCCCCCCCCCCCCCCCCCCCCCCCCCCCCCCCCCCCCCCCCCCCCCCCCCCAATAAAACAAGTCAGAATAAGATGGTGGAGGGAAAAAAATGGAGAAGAGAAGGCAAGGGGGAAAAGAAGAAGCAAGAAAGGCAAAGAAGAAAGCCAACAACAGAACATCACAGCAGCAACTACAGCAGCAACAACAGCAGCAACAACAGCCGCAGCACCCAGCCAGCAAAAAAGCAGCAACAACAGCAGCAGCAACACCGACAACAACGGCAAAAAGCCCCATAGACCCGTCACCGGCTGGTAAGGCTGATCATGAAACGCATCTTTGAACCCCTTCCCCAAAACAACTACAAACAACAATACAGCAACCAACAACGCGCGAGAGCCGACGACGACAGCAGCAGCCCAGCTGTACTAGCAACAACAACAACAACATCTACGGCACTGTATCATCACATCATCTTCATCTTAATCATCTTCATTATCTTCATCATCGTCATCATCATCATCATTCATCATCATCATCGCATCAATCATCTCTTAATCATCATCATCATCCTCCATACACTCAAACACTACTTTTAATTCATACAAAGACGTATGCTCCGCACATTATGAACACAAGAATTCCTCTCGATGTTCTAGCCAACTGATGAACTTCCACTAACTAACTGTCTCAACCTTAAAATAGTCAGCTGCTTCCTGAGGCAGTGCTAGTCGGACAGCTGACATTCTGTCGACCTGGAATGTACTGCACTCGGTACCTGTAGGGCTGCAGTGCCATTGCCCAGCGCAGCACCCTGCTGTTTTTTCAGCTGCGCCTCCTGCAGGAATTTGAGTGGTTGATGATCCGTCTCGATCACAAACTCTTTTCCCATACAAGTAATTTATGAAATTTCTGCACGGCCCACACGACAGCTAAACACTCCTTCTCCACGTTGCGTACCCTTCTTCACACTTTGTCAACTTCCTGCTAGCATACCTCCACAGGAAAACTCGACTCCTTCATGCTCCTGCAACAATACTGCACCTACTCCACCACCTGATGCATCTGTCCGCAACAAAAATGGTTTTGACATATCCGGTAGCTTCAAGATGGGACGGGAACCTAGTCTTTCTAGCACTGTCTGCAGTGCTTGCTCTGCCGCGTCTGACCAATCGACCACTGCCGGTTTCCCTGCTTTGACCAAATCACTGAGAGGACTCGTGATTGCTGCGAATTTGGAACAAATTCCCTGTAGAAACCAATAAAACCTAGCAGACTCCTGACTTCTGTTTTGGTCTTGGTCTCTCTGAATTCATCATCTTCTCCCACCTTTCCCTTTTCTGGCTGCTTTGTGTCACCTCCGACAACAAAACCTAGGAACTGCCAGGCTTGGAAAAACCCAACCTGGCACTTTGTTGGTCTGGCTGTGAGATTGGCTCGTCTCAACCTCTCTAAAACTGCTCCTAGCTGCCTCATATGCTCCTCCCATGTCTCGGATGCTATCAGAATGTCATCCATGAAATTCACAAAGCCTTCCAATCCCGTCAATAACTTCCTCATCATCCGAGAGAAGACTGCAGGTGCGTTGACCATACCAAAAGGAAGTACTCGCCACTGGTATAGCCCCATAGGAGTGGAGAATGCTGTGACTTCCTTTGAGTCTTCACTCAAGGCTATTTGCCAGTAACCCTTGCTCAGATCTATCCTGGTGAAATACTGGCTCTTGCTTGTGGCGATCTGAGCGAACAGGTCTTCCATGTTCGGTATGACCTCTGCATCGACCTTGGTGACAACTGTTCAGGACGTCTATAGTCAACACAGAATCGATGCTCACCTGACTTTTTCCTCACTAAGACAAAGGTGCACTATACGATGATTGGACGGTTCAATCACCCCAAGGTCCAACATCTTTTCTACCTCCTCCTCGATCACTTGCTTTGGTGGCATATGGGATCGGGTAGGCTTTCACATGTAACGGGTTTTTGCGATGTTAACTCCACCGTACATGTCTCTAGAGTTGTCCTGCCTGGTTTATCAGTCAGGGACGCCCTATACTGTTCTAGGAGCCCCCTAACTTCCTCCTGTCTCCTACTGTCTAGGCCCTTCATACAGTGACACATCCCTGTATGACTCTTCTCCTGGAAACTCAGGCAACAAAATCTCCCCTTCTTCTGCTGGGTCTCCTTCACCTCCATCAATGATTGCTGCGCGCCTAAGAGCTTGAGTCCACACGCAGAATAAATTGCGGAGCAAATTCGCATGGAAAAGTTTTTGATTTCCAATTCACATCAATTCGGTAGTCCTGATCTACCTTTTCAATGATGGTTGAATGGTCCTTTCCATGCATCAGCAGCTTGTTGTGATCCGTGGGGAAGCAGTAACGGACTTGATCTCCCCACCTTGAGGAATTGCTTCCTCACCTTCCCTGTCATATGCTTCTTCTGAACGACCCTTAGCCCTCCTCAAACTCTCCGGGGCGCTCCCTTGCCAACCCTTACATGTCCTCCTCAAGCCTATTGCGTAAGTCCCACCACATCTGAAATGGTTTGACCTCTTAGACCCTGTTCCTCCCGGACCACAGCTCTTTGAGAATCACACTGGTCCCCGAACTGTCCGCCCAGACAGCAGCTCAAATGTGAAAAGCCTGTTGCTCTCCTGAGGGCTTCCGTACTTAGTGAAACATGCCGCTGAATGTAACGGTCCCCAATGCGCTTGGCCTTTCCTCACAGAGCTTCTTTAGATGCCCTTCAGCACACCATTGAATCTTCACCAAGCCATTGCCAATGTGGGTGTATGGTAGTGAGAAGCTGTGTGATCCCTATCACCTGTTACCTCCCTCATCACACCGAGGTGAACTGGACCCCTGTCACTGAGATTATTTTGTGATGCACCCCAGCACTGCGAGAAAAGATGTCTACCCCAGCCACTTCAGCGACATGTTCGTATCTACGCCCATTCAATGCGACGGCTTCTGAAGGTATCTGGTCGACGTAGTCCACGTAGCGTCACCACATACTCTGGTTTAAGGGTGGGGGCCCCCCCCACCTTTGGAACAGGGCGAGATGGGGGGCTCAATCAGATCAACAGCCCACTCACGCGAATGTGTGTCAATTAAAGTGGGCTGTTTAAGAGGCGCCTTCCCTCTTCACACCTCTTGTGGCTGACCTTTGACACACGTCACATGACATGCAGAAAACGCTTTATGTCTGCCATTGCACCTGCCAGTGAAAACAACAAAAGAATCGGGTCCAGGCTGTTTTGCTGTGCCGAGATGACCCGCCATGACGACTCGTGACCCACTGACGACAGTGGCACGATAACATGGTGGTACACTAACTGAGTTGTCACCTTACCTGTCTTCCCCCCTTGTAAACACTCGGTACAACACCCGCCTTTCACCAAAAATCTGTTCCTCACCTCCTCAAACCAACATTTTCTCTCCACCACTTGCTAACTCTCAAACTTCACGAGCAATGTCCTTGTTCCTGCGCTGCCCTAAACTCTTCAGCGACACAGCCATGCCCGACTTCCTTGCTGGAACGACTAACGGTTAATCAACCTGTTCCTCCTTCTTTGCTCCGAGTTTGAAACTGCTGTGCCCCTGTAGCAGTCAACAAACTCAGGATCCCCTGATCCCTTGCCCTGGAATATTTCTATGATCAAATCATAAGGTTTCTTCTCCATCACCAGCGCAGACAACTCGCCTGAGAAGTAAGGGGTACTACTTCTATCTTGGCAACTGGAATCTCCCTCACAGTGCCATCGATTAGAGTACAGTCTGGATTTGCCCCTGTCAAATCCCCTTCCTCGACCACGTTGTTCTACTACACCACATAAACAAACCATGTCCCGTAAACACTTCACCCTCTGCTGGCCATCCACCCTTCTATTCCACTGTAATGAACCACTCAGCCTAGTGCCCTCCCTCCCTGACACTGACTGCTGTCCTGTGCTAGCCATAGGCCGCACTCCCACCCTCTGCAACTGGATCCCTTTGGTTCCACTGCAGTCGTGTTCCCCTGGCGACCCTTATCAACCTCTGCAAGGCTCGCTGCCTTCTGGAACCTTATGCGACATTCCCTCGCCACATGTCCCATTCTTAGGACAAAGGAAACACCTATATGTCCCTTTGTCCTCCTTTCTGCCGCCACCACTGGGTTTGCAGACTTGCAGAAAACTCTCCTATCCCTTGCATCTCTTCCACACTGTGGCCTGGCACCTGTGTGTCCTGCACCTAGTGCCCAAACGTGCCTCACTATACACCTCTGCTAAACTCAGCAACTCTCCGCTGTCTCTGGCCTGTCTCTTTCTTTCAAAATGTATAGTTTTAACTCAGGCCGCAACCTGACAAAAACTGTTCCTTCATAACCAGCCCTTTCAATTCAGCGAACTGCCTTTCTCGTACCGCTCAACTCAAACCACTTTCTCAAAATAGTGATCCCAACGTTGCACCAAACGGAGATGTACGTTTTCACACTGCTTGCAATCTAGCTGAACGAAATTTCTTTCTAAACCCTTCCTCTGTGAGGTCAAATCCCTTCCATCAACGACTCCTTCAACAGCATCCAAAATCACATTGTTGGTCTGCTGTAATGCAGTGAAAATCTGTAATGCTTAACCCGTCAATAGCGCTGACAAATGACTGCCCACTCTTCTGAAGGCCAACCCTGACTTACAAACGTTTCAAAAACGACTGAAGTAATGCATCAAGCGAATCTGTTCCTTCAGAGAAATTTGGCAACATTGGTCGGGGCATAACTGCGCACAGGGGCAACTGAAACTGAGCTGCCATCATCGGTGGCTCCCTCTGTAATCTCACTCTCTCTAACTCTAATTGAATCCTTAAACTTTCTGTATCCTCTGCGCTTCCATAGTCATTTCTGTTTCCTTGCGTTTCGCTAGCCTGAATCCTTAAATCTTTCTGTTTCCTCTGCGGTTTCTTTATCATTGTTAGCCTGAAGCCTTTATCTTTCTGATTCCTGCTTTTCCATTGCTTTCGTTGTCCCTGCATTCTACTGCACACGGGGGCGTCTTCCGCGCGCATCATCCCTTTCCATCTTTTTGTTTCAACGAATGCTCGCAACTCTTTCCCGAGTAGCCTAAATCACGAGCGAACGCTCACTATTGTTCAATAGGGGAGTTCTTTTCTTCCGCCATTATATCTTTTTTTTTTTAACAAAGATTTTTACTACTACGACAGCCGAACTGGGTGGTTACCGACACGAGTGACGTAATAGCACTATCCTATGAATGATACTATTAGCTTGGGACAACGTAATTAGTTTTTTTATAAGACGCCTAGACGCCTGACCCAACTATGAGAGCGAATTATAGGCATCTGTGCGAAATAAGTACTCTGGGGCTGAATGCCAAGCCTAGTGTTACTATACTTGGAAGCAATGCAAGCTAGTAATTAACTATCTTGGAAACATGCAGTAAGACACAACATTTCTTAGGAGTACAAATACTTGAATCCCACCCCAGCTTCCTCTCTGAGAAGTTGATAATTATAATAACTGGCCCAGAATATCCGGCAAGCTCTCCAATAAATTTGTCAACCGCGGGTTATGTCAGAGAGGAAGGACTACGCACGAGCCCAAACACTACTCACAGCTTGCTTACAATCTCATTCAGATTCATGCATTCGTCACATCAAACCACTAGTAAAGTCTATAACTTTACTACACATGGATCATAGAAACCAAACTCAATGCATAAGAGTCAAACAGAAATAAACAATCACTCTTCCTTGAACTTCATTCACAAAACCATTTATCTAAATCATCATTAACTAACCCGTGTATAAACAGATTTTCAACTTTACCTGGCCAGGGATCTTAAACTATTCACAATCACTGGTCTTTTCTTTTCCCTTTTTTTCTTTGTGTCTTTTCACTTCACTTTCACAAGCACAACACAACTGCTGGCACTGGTCAGGTTGACTGCGGCACAGGTCAGGCTGGACTGCTGCCAGGTCCAGGTTAGACTGCCTGGCACAGGTCAGGTTGGACTGCTGATGAAAGTGGCGCGGCCAAGTAGCGGTCGAACCCCGGTTCAGATGAACAGTGGACTATCACGACATCGATCTGTTCGCCTTTCTTTCTTTTCCTGCAATTAACGCAATGCACTCTCTCATCTCTCTCTCTTCTAGTCTGCTCAATCAATGGACAGGTTGCTCTACTTTTCTTTTTCTTTTCTTTTTTTTGTTCCCTCTTCATCAGTTAGCAACTCTCTCTCTCCACATCTCTCTTAGTCCTTCTCTGCAGACTCTCTATGGTGCTAATGCTAACAGCTCGGTCTCTTTCACTCCCCCCTCTCGTCTTTCTGCTTCCTCTCATGCAGAGCTTACACCCAGAAACCTCCTCCTCTCTCTCTTCTTTCGTTCTCCCGTCTGCTCTTCCGTCATCTCACATCCTTTCTATCCCGTTTCCGATCTGTCAAAGGGTGAGTACCATTGGTCAGAATTTTTCGCCGCCTTGTAAACGAAATGTACCTCCCTTCTAATCCATTGGACGTTCAAAAAAACCGTCACAGTCACATTCTACAGCCTTGCTCCGTGTGGTTCAATTGTCATTAATTAATTAGCTTGACTTTTACCCCACCACACAATACCCTCCCCCCTACCTACACACCCGGCACGTCTGCGTATTAACTTATGGGCGCTGGTCGCAAATGGCCGATTCATCTGACCCAGGCGCCGGAGACCCATCTGCCAGACAAATATTGTGATCACGGCGGTCCAGCCACTTGTCTGTCCCTGCAGGAACTGTGCGGTTCCGTGAGCCTCTCCGCTGTGCCTACTTGCTGACGCAACACCGTAAGCGTCTCCTGGACACCAGGATATTTGAGTTGGAGCTTATGTCCAAACAAACTGGCTGGCAATGACCACTACTTCGTTTTTTCTTTTTCTGTCCGTGGACAGACAGAGGTTAATGCATGCCAGTCGTCAGATAATACTCCAGAGGGGTGCTGTTTTTGGGAACATCAACGGAAGAATTAATGTACATATGTGAACCAGACTGTGTTGTCCCACAAAATGTCTTGCCAGAACGATGTAACTAAAAAAAAAATAAAAATAAATAAAATTAGCGCGTCCTCCCTGAGGTGAAATGGACTTGTTTTGAAAAGCGAAGCGATAGAATGACAAAAACGAAGCGAAAAAAAAAGAAGCGGAAAGAAAGGGGGTGGGTGGAAAGGGAGAACCCCCCCCCCCCCCCCCCCCAATAAAAACAAGTCAGACAAGATGGTGGAGGGAAACAAATGGAAAAGACAGGCAAGGGGAAAATAAAGAAGAATAGAAGCAAAGAAGCAACAACAGCAACAACAACAGCACAACAACAGCAACAACAACAGCACAACAACAGCACAGCAACAGCAGCAACAACAGCAGCAACAACAGCAGCCGCAACAACAACAACAACTGCAAAAAGACCCCCATAGACCCGTCACCGGCTGGTAAGGCTGATCATGAACGCATCTTTGAACCCCTTCCCCAAAACAACAACAACAACAACAACAGCAACAACAACAGCGACGACGACGACGACGACGACAGCAGCAGCAGCTGTAATAGCAACAACAACAACAACATCTACGGCAATGTCATCATCATCATCATCATCATCATCATCATCATCATTATCATCATCATCGTCATCATCATCATCATCATCATCATCATCATCATCATCATCATCATCATCATCATCTTCATCATCATCTTCAACGACGAAACAGCAACAAAAACAACAAGAGGCAAGAAAATAAATCCATCAGAAAGAAGAGAAGACAGGAGAAAATAAACATCACTACAGATGTGAATTCTTGTGGTCATTCTTGCGTCAGACTTATTCTTAAAGAACATTAAAAGATGTGAAATATATACTCATATCCATAGCCAAAAAGACCACATAAAACATCTTGCTTTGCTCTCGGCAAGATCTGCGAAAAACGAGGCTAATCACATGTTCTCATTTGTATGATAAGCTTGGGTAATTAGAGTGATGGGGCCTTTGGCCATTTCGCATATGCAATGAATGTTTTATCACCTGGAGTCCATTCAGAATAGCTCTTTGTGGGAACGGGTTTAGGATCGTAATAGGACGGTTGAAACGTCTGTATCATATCTGCTTATGTCATTCGAGATCCAAAGTCAGATCCTTTTTTCACAGGAGAATGAAGGACAGAAACATGTCTATGGTTTTAAGTCGAGTTCTAGACTTTATACTCAGACGAGTATTTGAAAGGCAGCAATAGTAAATGTGCGCCCGCAAACATACACACGTGCTCTCTCTCTCTCTCTCTCTCTCTCTCTCTCTCTCTCTCTCTCTCTCTCTCTCTCTCTCTCTCTCTCTCTCTTCTTTCTCTCTCCTCTCTCTCTCTCTCTCGCACACACACACACACACACACGCACACACACACACACATACACACACACACACACACACACACGCGCGCACACAACACACACACACACACACACACACACACACACACACACACACACACACACACACACACACAGAGAGAGAGAGAGAGAGAGAGAGAGAGAGAGAGAGAGAAGAGAGAGAGAAGAGAGAGAGAGAGAGGGCGGGGGAGGGAGGGGAAGCAGTATGAAAAAAAAAAAAAACATAACAGGTGATCGTGATGAACATGCGTTTTCGTCTTCCCTCACGAAGAACCGACGCCGGATAAAATTTCTCTCCGGACACTCGGGAAATTCTTCGGAAAAAAAGGAGAAAAAAAGTGATAACAGTACGATGGATAAATCATTTCAAAATCTTTATAAAAGTACTGGAAGGAGGAAGGTAAAATTTCATCGCCGAAAATTTCAGAACGAACAAAACTGGCCCGTGTGTATAACCAAGGACGAGCAAGAATGGAGAATAACGTATGAACTGAAGCAAGAATAAACTGAGCCAAAAATGAGCGGCGCACTGATGAGCAGAAATGAACGGGAGCAAGGATGAGCGAGAATGAGCTGGAGCCAAAATGGGAAAGAACGGACAGGAGCAAGATTGAACTCCAGTAAGGATGAACTGGAGCAAGGATGGGGGAAAAAAACGAACTGGAGCAAAGATGAATTGGAGCAAGAATGAACTAGAGGAACTAGCAAGAATGAACTGAAGCACAAATGTACTAG
>CM031602.1:27052445-27077445 GCA_018398815.1 Conus ventricosus
TCGTTCGTTCGTTCGTTCTCTCTCTCTCTTCTCAAAACGGTCAATGCAAATGTCCGAGCTTGAATAATTTGTACCTGTAATGGTTATAAGTAGTCTGATTCTTGTAGTCATGTATCGTAATTGTCTAGAATCAAGTCAGGTTTCAGAAACAGGGTACAGAGAGAGAGAAAGAGAGAGAGAGAGAGAGAGAGAGAGAGAGAGAGAGAGAGAGAGAGAGAGAGAGAGAGAGAGAGAGAGAGAGAAGCTATTGCATCTGTTAGTCCCTCATCTCTGCTCTGCCCTGCCCCTAAACGTAAACAAAACAGAGATTCAGCAGGCCAAATAGTACCATGTTGAAAAGAGTGATGAAAGGACACGGCAGATGATGTTCCCACACAAATAACACTAAGCCTTTGATGTCGTGTCACCCTAAAGTAGATACAAGATAATGTACATCCAGACCTATCAATCATAAAATCCTCCTACCCCGGAGTAGTGGAACCACGAAACGATTTCCATTGTGGGAGAGCTTTCATCTATGGTTACTTCCTTTGCAGGAATACAACTAGTAACTGGAAAATGTTGAGTCGATCCTTTTTTTCCCTCATCATTATTGAATAAAGGCATGGTGTTGATTCACGAACCTTGGTTCTTGCGTTTCGTGATAGAGAGAGTTGAGAATGTAAATATGGGGGTTCAATACCACCATATTTTTTTGCATGTAAAACCCCTTTTTCACATACAAATCAACTTCCATCACATATCAGTTTGGTCAAAATC
Source organism: Conus ventricosus (assembly GCA_018398815.1). Classification (NCBI taxonomy): domain Eukaryota; kingdom Metazoa; phylum Mollusca; class Gastropoda; order Neogastropoda; family Conidae; genus Conus; species Conus ventricosus. The sequence goes on from CM031602.1 coordinate 27,053,205, forward strand.
TACACCTGTTTTTACAAATAAATTCACACTCAAAAATCGCCCAAATATTGACGTAATTAGTACATTTAAAAACGGGGGTTGCAGTGCTGATTAATATGGTTGTACGTGAAAACCCGCATATTTACTTTCCTTCCCAGGGGAAATAAATGAAACTAAAAACGTATATGGTTTGGGACGCGCCTGTCTGCCTGACTGTTCTAAAATCAATATAAGCCGCACTGCCGCAGCAAAAGCCGTGTGCAGCAGGACCGTGCAAATCTCGTGGCAGCTTGCACCTCACGTGTGCGCATTCTAATCCAATGACAAGGCAGGTATGTCGTCATTTCTGGCTGGGGACTGCCAGCCTGGCCTGTGTCGATCTTTTCCGACCGGGACGTCTAGTTTGAGGACATGCTTTTTTAGCTCAACGTTGTTCGAAACCGGTCTGGCCAAAAGAGGGCTTTTAATCTTTTTGAGCCAAGCTCGGAATACGTGAAATGTCTGGTAAGTGAATGGGGAGCTTTTTACGTTATTTGTTTTGTAGAGAAAATTGTTTATGAGCCGTTTGATGAAGGTCTGTTATGAAGTTGATAAAGCATGACTGAAATTACGACGGTGAGGGGTGGCTGTTCGGGATTCTGTTTTGTGATGGATGGTTATGAGATCAAATCTGAAAATCGTTAAACATCTTCGTCAATCTTTGCTTTTAGCCACTTGGCTTGAAAGAACAATTTCGTTTTTAAAAAAATCTAACCAACTTAGCGTTCCTGGGATGTATTATTTGAAAACTGAAATTTCTGATGGACCCACGCTGTGTTGAATAACTGATGGAATTATCATTTTGTTTTTACACCCACTATCCATATGCTTCTACTCATAAGGGGCTTTGGACTTTCTATCACACAAGCTTGTATCGAGAAATGGAAAGCTAATTTTAAAAATATTGCAAGTGACGTTGGTTTAAGAGTTTTGGCATGCTGACTAATGGCTTGTGTTGAGGACAAGACACTAGGAGACCGTAGAGTCAGCGCTGGGTATTGTTCCGAGCTTTATGGATCGGCGCTAGGCAAGAGTGACTAGCTAGCTGTAGCAGACTTTTGCCTAAAAGGGATAAAATACAATCAAACTATGTTCCATTTGTCAGCGCGGTCATATGACCCAGAAAATGTGGCTTCATTAACAGGCCGAAAAAAATAATACAAGGGAGGCAAACTCCTGGCACACCCCCACATCCCCCACCCCAACCCCACACCCACCCCCACACCCCACGCATGCACAACCCGCCCACCCCCCCCCCCCCCCCCACACACACACACACACACACGCACGCAAGCACGCAAGCACGCACGCACGCACACCACAACCCTGACCGCCTCGTGCACACACATATTACTTATTCTGTTTCTTGCCATCAAAACCGGAGAAACTGAGTTATTAATTTTTTTTATTTATGATTTGTAGTTGGGTTAAAAATGTACCACCAACGTAGATTTATAAAGCTTACAGAAATATTGATGATTTTAGGTGGGCGATTAATGCTGGGGTGATAAAGAAGTGTTAAAAGGGGCGTGTTTTGATGAATTTATAACAGTACTTTTGAAATACTTAACTATTCGAGAAAGCGTATTGATAAGATGTTAGTAATATCCCAGTGTCTTGGCCTATAACCCATTATAAATTGTTTACTATTTTACTTGATATATTGCACCCGGAAGATGCTGGTACGGCACTGTGTCTGATGATTAGAAGGGTAAAACTGTTACCTTATAATACTGTTCAGTTTTTTCGGTTAGTTATAAGACTGAGTAATTAATAGTTAACTGAATTTTATATTATTATTTTTCTTTATTATTTAGATTTAAAAATGGCTAGCCAACTCAGTGAATCTGATTTAAAGAAGTGTAATGAAAATATTTGACGAAACATGAAAAGCTTTAAAAACATCGATTTTAGTGAATTTTGGTTTGAGTTGATGTAAAACAATATAAATAAAAGATCATAGTGAACTATTTAAGGAAGCAACCCAAAGCAATGCCATTGACTGTAGTAATTCAGAATAAGCTTAATATATTAGCTGGGGCGTTATTGTACGGGGATTATGTGGCTTGAAGTGTTGCAAACGCTTGGGTGTAGATTAAATCAAGCGCGTTTTACTTACTTTTATTTATACATTTATTTTTTTTATTTTATACGTATATATTGTGGCTTTAAAAATGGACGGACCCTCATGAAATTCGGGATGGAAAAATATATACGATGGATAGGAAATATTCAGTAGGTGATTCATAACATTAAGCATATGTTTAGCGGAAGTGATCTGGACATCATTAAACCCCAAAATGTCATGAAAGCGTGGTACACATGCTAATCTCTATAAAATACCAGAGTCTCTTACAACGTGAACAGACAGTTAAGGTGACTGGTAACCGTTCTGATGATTATATAAAACGCTGTGATATTAACATGCGGTAGTCTGGGTTTCCCCCCAACTAAACTGAAAGAAGTTAATCAGCTTATCACGACTTACACATCGGAACTGGCACGAGTACAGGCTAACACAGGTTAACCATGGCAAAGTGTGGAGGCTAAGTTAAGGGGTTCTGCTGGTCTGAAGGGACTGTCCTTGGAAATCAAGTTTGAGATACATACAAAGTTCTATCCTTTAGTTGGCAATTCATACCTTCATTCCCCAATGCAGTTTGGTTAATACAGGCGGCCTAAACTACATAATTCTGTACAAAATGTGTTTTTTGTGGTGTGTTTAGCGAATTTACTTCCTGTTATAAATATCATGCAAACAGATTTCTTATCTGGATTATATGCATACAAACAATGAACTGAACTTTAATTACATATCCTTTCCAGTGAGTATAGAAAAGTATATCTAAGTTTGAAGAACAATACAAAATATTACGTAAACGTATGGCAACATGGTCTGTAGGCATGACTACTAGTGCATCTATGGGTTTCCCAATTCGCCCCTACTTTAGGCGAATCAACTTGACAACATGTAGACTTGTTATGTTTTACAGATAGTACAATGAGCCATTTTGTATTAATCAGATTACAGTATGCAGGCACTGTATGGGTTTTACTCAAAGCATAAATCTAAACTTGTTATTTGTAGAAGGTGTCTGGGTAGAATCTCAAAACATAGAAGAAGATGCCAAGGCATAAGAACGTTGTAAAAGTTTGTAGGACTGGTGAAAATGACTCATCACGCCTAAACCAGGGTCTAAAAAGTTAGTTTTAGGAATAAACACATAATGCAGGATGAGGGCCATACAGTGGGTTGATGCGGACTCTGAATCGCTTTTACCACAGTACTTTGGACCATCAACAGCTTGAACTAAAATACAGCCTTATTAAAACACACAATCAGATATGTGTTTTTGCGTTTATTGTTGTTTGGATCAGACGGCCTACAATCAACTCCTGAGATTTTACAGTGGCCACACACGAGCTTGGAGTTTTTTAGAGCGATGATTATCTTTGCATACAAGTTATCCACCAACATATCTTTCTGGACTTTGTTATGACTCCTAAAGACCAGTACGCTATGACTCATCTACACACTGTTGGGATAGGTAATTGAATTATTTGGCGATAAAGTTAGAGTACCACGATCACATTACTGGATAGTTCAGTGGGGGCGCGAATCACAATATTGTATTTTCAACTTTTAGGTTTGATCCTAAGACATGGGAAGATGCCTATTTCATTTCATAACTTACGAGGCTACGATTCTCATTTTTTCTTGCATGCTGTAAACTTATGAATATTTGAGGGTTACCTGCTTTGCACTATCTTCAGGATTAGTACTTGACTTGGACTCTGGTCGCGTTAGCTTTTATGACTTAGCCCTACATCTGTTGGATAGGTCGTGTTTATGTTTGCGAGTTCGCTAACTAAGACTTTCCTATTATCTATACTAGTCTTTGACCCTTCGTTAGTGCGCAAAGGAGTTCTATCCTTAGGAATACATGATACTCGTGGGTTAGGTTTGATGAAGACTCGCTTCCTCATATAGGCGCTTTCTTTTCTAGTCTTAGAGGCAAAGGACATAACTTGATGTGACTATGAATATCGCTCAGATTGCCTGGAAAGAATTACATCTGTTCAAAATCAATGGGGGAATTATATTGATCCATTATTATTGGCTGGGACGTGTGTTTATTTGGCAGACGTCTTTCAGATTTAAGATCTACATGAATGAAACTTTACTGTCTAGATTCAGCACTTACATTCTCTGCCCCAGCCTTTCTTGGGGGACGCCTTCTTAATAGTCTACAATCATCCAGATGACTTAATTTTCTTGACATTATATACACTTCAGATGATTGAAGATGGGCTGTGAGGGGGGAGGGGGGCGGGGGGGGGGTAGGGGGCGGTTTTAGACATGGCCTCACATCCTTACTGCAAGCCTAACAAACATGTATTTAGGACGATTTTGACCCACTTATACCATCCAACTATCTAATGTATCTTAGTCGCCAACAATCTGTTGGATGGGCTATTGAGTCAGCCGTCCCCACTGAGAAACTTAAAATGATAAAAAGGGCCTCACGATGTTAACACTGTGTTAGGCATGTTTGTCACTGCTTTCGCGTGGATAATCAAGCAGGGACTAATCTTGGGAAGTAGACATAGATTATCTAAAGTAGTACACGATCTCACAAAAACGATTTACCCCATAGCCGCAGAAAGATTATTGATGTCACCCACAGAACCTCCTAAACTTGTGCTAATCTTAGCACAAAAAAACTAAAAATTTGTTTGTTCATTACAGTCTGTTGCAGTTTTACTTAAGACCCACGGTTTAAAGCTGACAGCTGTTACTGAATATTTATATGTTGACCAAGCAGCCCATTTATGAGGCCATACAATCAAGAAGAATATGATCTTAGATCCCAAGCCACTGATGCTTCAAGTAAAAAGACTGCTTTAAACTTTTGTACAAACATGCTGTTTTGAAATACCATGGAAAATCCACACAAACGTTAAGATGTTGAAATAGTTACAAAAAGAAAACCCAAGCAATTAAGTTTGCCTCTAACCTTAACTATCATGACTTAGTAGATTTAACGATAACCTGGTTGGTATTATGATGAAGAAAAAGGCTGTTTAGTTGGAAAAGCCGGTGTTTCATCAGCTTCACTGTAATCTTAGAGCTGTCATAAGGTTTTGTTGTTAGGATTTCTGTACGACTACATTTAAACCACTGTTCCAGAAGCTAGAGTCCTTTTCTCTGACATGATAGTTTTATTTTCTTGGTCGTCCACAGAAGACGTCTATATGGATTTAGAACAGTAGTGCGAAACGGAGTTGATGGGTGGTGTGTTCGACACATGCGACTATCCAAATGACAGAACTTTTCATTCTCACTGTAAACATGAAAGTGATAGGAAAGATGAGGATGATCTTTATGGGTTAGTTATAGAAGAATTTGTTGGGTTGCGGTATATAGTGTATAGCGTTGCCAGGCCATGGACTTCTGTAATTGTAAGAAAGCTAAAGGCATAAGTAACAGAAGTTGTCAAAAAATTATATCTCACGATATCTACAAGCAAGCTCTCTTTGTACAAAGTATTTCATCAACAACTGTTAATCTGCGCTCTACTCTTCATCAAGTAAATCACAACTGCTGTTAACAAGAAATCTACTGTATCTAAAATATAACAGAGAATTTAACGTTAATCTGGAGTTCTCAATGCGGTAGGGCATGGGAGATACTTTAATGATTATCTTGACTGACTTAACTGGTACTTAACTTATGTAAACTTGACTTTGTACTTTTTTAAGATCCTGAATCTAGTAATTACTTATGAATATTTACTCGATTACTTAAGAAATTTAAATAGTATCTTATAATTTACTTGTACTTTTCTTGTAATTTACTTGCATTTATCCTATAAAGTACTTTCTATAACTAACTTAACATTGTACTTTCTAGTTCTTTACTTGTACTTTATTTTGTTCTTAAATTTAACTATTCCATTGAAAATGGGTATACAACAGGAGGTTGCTCTTTTTTTGCGGAAGATGACTCTTCTTCTTTTATTACTGTGGGGCTTGCGGATTGGCTGATAAGTTTGGCGGTTAGGTATTTGTATGCTAAAACCACTCCCACCACAACAACAGTCCAAACTAACGTAATATATACATATTATGGTTTGTTTGTGATTGAGTACTGTTGTTAATTGTGATGTTGTTGGCGGTGGTGGTGTGTGTATTAATATCTAATAAAATTTTTGTTTCGTTGATTGGTTTGCTTTTCTCAGTATGGTTCATCTCAGCTAGTTTATGCCAGCCTCACACGCAAGGATTTTTTGTCTTAGTGACTTTACTTCTATTGTGGCTCATTCACTTGTGGGATGTTCGTGGTACATTCACCTGTGGCGCATTCTGCTCCTGCGGACTGTCCTGCAGAGTTTCTCGCTCATTTTTTTTATTGACGTTGTATAAATTTATTTCATTAAAATTAATATGATTAAAAGTATTATCCCATGATGAATGGGCATTACATAGTCCAATTCTGTATTACATGTCACACGCAAGGAGGTTTCTTGGGAATTGTTTTAATCCGGTTCTTGTGTAAGTCATATTTTAGAATCTTCTTCTGAATAAATGGCGCCTTCATTACTTTCTTACTTCACATATAAAAACTATCATTGTCAGACCACTGATCTAAACCATTTTGACCTTTGCTGTGCTTCTTACTGGCTAGTCCTCTTTTCAATGTCTGACTGTAGCAGTTGTTGGATCTGTTCTTTACTTTGTTCAGTGCATTAATACTGTCTGTCTTTTCCACATGCAGCTAGAGTGAAGTATTATCTTTCTTTTTGCAGAGTCTACGGAGTAGTTGTTGTCCTCACTCTTTATTAGTGTCGTCACAAATCCATTTTTAAAAAGCAAATAAAAAAATTATATTAATAATTTTTATAACCATGGGGGGGGAGTTTATCGCTGGTTATTTATGCAGTGCTCATTGCTTGGGAGTTATAGGTTTATTCTATCCCTTGCAAATGTTTGTGAGGAATAACAGCAACCAACATGGGAAAGATTAGAGATTCGCTAATACTTGTTTGCAGCAATTATTTTTTAGCTTTAACATACATAATGTGTTATTTGATTAAATGCACATTGACAGCCTTTCGTATTATGTTATTTTAATTTTATTTTTTAGTTAATTTAATAGATGAGGTGAAAAAAAGATTAATCAATACGATTTACCACTCTGCCTAGTGATTGCGGCCTTAGTTATTAGTTATAGCATGTTAGCAATAAACATGTCTAAAATGAAGCCGGCGGATCTAGGAAGGTTTGACATTGCGGACGTTGTTAAGGTTATAGTTGTAATCACTGCAGGATTGCTCAAAAGACTTTATTGTTAACAGGGGTTTATTCCACGATATAATGTTAGTTCTTAGACAGATTAATTTATAAGACAATATTGATTTATAAAAAAGATGGAGGGGAGTAGTTATGATGGTAGGAGTGGAAGTATTGGTTAATGCAACTGGCCTTCTCGGGAAGCAATTTTACTGTTAGTAAATTGCGGTCCGAGAAGAGAGAGAACGTCTTTACAAAGCAATAGTAAGTTTTAGCTAAGGCAAGAGGACGTTACGAGAAAAGGCGAATTGCTCTTCTTAGTACTTTATTTAATAAAAAAGTTAAGATAACAGGGACATGCTGTGAAAACACATTTAAAGACGTTGATGGACGACAAATGAATGAGTAATCTACTTAGGTGACAGGTAAGAAGTTTACTAAATCGCGCCGCCAGAACTGTCTGACTTTTATGATACCTTATTGAAGAACAGAAATTTGCAGATATTGGGTTTATTATTGGGGCTTATGGGGGAATTATATTCTTGCACAAACAATCTAAAAAACATCATTATAAATATAATACATACTAAAATTACAGTCCTTCTATGGACAATTCGATGTAACAAACTTTTTATTATTCTCCTAAGGGGTATTGGAAAGGAAAGACCGCCATTGAAAAAAATAAGTAAAGCCCGCTAGAGTGTCTGAATCAGATGCGATGGACTGGCTTTCATAACAGGCAATTTTGGCAAATATATTCTTGCTGCCCAAAAAGAATATTAAGGCCTAGATTTGTTAACTCAGTTCACAATTGACTCCCACCAGATGACTTGCTGTATCTTTCCACTGATTAATAAGAAGAATAAAAGTTTATGTGTGCTCTTAACAGTTGTAGACATGGCTTCAAGATACAAAAGGACGCTGAGCCTTTAAGTGATATAAAAGCTCAATGCTGTGGCTGTGGCTTTACATCAAATTTACATTGCAGAGGTCCCATTAAAGTATCCTAGGTGTTTCACAGGTGATGATGGGAATAGTGTTAAAGGATCTGTAATCCAAATGTTTTAAAACATAATGTTACAGTTAAGAGAGGAATCCCAGGCTAAACATCGGATTCACAGGCCCTAGTAGAAAACTTTTTTAAGTTTTTAGCTGAACGCCTGTTTACCTATCAATATCACTGAGAAATTATGGACTGAACGCGTACCTCAGAATGGGTTAGGTGATTGCCAGCAGTCTTACGCCATGAACAAATGTAGAATTTAAAGCAACAGGCCTTAATAACCTTGGTAACGCGATAAAATAAAAAAAAAAATTTGCATTACTGAAGATGCGCATGGGGGCTCAAAAACGATTGCCGTTTGGACTATACGTATGATACTTGTATGCTACCTGGAGAGGCAGTGGGCGATGTATAGTTTTAGGAGCCACAGACCCCATATTGGAGCGTAGACGTTTATTGGAAGTTGAAGGGAATTATGAATACAAACCCCTCCCGTTGTATTTAGTAAGGAGAAACCTTCTCTTCTGGCGGTGCTACTACGTATTAAAGGCCTGCTCCTAAAACATCCTTTGTTCGTGTAGAGCTGCAAGTTGTCCTGCACAAAAACAGTGGCGTTAACAAATAAAAATTTAGTATTTGCTTAAAATTATTATTTTTTTTTTTTTTGGTTAAAACTTTTTTTTTTTAATCCTATTTTGGGCTTAACTGATAGTGTGTTTTTTTTTCAATGTATGGGTTTAATGCATCAGTGTACCTTAGATTGAGAGGTAAAAGTTCTTTCTCCACTCACTTTTGCAAGTTCAAATTTTTGGCCGTTCTATAATCCTCAACATCAGCCATAAGCTTATCAAATTCTTCGATATGTAATGTTTTCATCCTGTAATGATTTGACTTTTTTCTTAATCTTAAATGAACATAAGCTTTGCTGAATGCTTGGGCTACTTTGGCAGAGTGCTTTTGTAATTTAGGAGTTATTTTTTTTAAAACGCACTTACAATCATAGACACAGCGCCTAACCTATACCCGAGACTCCCTAAGGCTAATGAGGCTGGAGCTCCAAACCCCGGTGGCTAACGGCAACGCTAGAACCAGCACTTACGCTTTGCTACAGCTGAGGAGCCTGTAATTACATAAGAAAGAGTATTTATAGCTTTATCATATGTTCTTTATTGTAACTCTATTATTATCCCAGTCGCTTTCTATTTCCTTTTGAAGTTCCAGTTATTTGCTTTAACCTTAAACTGTTGAACATGCATTTTTTAATATATTTTTTTTTTAAAATTAAATCTTTGCACATGCCTTCTTATCATACTTCTGACAGCACTTCATTAAGTGAGTAATAACGAAATAAAATTCTTCATAACTTATTTTAATAAAGTCGTGTACTGTTAGTTTGTCTTTGTCAAACCATCACAGTAACCTTGTCAGATGCTAATTGGGTGTTTATTTTGCTCCGTTTTTAGTAATTGCAATACCGAGCTTAAGAGGAGCTTCAAGTTTTGCAGCCTTTATTTTGTCTTACCTTAATTAAAAATTATGTTTCTGGGCTATACTAGGTTAGCACCTCATCGGAGTAATAAATAAGTGAAAAATCTTCGTCACTTTGCCTGGTTGTGGCAGTAGCTAGGTTAAATTCTATGCATGTGTAATTCCCCACTTCAGTAAGGGTTCTTCTTTTCTCTGTAGCTTATATTCAGATAACTCTTACACATGATATTTTTATCTGTTTTTTCTGTTGAGTTCCTGGAACCAGGCTAAACAAGAAAGGGGCCTGCATTTAGGCTTTTCTAATATTGTTTTCCTTAATTCAAAAGTATACATTAGGGCTTTCGTAGATCAACTTTAAATTCCAAGCAATTGTCAGGAAATGCAACGCCCAAGCATTCGCTCTTTTATGAAGTTTGTATTCATGTTTGCCAAAATCGTTTGCCCTTAAATGTATTATCTCTTCTTCGGGTAGGATATGTGCTGTCGTTTTTTGTCTTACAATTGCTGTTCGTTGGTTAAACCACGTCATCTGTGTATTCAAATCCATAAACATTTCCTGGCACTCCTATTTGATCAAACTCGTTTATGTCTGCAAGGTCTTGTAACTCTACTGCAACGCATTTTGGAGCTAGCTCAGCTTTATGATCTGGCACTGAGACATTCTTTTTTTAATATAAAAATTATAATATACTAATTGATATATACTAATTAATAATATTAAATATAATATAAACAAACGTATTGAACTGGGGGATCAGTACGTAAGCATTGTTAGCGTGTTTAGATTTTACTAACTGCTCTGTTTTTTTTATTTAGCTCGTCTTCTACCTTATTTTATAATTTTCACTTAATCATTCTTCAAAACTATCTTTGTCCTTAGTGTAAAATAATACAAACCGATTTTATCTGCGTTCTAGAGTCTTTTTAAGGACGGCATTGTATTTTTTGGCAGTTAAGTGCCCACACATGAGACTAATGCGTGGCGCCGCCATAGGTGCTTTGACCAGTGCTTTTCCTTTTTTTAATTAATTTGTCTCGTTCTGCTGAACAGTCATCTTTTATAAATAGCGTTTTCAGTTCCCTCATATAGTCTATAGTAATGTTCTAAGCAGTCGCTCAGTTTGTCGCTAGGATCAACTAAAAATATATTCTAGTATGTCAAATAAACTTCCTTTCTTTGTAAAGATTGTTGTGATTATATGGTTGTGCAGAATATCTCAATGTGCTCGTAATGAAACCTGTATATGGTTTGTAAAAATCAAGTACGATAAACAGTTTCTCCCACACCCAGGAATCCGCAGATAAGAGGAACAGTGCGGATCTTTGGGTAGAACTTCAAACTATTACATTGTTTTTAATTACATTTTGTGTCTACAGTTTAATAGTCACGTATTTTTGTCTGTTTTCTTCAATGTTTTACTGTGCTTACATAAAACCGTAATTACGTGCATTTTTATTGGGGCGTTTCCGTCTGCTTTCTTGTGAATAGTTATTTTTTATTACCATCTTGCCATCCCTTTCTCCATTCAAACAATCTGTTGTCATTGTGGATCCTAAAATCCAGCCAACAGCTCATATTTGGTTAGTACAATAGTCTTCGAGTTCTTAACATAATAAAGGCGAAGTTTTTTACTTACACGATAACTGGCAGGTGATCTTTGCCTTTCTCTGCAAAAAACTTTATTATTTCTTGAAGTGTTGGTGAGGTAATAGTCCACGCCAAGAATACAACTGATCAGGGGGACTTGCATTTATTGCACTGTCAACCTATCAATTTTTGGAATATAATACGCTTCTGAGTCTCTATCGGAAAAGGGTTGTTCCTTCAGTAAATAGAACAAATAATTCCTTTTAAAGACGTCAGAGTGATTTAGTGTATGTTCCAAGAGAGTGTTCGTTTGTTTCTTCTTTTCTCGTAGTGGAGTGTCTTTTCGTTTTCATAATAAATAAAACGTGTTTACTGTTATTCTGGGTTAAAAATTGTTCTGGCCAGTTCGGGGTTTGTAATAACATCATAACTCGGAGAAATGTACGCTGACTGTTTATTTTGCTTAATGGTCATTCAGACTGTACAAACTACAGAACCGCTAGTTTAAATGTCACGATTGATAAGGATGTTTTCATTTTTAGTGCGCCTTGGTTATTTGGCATATGAGTCTTTAACATGCTCAAAATCTAGAGGATGCAGAATCTGTTGCCAATTGCTTCTGCTACTGCCTCATCTTGAATACATCATCTTGCATCCTCCGCTACTACATCTGTGTTAAGGACACGTTTGTGTCTGGTATTCCCTGATAATCTTCTCTTTTCATTCTTTTTTTAGGCTGCCTTAGTTCAGAATTGAGGGCATATATATGTATGCTCGCATTGTTCAAACTAAGAACGTCTTTGAACTAAGGGAGGCAGACAATTTTTGCCCTCTATTCTGATCTATGGCTGCCTAAAACAAGAAAGAAAAGAGAAGTTTCTCCAGGGAACAACAAGACACAACCGGAAACCTCACCTTAATTCTCTTCCTTTCATCTCATCTCCCCTGTCTTCAACTCCTCCACACCAACCCACCCCAACCCACCCCCCCCCCCCCCCCCCCCACACCCCCCCCCCCCCCCACTATAAAAGCGTTTCTGCCCTCCAGTTTTATTACTATTTGATTAAACGATGGCCCTGGCCAAATTAGCAACTAACTGTAGCATAGGATCTGTTCGAAAGGTAATATCTATTTGAATGTTAGTTTTGCAGTTGCCTGTTATTTCATCGTCCGGCGCAAGATCAGGGAACATGACTATTAAAGTTTGTCCAGGCTGAACTGTTGATGGAGTTTTTACACTATTAACAGTCTGCCTTATACTTTTAAGCCATGGGGTTCTTCCTCTTTATGTTTGGATTTGGGGTCACATATCCGGATGGAGTTTCACAGTTTTTATAAAACAAAAAAGAATATAAATAAAAATTATGGATGAAGATTTGACGCGATTGTTCCTATTGAAGAAGAAAGAGATCTGCGGGGACCTTCACTTGAAAGAAGATGAAAAACAGAATTTAGCTCCTTCATTGCGCGAAGGAACTTGAAAGTGCAGAAGGCAGGTTCTTCAATCCCTTCAGTAGAAGAAGCAGTAAGCCCCTCAGTTAGCGCATCTCGTGCAGCAAATTTAAACAATTAGAATAACTCATTCTACATAAAGCTTAGGACTAAGCCGCAAGATGGCCCCAGCCCTTTTGTTTTTACGATTGATATAAGAAAACCATATGTTCTATAAGTAACTTGCAGAGGAATGTAGTAAGAGGTTCTACAAAGCCAGTCCCAACTAAGTTTTTAAATACTAAACACATATTAGACAGAGGATTCCTTGTTGCCGACCATAGGCGATTAAACATTTGTAATTTAAGGCCTGAGGCTGTTAGTCTTTTACAGAACTTGGGTCAAGAGTTGCCAACAAATCTGAATTTGAAATGGACCACTCTTAATGATTTAGGTTTAAGAATAATGAGCAGCAATACAAAAAAAATAAATAAAAACAGTATGAGGCGAGTTTTAATGAGGAGAAGCAGAAAAAAACATTAGAAACAAGTGTCGATTCTCATTGCCCAGGCGAGAAAATCCTGGGGCTTAATGATCGCCCTAAAGTCCAATAAGGGCGTAATCTAGAAACAATTTAGCGAAAACTTGGTGGCTGGATAGAGAGTAGAAGAAGGAATAATATAAACTGGCTGATGCAGGACGATAACATTTTAGGCGAGAAGAAAAGGCTAATTTACAGCTGGAAAATACAGGATTTATGGCCTGATAAGGGAAGCCTGGTTTGATGTTATGTATACTTAAGAGCGAAGTTAGCATCACAAAACAAGCAGAATAAGAGAAATCTATAAACAGAATACTTTTTGATAACACTACAATAGCTGATAGAATAAGGACCTCTTCAGGGAACAGGGGATCGACTTAGTTAGTTTGTTAACAGCTATTGGGTTTGCTATCTCTTACACTCGTTTATGCTTTAACCGGTCAGTGCCGCCAACAGGGCCAGTAACACCTCCAACACCTCAGAGACTGGGTAAAGTTGGTTTAGAAAACAAATTACATCATCTAGGCAAACCTATTAAAGAAGTTAGCAGCTTAAAAGCGCTTGTTGCTCTGCCGCATAATAGTAGTGCTGTTCTATGTTTAGTTGTGTTTTGTTCTACTATGGCTTAAGTTGCTGGTTTTTTGGCTGACCATACTGTGGACGTTAGGTGCTAGCTTGCTGGATAATTTTTAGTGAAATATAGTTTGGCTAATTCAGTAAAGTTAAAAATACTAAAAAAAGAGGATGTTCTTTTCGCTAGTATGACTGTCAGTGCGAGGCAGTTCAACAGGTGGCGTGCTTTCTGAGGCTGCTTTCTGCTGTGAACGCTTTTCTTGGTTCTTCAGGGCTAAGTACTTTTTTTTTATAATGGCTGGGGACGGGCCTTGTGTTTAAGCCTTTGATTGTGCCTTAGGTTTTGGTGTCTCCAGCTATAAGGATTTCATTGTTATAATTCTGTATCATGCCAAATCTGCAGTCTAAGGTCAGATGGGTAGAATGTATATTCAAGGGCCTCCTACTACATAGTCTACCTTTGACCTAGATGTGTATAGAGTCTTGATTCCTTTGTCTGCTGGAGGGCAAATCAACAGCAAGTTAATAGCATCTGCTAAATTAGCTGGAAATTGTTTTCTGGCGATCAAAGCATGTTGTTGATTCAAACTATGCTAGACTTGGTCTGTGCTTGTGCTCTAATAGACAACAAACGTATGTCCCTTATGGAGATTCATTGTGGTCTTTGCACGCCTGGAATTAGTTAGACCTTCACTTTCATCTAAGATTAACTGTTGCCCATGCATTAGGATGTTTTTTGTTCTTTGGATCCCAATCGAACTTGTTTTGTTTGGTTGAAAAGAGGTGTGGCAGGCCAGTAGTCATAAGCTATATTCTCTTTTGCGCCCCACAAATAACAATGTGCCTAAACCCTTGAGTGCGGTTTTACTTTTGTCTAAATTCAGTTGTATGGATCATTGTTAAATTCGTTGCATATTCTTTCATATGCATTATTTGTCCATTGGGATCTTTTAAATTGGATTAAAAGCGCTGTCGCTTGGGAGGAAATACTGTTGTTCAGTTAGTATCGTCTGTAATGGAATAAACATAAAGTTTTATACTGACTTACTATAAGATGGGGATGGTTAAATGGTTTGCATATGAAACACCCAAGCCAGTGGTTGCGATGTAAACGGCATTATTTAACTGATTCTGGTAATACAATCATTGGTGGGCTTGACCATGTGATGCACTCTATCTTTTTCTTTATTGGGGGATGTAAATATCTGTTAGTGGAGTTTTCACGTCTGACTTGGATGCAATATGATTCGTTACTGCAATGGTTTATTATTGCATAAAGTCTAATGGATTTGGGGGTATAAAAATACGCTCCCACATTGAAAGTGGCCGTTCATTTAATATAAATGGTTCATTTTTTAAATGTAGGTTTTTTAATAGTTATAAAAAGGATGTATTCTTAATTACCACAAGCAAAAACGGAGCGTGGGGTCTTAACGCACCAATTGATAATAGGCGTGGTGTTTGTTTAGGGGTTGCCCTTAGAGAATTTGGTTTAAAATAAAATGGATTAACATATCTGAAAAATATATGAATAATGGGTAGATGTTAAGGGAAAAACAAGGGCAATCTTTCAAAAACATTTAAAAATTACATGAGGGCTACTACAACTTTTGTCTTTAAGAGAAGTATTTAGCAATTTTAACATTAAGTTAAAATATTAATGAGGCTATTCTTATTATTACGATGAATTTTCAAAACCTGAAGAAAGGGAGTTACGTTTTTGACTGGAAGCTTGCTCGAATTTTAGGGCTTTTATGTTATGTGGTGAACTATCATTGGATACACATATGTACTTAAAAAGCGGTCTTTTTGAGTATGTAGGTTGTTGACCATCCGGATTTTCTCGTGAAGCCCAATTTGTATGTCCATTTACAAACAGTTAAAAAACGATACTAATTTGTTTAAGGTATCCAATCTGCTGTATCTACAATTATTGCGCCCCAACTTAGGTGGGGTTTTGCGATTTTCAGTTATAAAGTTTTTGGTGGAGTCTGTAAATTTAAAGAAATTAGTTGAGGGGTCTTTAAATTTCATTGGACGTAAAAATAGTTAATCAAAATGAGAGCCAGTGGTTTGTTCTAATTTATTAATTGTGCTGGAAAAAGTAGAGGAGTATTAGAAATTTACAAGGAATCATTCCCGCGGGCGTTAATTTTTATGTGCTTGGAGAGAATGTAAATATGTTTGTTCACGTCACCCAAATCTTATCTTGCACGGGAAAACCCGTTTTATTGCTAATTACGTCAATATTTTGAGGTTTTGGAGGTGTTATTTTTTTGTAAAAACAGGTGTGTTGATTTTGACCAAAACTGTTTGTGATGGACGTGATTTGTATGTGAAAAGGGGGTTTTGGGTTTTCATGCAAATAAGATGGGTGGTTTTGAACCCGCATATTTTACATTCTTGAGGTCGGGCAATAAGATACAGCGACATGTCCGCCGTTGTCATGACAAGACGAAGTGGGGTCGTCGATGTGTTAGCTCTTCAATAAGGAGCGACTTTTAAGGATGCAAGTTGTGGTGGCCCACCAGAGATGCACAAGTCTAGCTGCTTTGCAGAAATGCGTTTCCAAGACACAACAGAAAGTTTAGTTGTGATTTCTCTCTCGCTGCTCTCTCTCTCTCTCTCTCTCTCTCTCTCTCTCTATCTCTCTCTCTCTCTCTTCTCCCCCCACCCACACCCGCCCCCCCCCCCCCCCCCCCCCCCCCCCCCCCCCCCCCCCCCCGCCTGTTTTTTTCTCATCGTTAAACCTGGCTAGCCCTACATTCTCTCTCCCATCCCCCTCCACCCTTTCTTGTCCATTCCCTCGTTGCCTTCCCTTTCCACCTATGTACATTCGGTTTTTGTTGTTGTTGTTTGTTGTTGGTGTTGTTTGTTGTAACGCGGTTCTCTTTCATTCTTTAATAATTTAGTTTAAGAAGAGGTTCATTTGCTTTCTAGGGACTCGATTGGCACAACTACGATTTTGTAATTGTTGCCGATGATTGAAATATATACTAGCATATGCTTAAGACATTTTGTTTTGAAAAACAAAATAAGATGTTTCCGCATCCTAAAATCCGTTTGCAATTCGTTTTGTAACTTTCAGAACCCTTTCCACTAGACTACCCTTCGACAAACTCAGACTAAATATTTTTAAGGACCAAAAGAGTATGCAATAGACTCAACATTTCTGAGGACCAAAAGAGTATGCGAATAACTCCTTCAACTGCATGCATTTTTATGTATTTTTTGTCTTATCCAAGACGTGGAAGCTGCTGTAAAGAACGAAGACCTGAACCTGTATTCGAAAACAAACAAACAAAACATCTTCCGGAGAAAAGGATGCAGTGTGTAAACTCATCTAAAGATGTCTTGTCTATTGGAAGTGTTATGATTGTTTCAAAGTTTGTTTATTCCATCTAATATATGAAGAAGGCGTGATGTCGGATCTTTTTTGGAACTTTTGTTTTTGTTTTTGTTTAATTGCAAATGTCAAATTCAGCATGAAATATTAAATAGGCCATGTGGGTGAGTGAGTGTGCGCGTGCGTGTGTGTGTGTGTGTGTGCGCGCGCGCAGCGCACGCGTGTGTGTGTGTGTGTGTGTGTGTGTGTGTGTGTGTGTGTGTGTTGTGTGTGTGTGTGTGTGTGTGTGTGTGCGTGTGTGTGTGCGCGCTCGCGCTCGCGCGTGTGCGCGTCTGTGTGTATGCATGTACTCGTCCTCTGAGTGTAACTCTATACAATGGCCTTCTACATCAAAGTGAAGAGAAATCTCTTTGTCCCTGTGAAAGGGAAATGGTCCACTCTGTCATTCCATGAATCAGTCCATTAGCGGTCAGTCTGATCACAGACACTGCTCTATCTTCGGTATCTGGGCAGGGGGTGGGGGGGGGGGGAAAAGAGGGCCGACTCACCTATAAGAGCAAAGGCTATCTCCCTCGCCCCGCCCCACCCCCGCCGCCTTAACCCCCCCCCCCCCCACCATCCCCTCCCCCCTCCGGCCTTTCCCACATTTATCTCCGCCCCGCTCTGTCTGTCAGTCTACCCCTGCGGCCATCCAACTGACTGACCACCATCTGGCTCCACTGACCAGACCGGACACGGACAGCTTTGAAAGATCCCGCCACCCTGTGTAGGCTTCGTTATGCTGCGTCTATAGAGAAGAGGAGGAGTGAGAACGTTGCAAGCTCTGTGTAAACAATAAGGTGAAGTTACTATATTCAGAAACAAAAATAATGTCTGAACACAGCTCTAAAAGACTTGCTTTTTGGACCCTTCGCTCTTTAACCGAACATTTATTTTGTTTGAATCGAAGATGAAGTGGATTATAAATGGGCAGAATCTGAATTAAAAGCATATTGCTGAAAACTTGTCTTTTTTGTTTCTGATCTTTGTCCATTTTGTTGATAAATATTAGTATTAACATTTGTTAACGTCTTTGTGATTGGACCACAGAGCTTGCCTCGATCATATGTATAATTATTAACATTTGTTTACGTCTTTGTGATTGGACCACAGAGCTTGCCACGATCACCTGTATAATTATTAACATTTGTTAACGTCTTTGTGATTGGACCACAAAGCTTGCCACGATCACCTGTATAATTATTAACATTTGTTAACGTCTTTGTGATTGGACCACAAAACTTGCCACGATCACCTGTATGATTATTAACATTTGTTAACGTCTTTGTGATTGGACCACAGAGCTTGCTACGATCACCTGTATGATTATTAACATTTGTTAACGTCTTTGTGATTGGACCACAGAGCTTGCCACGATCACCTGTATGATTATTAACATTTGTTAACGTCTTTGTGATTGGACCACAGAGCTTGCCACGATCACCTGTATGATTATTAACAATTGTTAACGTCTTTGTGATTGGACCACAGAGCTTGCCTCGATCACCCGTCGGAGAGCAGAGCCATGACGCTCGGAGTCGGCCGTCGTAGTCATGATCTGCTCTGTAAGACTCTGCCGATCCATTCTTTTTCTTTTTTGCTGTTGTTAATCGTAGGCTTTTTTACCAGTAGCAATAATTCTTTGTTATAGGAAGAAGGATTCTTGACCGTTTTACCTCTTTCAGGGTAATACAGATGGTAGGGAGGGGGAGGGGGAGGGGAGGGGAAGGGAGGGGTGGGGTGGGAGATGAAGAAGGGGCCCTGAATGAGGGGGATGACAAGGATGGAGGGGGTACGAGAATGAAAGTGGGTGGCTAGGGAAGGAGATGCAGGTTGTGATGAGACCAATGGAAGGGGTTTTGAAGTTCCAAAGATAAAGTCGAAAGATTAAAATTTATATTTTAAAAAAAGGAAAAGAAAAAAAAAGAAAAAGAAAAACGGTCATTGAAAGACGTTATCAGAAAAAAAAAAAAGAGAATCTGGACAAATTGCACGCCTCCTTCTTCCAGTCTCCCACATTCTCCCCCCCCCCCAACCCCACCCATCCTCCCCATTCCCACCCTCTCTCTCTTCTCTAACTGGTCGTGGCAATGTGTCCTACGCTGCAAGCTTTTTATGTCCAGGTTCATTACCAGACTGCTAACGATCCACAACTCAGATTCTTCATTGCCAGTCCTCTTTTTGACTAATGCAAGTCTGCCGCTGATCAGGAGAGGCTCGGTGGAGGATAGGGGATGGTGGGAAGTAAAGGGGTCGGGTGGGGGAGAGGAGGGACCCAAAAGAGGAAAGGTTAAAGAAAAAAAAAGAATAAAATTCAAAGATGTCTTGACAATTTCAGAGAACGTGACGATTATACATCTCCCATCCCCCATCATCATGTTTCTCTTTCACAAGTGCCCCCCCCCCCCCCCCCACACACCTCCTTGCCCTACCTCCACACATCTCCCTGCTCAACAACTTTTTTTGCATGATATAAGCATCCAAAATCAGACTTGGCCCCCACCATGACCCTTACCCTATCCTTTTGGAGAAAATGATCCGCCCCTGCACAACATGATAGGTGTAGTGAAAATTTGAAACATTTATTTGCTGTTTCTTTGTACACTTGTCCTATAATTTACAATTAAAACTGTAAATTACGTTTCAATTAATCGGGAGAGTGTTTCATGAGAAAAGAATGATCGACGTCAAACATGTAGGGGTAGGTTAATCATATCTGCATTTGATAGGGTTCTCTGCAAGAAAGTTAGACACAATCATTATGTGGTTTACAATATTATCCAGAGAAAATGAATTAAGAAGGAAAAGTATGTAAAAACAGAAAAAAAACGAAAAAAACAACAACAACAAAGGCTCCAAGCTCTATGTCTTTGTGTGCCATCCCTCTCTCTCTCTCTCTCTGTGTATATATGTGTGTGTGTGTGTGTGAGTGCATGCGTCCATGTGTGTTTGTGTGCGCGCTTGCTTGTGTGTGCGTGTGTATACATACATATATATATATATATATATATATATATATATAGAATTATAAACAAAGCTTGTTCTTATGTCTTAGGTTGAAGAAATAGGGGGAGATAAGCATTCATATCTGCAGTGGTAGATGATTCTGCATAACTAACAGTATGTGCTTGAGTGGGTGAAGGGGAAAAAAAATGCTTCTCACAATGAACCTTCAGCAAGCTTATAGTCTCCAAGGGGAGACACCCTCCAATAGGGAGGGAAACTCACTAACATATAACTCCTGGTAATATACCGATATTTCGAAACTTGGTGGTTTCTCCTCAGTGACCGCGGAAAATGGTAATTTGACTCCTCTGCCTTTTCAGTTTTAAGAAGAATGCAATCCCAGAAAAGGCTGGTGTGCAATACCGTAGTACGTTTGTTGAGTTTTCAAAAAACCAACCAAAGGTGCCACCTAAGAAGCAAAAGAAAATCATGAAAGAGCAAAACAAGCTACATTTTCTTGTGAAAAGTAGAAAATATAAAAAGATATCCTCTTAAGACATAAGTGCTGAGGGCCAGTTCTTGGAATGAATCCGCAAGGGACTAAAATACAACAAACTAATAAATTCCAAGGATCAGTACCGAGCACCGTTCCAGCAACTTACAGAGCAGCTTGGTGTTGCAATGACTGCAAGAAATATTGAATTATAAACAAAGCTTGCTCTTATGTCTTAGGTTGAAGAAATAGGGGGAGATAAGCATTCATATCTGCAGTGGTAGATGATTCTGCCTAACTAACAGTATGTGCTTCACCCACTCAAGCACATACTGTTAGTTAGGCAGAATCATCTACCACTGCAGATATGAATGCTTATCTCCCCCTATTTCTTCAACCTAAGACATAAGAGCAAGCTTTGTTTATAATTCAATATTTCTTGCAGTCATTGCAACACCAAGCTGCTCTGTAAGTTGCTGGAACGGTGCTCGGTACTGATCCTTGGAATTTATTAGTTTGTTGTATATATATATGTGTGTGAGAGAGAGAGAGAGCTTGCGAACCAACTTCCGATTGATAACAACGGGCCGGGACCTTATACCTATTGACCACCACCAAACTCTTCCTTTTGACGTGCCATGTTGGTAATGAGGGTCATCATCCCACAACCTGAAGCGTGAAGTCCAGATGATAGACAGCCTTGACACACACAGAGAGAAAGAGGGGAGCACACTCCTTCCGGCAAAGCCAAGGGAGCAGAGAGTAATCTTCCCGGTCCCCTGTTTGAGAGGAAGGAACGCCCATGTTGGGGAGCTCGTCCCTGGCCGTTGGCTGTGCCTGCCGACAAAGGCGACGATGGAAAGGATGGACTTCGGGCAGTCAGGGCGATAACAACCATCCCGGTTGATCATTTTGGGGATCCCTGGAGACACCAGAGAGAGAGAGAGAGAGAGAGAGAGAGAGAGAGAGAGAGAAGATTCGGCGACAGATTTGCCCAAATTGCAGGGTTTCGTTTCCCTCTTCGTCTCTCCCCCTGTATCTTCAGACATCCATTTCATGACTACTGTCCCTTCGGCAAATTCCAGTGGAGAGTCGCATTTCATCTCTACCTTCTCGTTTATTCGTTCGTTCGTTTGCTTGTGTGTGTGTGGGGGGGGGCGAGGGGGTGCGCGCGCGCGCGCGCGCGTGCGTGCGTGCGTGTGTGTGTGTGTGTGTGTTCCCTTCTTGTCGCTTGTTGGCTAGATTAAGGGATAGTGCCAAACCCAATACCCCCCTCCCCCCCCCCACCCCCCGTCCCCTCCCAAACAACGGGGGGGGGGGGGGGGGGTACAAAGAGACACCGGCAATCAAGGAGGAAAAATCTGGAAGATCTCGGCGAAAGGTTAAAAAATAAAAAGAAGTCTGACAGATGAAAACAGCACCTCGTGTTTCAACACCAGCTAAATAGATGGAGAGGGATTCTTGGCTGATTTGTAAAGAATGTGTGGTTTAGGGGCAGGAACGTTTAAATGAAGGGTTGTTTTGCAGCGCGTTGGCACATTATGAGATGGTATCGCCCTCGCCCTGGTGAGGTGAACAGATCACGTGACCGCTGCCGGCAATCCATGACATGTACTGTTGCGCGCCTTGATGGATGACGTGCTGGGCGCCATTTTGAACAGTCGGTCGGGACATTGCTGACATCGTCTTGTGTTAGAGTCTATGTTTATCCGAATGCTGTGTTGTTATTAGATTATATAAAAAAAAATCTTTTTGGCGTTAAGCTCTTCATGATTTGTCGTCCGACCGCTTGCAAAGGAACACGCCAGGGCCGAAAATTAATTCTGCTCAGCACACACACACACACACACACCACACACACCACACACACACACACACACACACACCTCCTTGTCAAATCACTAAAGAAATCGGCGGAAACAAAAGGCACAGTAATTTTTTTTTAACCATAATGAAACCACACATTGTGTCTACCTTTCACATTCGAACATCATTTCAATCATTTCAGTTTATCACCAGACTGATTTCAGGGAATAAAAGTCTAACTGACCAACAGCAGATCAATAATATGATCATTTAATGTAAAAAAAAAAAAAAAAAGAAGCAAACAAAAAACAAAAAAAGAAAAAGGAAAAAGAAAAAAAAGAAAACAGAAAAAAAGGAGATAAACTGAGAAACAGCCACTCGCCGACTCTCTTTCCTTAGAAGCATAATCCGACCATGTGAAAATGCTCAATTGATTAACTATTTTCGATTTTCACACACACACACACACACACACACACACACACACACACACACACACACACACACATACATACATACAGAGAGAGAGAGAGAGAGAGAGAAGAGAGAGAGAGAGAAGAGAGAGAGAGAGAGAGAGATTGGTTCTGGAAATGATGCAGAGCAAAGAAAAACAAAGGAATTGATAGAGGATGAGATCATAAAAAGAAAGACTGACTGACTGACTGACTAACCCACTAAAGAGATAACCCAAAATCAAAAACTCCAGTTGGTAGGTTGGTTAGTGGATAATGCACTCATCAGTCTGAAAAAGTGAGAGAATCTTGGTCTTGCGGTCGAGTTTCAAATGGAAATGTGTGTGTGTGTGTGTGTGTGTGTGTGTGTGTGTGTGTGTGTGTGTGTGTGTGTGTGTGTGTGTGTGTGTGTGTGTGCGTGCGTGCGTGCGTGCGCGCGTGTGTGTGTGTGTGTGTGTGTGTGTGTGTGCGTGCGTGCGTGCGTGCGTGCGTGCGTGCGTGCAAGCGCGCGCGCGTGCTCGCGCGACTGCTTAAGACTCTTTGTAGAATGAGACTGATGTACACTGACTGAGAGCCTGTGTTCCGCACTCGCTCGTACCGCCCATCCTGGCAGCCATGAACCCATGGAGGTGACTCTGGCAAACGTTGAGAAGAGTTGTCCACGCTGACAGAGGGACGAAGACATGCATGCAGACAAAACACCAACGGCAGAGCGCGCTAAGCTGTGGCGATGGGTGGGCTCTTCCAGTGACGTGTTGTTCCAGTTCCACATTTCACACAGTGAAGGGTGATGTGACCATGGAGTTATGCAATACAGTACGCATGATGCACCACAATACAATACAATACAATACAATACAATACAATACAATACAATACAAAACGATGTAATACAATACAAAACGATGTAATACAATACAATACAACACAGTGCAGTACAGTACAATCTAGTCACCTAGCACACTATTGTGCATTGCATTACACAGCACTACACTACACTACACTGCACTGCACTGCACTACACTACACTACACTACACTACACTGCACTACACCATACCACACTACACTACACTACACTACACTACACTACACCACACCATACTACACTACACTACGCTACACTACACTACACTACACTACACTACACTACACTACACTACACTACACTACACTACACCATACACCACGTACAATTCACTACACTACATCACACCACACCCCA